>LPNX010471565.1:74722-210726 GCA_001517045.1 Pseudotsuga menziesii
GGAATCACCTTCCTTTCCCTCATGTAGTGGATTTTCACCATCCCCTCACGATTTGGGGTAGTGGGTGGAACGTTTTTGGAATCCCAATCTTCATTCACCTAGGAAAAAAAACCACTCCGAGTCTTGATCCTGGTGAATTGTTTTCCTTTTCACGATTTTTCGGTATGTTAGTTGTTTCCAGAATGTGAATGCCCATAATCCAATTTGTGTTTCTGAATTGAATGACCAGCAAACGATTTCATTTTTGGTAATTGCAGTAGTCGGTCTGGCTCAAGCAATGCTCAAAAATTTGTAATGGCTATGTGTGTATTCCTTGGCTTCTGTTACGTTTTGTTAATACCAGAACTGAGATCGCTGTGTGTACATACTCGTTTGACATCTAGATTGATTTTGGGAATGGAAATGGAGTCTGGACTTGCTTGATAAACCTAGTGTGTGAAGGAACCTCATAGACCAATCTAGATGGTTGGTTTTCTTCTTTGCATGCCTTGAATAGCACTGGAAGGGAAGGCATGGACTGAGCGGCTATGTAGCAGAGAAGGGGATGATTCCTTGTGTTGGGCATGTAAATATTTAGAAGTCAGGATAGATTCGGTGTAGGTGTCCATAGCTCTGGGATTGAGCTCACTAGCTTAGCAGTTAGCCTTTCCACCTCCTTGGTATCCTAATAAACCCATATGTTGGCTTGGTTGTGTCTCATGTGAATCTTGGCTAAGTGTAAACCACTATTTGTGTAATCCTGATAAACTCAACTGGAAGGATGGCTTGGTTGGTAGCCTGATAAACCCATCTGTTGGCTTGGCTGTTACTTGTATAAACTTTGGCTATGTATAAATAACTACCTGTGTAAGCTTGATAAACCCAACTATGTTGGCTTGGCTGAGTTTTATTGTATCCTTGTCTATGGGGAAGTATGCTAGTGTTCCTTATTCCTTGGGAAATAATGCCCAGCTCGGGGGTGGCAGTGTTGCTGAGAGATTGATGAGCACACTGGCCTATGGTTGGGTGGAACGTTGCAGTGACATAGCTGGTTGCGAGACAAACTTATGATAAAGTTATGTATTTCTTGTGTTTCAATCCCTGTAACCGTACTTGTTTATAAATGAATAAGAATACGATGAATGCTTGAATGAAATGTGTTGTGTTTCAGCTGTATATTTCATGATTAATGATGCATCTATGTGTGTAGTTACTTCAATGAATTTTCTAAGTTGTTATGAAGTTAGATCAGCCGGATTGGTGATGGCCTAGATGTTGGAAATCAGTTTTATACTTAGAAATTTTTATGAGCATATCGAATTTCCACAGATTTTCCCTTCTGCAATTCACTTTCCACAACTTGCGGGATGTGGGATGCAGGATGTGAAAATGTCATTTGGTGAAATCTGCTTTAAGCAATTCCCTTTCCACAACTTGTGGGATGCAAGATGTGGGATGCGAAAATGTCGTTTGGTGAAATCTGTTTCCACAATTTACCTTCCGCAATTTGCGGGATGCGGGATGCAGAAATGACTTACGACAAACTTTTGATTTCCGCAATTTCGATCTCTGCAACGACTGTTCCGCATACGGGATGCAAGATGCAGAATGCGGCATGCAGGATGTGGGGTGCGAGAGTGAAATTTTGATATGTTTCTGATTCCACAAGTGAAGATATCCACACCATTGATTTTCTACAGGATGATTCTCAATCGTTGATCTGGTTCTGGATGCGGAACGGACTGTGACCGTTGATTTCCGCTGTGATTCTTCTCAGCTGTTTGATCTCTCAATGGTTGGGGAAGATATATATTTTATAGATGGTTTGGATCAGAATGTTAGCAAGAAGAATTCTTGATTTTGCAGATCTGAAAAGTAAAAGAAATTTGGGGATCATCATACTCAAGCACGAGAAAGATGGGTAACTCAGCGCAACATAAGAGTTGGGTCATGTTCTCTCCTGCAGGGCGGGAGGGGACGTGACAGTGTGGTATCAGAGCTGTGGGTTGCAACATTGGGCCTGGATGGGCTGGAATCAGTTGTTAAAACAATAAGAGTACCCTCTAATACCAACTTATAGTACACTACAGTGTGGTATCAGAGTTGCAGGTTGCAGCATTGGGCCTAGATGGGATGGAATCAGTGGTTAAAAAGAAAAGTGGTTACAGTATTAGGCCTTGATGGGATGAGTTGGACAGTTACAGAGTTGTTGGTTAATAGTTCCAACGTATTGTTAGCCGGATAACAAAGAAAAACTTCCATGGGAAGTGGGTAAGTGATTTTGGTTTTGATTATATCTAACAGATTTGTTATCTAACACATTTTTGTAGAATTACAGTCACCTTTAGAAAAGGCAGTGCATTACTGAATAGTTGGTTCAGCCATGAGGACTGATGATATGAATGATTATGCACATGACCCCAATGTGCATGAGGAAGATGCTATGGGGGAAAATGTTAGAATTGGAAATGCTGAGATAGAGTCTAATGGGAGAAGGTTTCAATATACTCCCCCAGACTTTGCAGCCACCATGAGAAGCCTTAGGATGGAGATACAGATCTACAAAGCAGACAATGAAAGACTGATTAAGGCTCAAGAGGAGCAGAATCAGCTGAACACAGCCATATTGCACAGTTTGACAGACATTCAGAGGAAGATGAACTCTAGGGACCAGATAGTAAAGCCAAAAGGAAGTAAGAACACTGCTAGAGGAAGAAAGCGATCCCCTTATGGGTCGTCTGAATCTGAAAAATCCACTGAAGGTTCAAGTTTTTCCTCTCGTGAGAATAAAAAGAATAGATCTCCTAGTAGGTCATCTAAATCTGAAAGACCTATTGAAGATTCAGGCTCTTCATCTCACAGGAGTAGGAGGAAGAGGCGTTACCGAAACTGTTCACGAGATGAATTCAGGAAGGCAAAGCCGCATACCTTCAATGGTGAGGTAAAGAATGGTCAAGAAGCTGAAGCTTGGCTTCTGGGAATAAGAAAATATTTCTAAGTCCAATATTATTCTCGAAATATGAAAGCTTGAGTAGCCATTTTTAATCTGATAGGGAGAGCGTCTATTGGTGGGAACACTTTAGGCAAGCAAAGAATATAAATGAAAGGAATATTGTCTGGAAATAGTTCCAAAAATATTTCAAGTAGAAGTACCTCTATAACCGATACTATGATGATAAAATCAAAGAATTCCATGACCTGATATTGGGACAGCAGAATATGGAGGAATATGCGAACAAGTTCTTAGAACTGTTGAGGTATGCCAAGTATATTAAAGAAGAGAAGGTAAAAATACAACGCTTTCTGAGTGGATTGCCTCAGCCCTACAAAGACCGAATTGAGTTCTATGAAACCAGAACTCTGGAAGAGGCGATAAGAAAAGCTAAGTATTACTACAAGCAAAGCAAGAGAAAACCTGACTACCAGAAGGCATGGAAGAACACGATGAATGAGAATTTGGATTAGAGGAAGAGGGGTTTCAAACCTTCTAACTTCAAGAGTCAGCAAAAATAGCCATCCCAAGTTGAGAAGAAACCAACTAGAGTGGTGGGAGAAGAGCCAAGAGATCCACAACAGAACTGAGCACCACTCCAATGTTGGAAATGTTGAGGACGCCACATGCGTAGGTACTGTCCACTTGAGAATGAGAATGCAAGGCCAACATACAATATTCAAGAGGCAGAAATAGTGGGACAAGTAGCAAGGGTTGTATCTAGAATTTATGCAGCACTAGAAGACCGCCAGGCGGATCACCAGTCAACAATGGTTGAATTTGCAGGTAAGAGTGTTTAGCAATATATTTCTATTTTGATTGACCCTGGTTCTACTCATAGTTATATTGCTCCTAGATTAGTGGAGGTTTGTGCTCTTAGGAAAGAAAAGCATAACAAGTCGTGGTTAGTCGAGCTAGACACTTGAACTAAGAGAAAGGTTAGTGAAGTGGTAAAGAAATGTCCATTAGTGATGAATGGACTGAGCACTTGCGTAGATCTGAACGTTCTTCCACTCGGTTCCTATGATGTTCTCATTGGAATGGATTGGTTAGAAGCTCACAGGGTGAAGCTTGATTATTATAACAAAAAATTTGAATGCATGGATGGAGAAGGGAACCCAGTAGTTGTAAAAGGAATACCAAAGGTAATTTTTGTAAGGAATATTTTAGTGATGCAATTGAAGAAGTTTTGTAGAAAAGGTTTTCAGTTGTATGTAGCCCATATTGAGGAGGCAGCAGGGAATGAAACTCTCAAGTTGGAAGACTATCACGTGTTGCAATAATTTAGAGATGTTTTTCCTGATGATATTCTAGGGCTTCCTCTAAAGAGAGACATTGATTTCATGATTGATATTGTTCCAAGAGCAGCACCAGTGTCCAAAGCACCTTATAGAATGAGTACACTATAAACGTTAGAGCTGAAGATGCAGCTGCAAGAATTGTTGGAGAAAAAGTATATTAGTCCAAGTGTGTCTCCTTAGGGAGCACTAGTTCTGTTCGTAAAGAAGAAAGATGGTACACTCAGATTGTGTATTGATTACAGTCAGTTGAAAAAATTCATGATGAAGAAAAAATATCCCTTGCCGAGAATTGATGACCTCTTTGATCAAATGAAAGGAGCAAAGGTATTTTCCAAGATTGACTTGAGGTCTGGTTACCATCAAGTGAGAATCAAGGATGAAGACATTCATAAGACAACCTTCAGAACAAGGTATGGACATTATGAGTTTGTAGTGGTACCATTTGGTCTCACAAATGCACCAGCAACATTTATGTGCCTTATGAATAGTGTCTTCAACAGGTATTTGGAAAAATTTGTTCTTGCTTTCCTTGATGACATTCTTGTTTATTCTAAAAATGAAGAAGAGAATGAAGAACATTTGAGACTAACATTACAATTGCTCAGAGAACATCAGCTATATGCAAAGCTGAGCAAGTGTGACTTCTATAAAGATAGAATTCAGTACTTGGGTCACATTATTTCAGAAGAGGGTATATCCATGGACCCTGGCAAGAATGAAGCTTTTAAGAATTGGCCTACTCCAAAGAATGTGATAGAGGTAAGATATTTTATGGGGCTTGCAGGATACTACAGGAGATTCATTAAAGGATTCTTCAAGGTTCCACATGCTATCACTTTCTTGCAAAGGAAGGGTATAAAGTTTGAATGGACCTCGAAGTGTGAAGAAAGTTTCCAATGGTTAAATTATCTTCTAACCAATGCACCGATCTTAAAAGTTGCAGACCTAGAGAAATATTTTGTGGTATGTAATAATGCATGTGGTCAAGGACTTGGAGGAGTTCTTATGCAAGAAAACCATGTGATATGCTATGAATCCAGAAAGATGAAGGAGCATGAGAAGAATTGTGCCACTCATGATCTGGAACTTGCAGCCATAGTACATGATATCAAGATGTGGAGGCATTACTTGATGGGCAGAAAATTTGAGTTAAGGACAGACCACTGTGGTCTGAAATATTTGTTTGATCAGCCTACTCTAAATTCTAGGCAAGCTAGATGGCTAGAATTTTTATGTGAGTTTGATTTTGAAATCAAGCACATAAAAGGAAAAGAGAGTAAGGTAGCTGATGTACTCAGCAGGAAGGTGAAAGAGATGCATTTGGCATCTATTAGTAATTTCCAATCAGATTTGAAACAACAGATTATTAATCATAATGATGAAGATGAAATGTATGCACAGGTAAAGGACAAATTACAACAGCAAAGCCTTGAAAAGAAGTATGAAGGTTATAAGTTAGAAGAGGATGGACTTATTACTTATAAGAGAAGAATGTATATTCCAAATCTGGCATATTTGAGGAGGGTTGTTATGGATGAAATCCATCTGTCAAAACCCAAAATTTTCACAAAAATTTAAAATTTTGAGATAACAATAAATGCTAAAACTTGCGGTTTACTAACAGCTAACAGTTGGCATAAAGGAAACAGTCAAGTAATTAGTTTCACTAAATTCTAAAATAACTTAACAGTTTATTTTTCATAGCAAGAATAAGATCTTTTTGTGTGTTGTTTGCTTCAGTTTACTGATTAGTTCTTTTATGTCAGTAGGTGGAATCTACTTTTGAATTTGGGACTTACTTAGCAATCATGCTAACACAGATGAATACTGTTTCTTATAGGTTTACAAGTATGATCGATCGAGTATATTTTAAAAGATCTTTTAGTGTCAGCAGTATTTTGTTTGCAATTTAAAAAGCTTAGTAAAATAAGCTGCTAAACTATAATCAGCTCCTGTAAGGTAAAAACCATTTGGCTTTCATAAGTTTTTCAAGTAAATAAGTTTGGAAGTAAGTAACGACAGTACAACATGTTTGCGACTCTAAACATTAGAATCTAATTTACAAGTATTTCTACTTTAGTCTAAGTAATTTGTAATATTTATAAACATTGTTTTTGTCAGTAATTAAGCAATAGTATCTTATCTTGCCTGTGTATTTATTGACCCTCATTTTGTTTCTATAAGATACTTACAGCCTGTTATCTTTTGGACAATAAAAACCTTCGATTGTATATCTATAACCATCATTGCCATTCTATATGAGCTCATGGTTACCGCTATTTATTTCCAAGTCTAACTCTGTGGTTCTAGTAACTTTTGGATTTAATAGGGTCATTCCTATTCCAGTTATCAGGTTTACTTCTATAATTATCTCACTGTCCACTAGACATTCGGAACGAGAATAAAATCAAGTTGAGTTGTACTCCATGTTCTATCAAAGTATTGTCACTTAAACTATGTCATAGAATTTCGTGATAATATTCTTATCTTCAGCTTTGTACTACTTCAAAGCTTTGATGTTGTTTAAGTTATTAGTTCATGTAAATTTCATAAATATGCATAATCTATTTGATCAATAAACATTCAATCTACAAATAGATTGTTATTATAACATATTTTAATCTAGCCTTTAAATTCCTTTGCATTATTGCAAGGTGCTATTTATAAAGTTTAGAATTGTAATATTCTTAATGCAAATGGGTTTACTATGCATAAGCTATGGTTTATCTTCGCTACTAGAGAATCTATAGTCATCTAATAGCTAACATGAACTCTTTTAAATCTATATTAAAGACTTAAACTTTGACTTTATCTATAAACTAAACATAAATTAAATGATATCTATCTTATCAAAACAATGTTTAGAGGATAGTTATGCAACCAATTATTTCGTTATGGTGATGTTATTATATAACAATATAATGTTATTGGTGGAAAGGGATTAATGCATAATCCAAATCGGGTTTTATGCGAAGATTTATAATTGACACCATAGCTTAGTCAACGTAACCCCCATGTTGATAAAATTGTCATTATGTTAACATATAACATTGTGCAAATGATTAACAATTGGATTACGAATTATTGGGTTGACAATAAGGTTTTATCCACGCTACAATAATCAATAATTGGAATATTTCTTCCACGCGGGAACTATAGGACACAACCCTCGCCGCATGGATTAAATTGTTGCTACATGGTTGATCTCTGTCCACGCCTGGAAAATATATAATGCTATGGAAACCTAACCAAAATCATTTTTGTCCTGCAGTTTATGTTTTCTCTAGGGTTGCTTGGCTTGTCTCCCATGGCAGTCGTCATTTCTCCTGGTGACAGTTGCTTTGTGCCTTGACTCCGTGCTGCTTTTATTCTCCGGTGTGTGTGGTTTTTGAATGCTGGTTCTTTCTCTGCAAAAAGTGGAGTTGTCTTTTCTTGCTACCCTTGTCTCGCTGCCTGTGAAACCTTTCTTCCATATCCTGCGTAGCTTAATGGCTACTTCGCTTTCCTTCTCTAGTTCTCGTGGCTCGCCATTGTGTGAGGTTCTTGAGGGTTGTTTGGGTTTCCAACTGCACCGTCTGTAGGTGACAGTGCTTCGTGAAGCTATTCGTTGTTCTCCCATTGACAGGTAATTATCATAATGTAATTTATTTTATTTACTGCAAGTTTATAAAGATTGTTTTCAAGCTTTAACAAGTAAATTGTTTCACTGACAGTGATTTTATGCTTGCTGCAGGTGCTCGCCGCTGTGAAGCTTGAACAAAGGAGATAAGACAGCCTCTTGCAAAGTTCGTGGCTCATGGTTAAAACTCGGGTAAGCCCCATGGTCTGAAAGATGGGTTCTCACTCTGTTAGTGTTAGGGTGGTCGTTGGACTCGCCCAGTGTTTTGAAAACCATCTCTAGTCTTGTCACGAGTTATGTTGTTGTTTTTACTGTTTCACAGGTTGTTATGGAAATACTTAATCCAAACCCTTGTTAGGGTAGACTTAATTTGTATTGTGCACTGAACTTAGTCGAAGCTTTGTCTTCACAATCAAGTTTAACTTTGTAAATTTTGTAATGGCAGTACAGTTGTAAACTCGTTTTGGTTGGCGGGAGTTTATGTTATACTCTGTGTAATTTTAGGGTTTTTACCCTTCTCGAATATAATGAAGTTTTAACTCAGTTGAGTACTTTGTAAGGGTTTTATAATTAAAATTTTAAGGCTGATACTTAGAGCCATAACTTAAATCTTGTTTGTTTTGATGGAAGTCATGGGTTAGGGTTTGACCTGTAAAAACCCTTGTTTGATTTATACTAATCTTGTGATAATAATTACACTGTTTTTCTATTTTATTCTATTTGTCCTTAAAGGACTGTGAGAAGATTATTAGACTGATTATTGATAGTTACATAATTGCTGTAAATTTGGTTAATATTTTGATACTTGTAATGTAATAGTTTTAAGGGTTTTAACCCTGACATTTATTTCTATAGATGTATGTTGTTATCAAAAGAAAAGCACTATTTCTCTTATAAATGCATTTATACAAGTTAATCAGAATTGAAGTTTATTTTTGTGCATAACACTTTTAGGTAATAGTTTTAAAAGAACTACCCTATGTGTAACCTAGGTTACTACAGTATTTAAAAATACTTATAGATTATGCTCAGAATATGAGCTAGGGTTTATTCCCTTTTAACTTTGATAGAGTATTATTTCCTGTGTTATTTTCTTGTAAATTTGATTATTATTACACAGTTTTCTTCAGTTTATTTTTATGAATTAATAGTTTATAAGCATTACTGTTTAATGATGATGATAATATTATTTGTATTTGTAATATTATTATCTATGTATAATATCTCTTCTTAAATTTATGTTGGTCTTTATTGGTATAATAATTACGACTGAGAGTAGTCTGTAATATTTGTGTTATTTAATACAATTGTTTCTGTAGACTTACTGAAGGAGTATAAGAACTTTCTTACCTGTCAGTATTATTTACATCTATACTGTTTTTATATGTATAAGAACAGTTTCTTATTAATATTAATTTAAACCTAAATTACTACTATCCTTTAGTTATTAAAGCTAAAAAAAGAATACTGTAACATTTATCATATTCTTAACTATAGTTTAGATAGATGCAGGAAGATTAGTTATCACTAAAGGAAAAAGATAAACTATATGCATTATTTTTATATCTTTTCTTAACCTAGTTGATAAACATAAACATTCATCTAATAAAACTAGTTATTCTCTTTTAGTATAAATATACAGTTCCAGAAGTAGATACTGTGTAGAAAATGAATTATATACTTAAACATACTACTATCAATAATTAATATGAGTCTTGTTCTGTTCTAACATTCTAATTACATAGTCTAGTTCTGATGACATTTCTACAAAACAAATTAATATACTTTCTAGAAAACAACTATCTACTGAGAAGTAACATTTCAATACTCTGAAAACATAAATATTCTATTAATTTATATTCCTATCATACTTCATTTACTTAAACACACTACCTCTGCTATAGTACAATCTGGATTACTCCAGATGGGGAAAAACACAGGTAGGATTTATCTTTCATCACAGTACAGATTTAGCCTTGAAACAACTAAGAGATTACATATAATTATTCATTAATTGCTCACACACAGATATGAACTATAACACATAAATTAAAAGATAATGGAACATGTCTTTAAAGCTGGATGACAACAGCAATGGCAGGTTGTTCCTCAGTACCAACTCCTGGAGAGCGCTCAAACAATGACTTCTCAGGACCCCTGAGCCTGTTCTGGTCTCCTTGGCTGGAACTAGGTGGAGCAATCAACAAAGTACTAGTCTTGAGACTCAATACCAACTCTGCATACTACAGTAAGTTTTTTCAGCTACAAAGATGTACTAGATCAACTTCCTGCGGTTTACCCCTCAAACACCTTCATTCCAATTTCCCTTTCCCAATGAATTCCTTGAAGTGCATTCACCTAAATGATTCTTCTCCTGGAATGAGCAGCCTCAGCTCTCTACATTGGGTACTTTTATTAAGATTGCCTAGGTCTTTTTTGGGTTAGTTGTCATTAATTGAGCCACCTGCTCTGATCCCTCTTTCTTGGGGGATCATGACCCCAAATGTAGGGAGGTTTCCACCTGCAACATAGGAAGTGTTTGAGGATGCTGCCACTTGTATTTTTTCTTTGCACCTAGTCTCCTCCACCAACTTGACCAGTAACACTCTTTTTAACAGCTCTCCCAAGCTGTTGTCTCCACTTTTATTTATTTAAAATTAAATATTTAGAATTACATTCCACATCCTTGATTCTGATGAGTCATCATTTTCCACTTAGCATTAAATTTAACATAATGTCTAGGAATAAAATCAAAATAAAATAACATTATTTTAAAAAATTGGGGCATGTGACATACACACCCCCTTAGAATATAACATCATCCTCGATGTTATTTATTCTTCATCCTCCGAAGTCCCCTGGAATAGAATTGGATATGCATCTCGCATTTTACTTTCCAATTTTCAGGTGGATTCTTCAGGACTAAGGTGCTTCCATTGCACCTTCACCTGTCCAATGGTGCGTTTCCGAGGTTTAATTTTACTCCTCCTGAGAATATAGTCCGGTTCCACTAGAAATTCTCCTTCTGGTTCCACCTGTACAACATTCCAATTAACAACATGAGTAGCATCATGAACATATTTCTTTAAAACAGAAATGTGATAAACATTATGTACTCTTAAGTTAGGTGGTAATGCTAATTGATAAGCTACTTGACCAATCCTAGACAGAATTTCAAATGGGCCACAGTAACGAGGTGCCAATTTTGCACAACTCCCCAATCTTAGAGAGCTCTTTTTGGGCCTTACCTTGATGAACACATGTTCACCTACCTGAAACTCCTTTGGAGTTCTTTTCAAGTATGCCTGACTTTTCTGTCGATCCTATGCCACTTTCAAATTTCCCTGCACTTGTTTCACAATTTCTTCTATTTCTTTCAACAATTCTGGACCTAATACCAATCTATCTACTGGATTACTCCAAGAGATAAGAGTATTACATTTTTCATCCATATAAAATTTCAAATGGACTAAATCTAGCTGATGTATGATAATTATTATTATACGCAAATTCTACTAGATGTAAATAGTCCTCCCACTTACCTGGCTGATCTTTCACATACATTCTCAATAAATATTCCAGTACCTAGTTTACCCTTTCAGTTTGTCCATCTGTTTGAGAATGGAAAGAAGTACTGAAATTCAATGTTGTATTTAATCCTTTAAACAAGGACTTCCAAAAGTTCCTGTAAACCTAGGATCTCTATCTGAGATTATGACTTTTGGTACTCCATGTAATCGAAAAATCTGCTTTAGAAAAATATCAGATATATTGGCAACCTTGTAAGTAGTTTTAACAGGTATAAAATGAGCTGTCTTGCTTAACTTATCAACCACTACCATAATAGAGTCATTCTGATTTTGATTTCTAGGCAGTCTAGTAATAAAATCTAGACTAATCACTTCCCATTTCCAGCTAAAGGCTGTAGCAAACCAGTTGGGTGTTGGTGTTCAGTTTTTACCTGTTGACATTCTAAACACCTTGCAATATATTCAGCTACTTCAGTTTTCATATTTGGCCAAAAATACTCTTTTCTTAGCATGGTTATAGTCTTTTGATAACCTGGATGATCTGAATATGGTGTTTTATGGATTTCATCCAGAATTAATAGCTTGAATTTAGGTACGTTAAGTACATACAGTTTATCTTTATACAGTAAAAATTCTTTTTCATTTAAACTGTAACATTTTATTAAGTTTTCAGTGGGGTTTTCCTTAGCTTTAGCTTGCAATTTCTGATAAATTTCATCTTGTTTTACTCCTTCTTTAAGCTGTTCATCTAAGTCTGAAACGTAAGTGTTGATTGCTGTTGCAAAATTCAGCCTTGCGTTTCTACTTAATGCATCAGTAACTTTATTTTCTTTACCTTTTATATGTTGGATTTCAAAATCATACTCGCTTAAGAAAGCTAACCATCTAGCTTGTCTAGCATTTAAATTAGGTTGATCTAAAAGATATTTCAATCTTTTATTATCAATCATTAAAACAAATTTTCTGCCAATTAGGTGATGTTGTCACATCTTTAAGGCGTGTATTAGAGCTGCTAGTTCCAGATCATATGTTGCGTAATTATTTTCGTGAACTTTTAACTTTCTAGACTCATAGCCAATAACTTGCCCTTCTTGAGTCAAAACACCACCTAAACCTTCATTACAGGCATCAGTGCATACTACAAACTCTTTATTAGGATCTGCTATTCTTAAGATAGGTGCACTAGTTAATAAAGTTTTTAACTTCTTAAAGCTTTCTTCACATTTCTGGTTCCAGTCGAACTTATTTCCTTTCTTTTGCAAGGAAGTTATCAGATTTGCTATCCTCGAAAAGCCTTCAATGAACCTTCGGTAGTAACCGGTAATGCCCATGAAAGATCTAATATCCATCACATCTTTAGGAACCGGCCAATCTTCGATTACCCATATCTTTTCATGATCTACGGAAATTCCTTCCTTGGTCACTATGTGACCTAAATATTGAATCTTATCCTTGAAGAAGTCACACTTACTAAACTTTGCAAAGAGTTGATGTTCTCGCAACTCTTGCAAAACAATTTTTAAATGTTCTTTATGTTATTTTTCAGTTTTTGAATATATTAGAATGTCGTCGATAAACACGACCACAAACTTATCTAAATACTTATGCATTATGTTGTTCATTAAACACATGAAGACAGCTGGGGTGTTAGTAAGCCCGAATGGCATTACGACAAATTCGTAATGACCATATCGTGTTCTAAAGGCTGTCTTGAAGATGTCTTCATCTTTAATCCTTACTTGATGATATCTAGACCTTAAATCTATTTTTGAAAACACAGTGGCTCCACGTAGTTGATCAAATAGATCATCTATGCAGGGCAACGGATATCGATTTTTGATAGTCATCTTGTTTAGCTGATGGTAGTCTATGCATAATGGCATAGTTCCGTCTTTCTTTTTAACAAATATGACAGGTGCCCCCCAGGGAGACACACTTGGTCAAATATATTTTTTATCAATTAACTCTTTTAATTGTGATTTTAATTCATTAAGTTCCAATATGTTCATTCGATAAGGGGCCTTTGAGCTAGGTACTGCACCCGGTACCAGCTCAATGGTGAAATCCAATTCCCTTTTTGGAGGTAATCCCAGAATTTCTTCTGGGAATACATCAACATATTCTTTTAAAACTGGGACGTCTTCTACTTTTAACTTATCTATTTTAATTTTACTTTCCTCATCTGTAATTGTTACTGCGTAAGCTTTACATCATTTTCTAACATCTCTTTTAAGTTGTAAAGCAGAAATTTTCCTCACTGTAGTTTTTCTAGGAATACCCTTAACATTTACTGGTTGTTCATCACTGTTTAAGCATGTGAAAGTTTTATCGTAACAGTTTAAGACTACTCTATGTTGTTCTAACTAGTCCATACCAATCAGCAAATCATATGAGCCAAGTGGAAAAACATTAAGTTTAACAACAGTTTCAAATTTATCCATAAGTAAAGCACATTCTTTCACAAAACAAGTTACTTTTCTTTTAGCCCCTGTGGCTAACTAAACTAACGATGAATTCTCAAACTTATTGACAGATAGCTTACATTTTTCCACTATATGAGGTGCAATATAACTGAGACTAGATCCTAGATCAATTAAAATAGTTATAGGGGTTTGATTAATCATACCTTCTACTTCCACCATGGAAGTCTGATATTCATCTTGTCGGTTCTCCAAGGCTGCGTTAATTTTGGGCATGCTCTTTGCTAGTTCCCCAACGGTCATTTCTTCCTGTATAGTATGAATGTTGCTAACAGACTTCTTCTGGTTTGGACAGACTGAAGCGTAGTGTGGGCCATTACATTCCCAGCACTTGACAGACTCTTTACGCTCAAAATTATTGGTAAAGTTTCCATGATTATTTGCAGTTTCCTTACCCTTAAAATTGTTCTGATTGTTGGGTGTACTATTCCTATTTCCTTGGAAACTCTTGTTATTAGAATAGTTTTTGGCCTTATTGTTCTTAAACTTTCTGTTAGGCACAAAATCCTTCCTCTTAGATTCAATCTGATTATTATTTTTCTTAGCCTTCCAGTTGGCCAATCTTTCTTTCTTCTGATTCTGCTCAAAACAAAAGTTAGCCTTCCTCATAGCTTCCTCCAAGGCCTTTAGGTTATCATATTCAATTCTATCTTTAATATGATACAGTAGACAGATAAGGAATCGCTGTACTTTTGGTTTCTCATCTACAAGGTAGGGTACATACCTAAGTAGACTTAAGAACTTGCTGTTCAGATCCTTCATTGTCATCGAACCTAACTTCAGTTCATAAAACTCTTTAGCTCTTTCCTCGTAATACTGCTCAGACGGGAATTTCTTTTTAAAATACTGCTTAAAGGTACTCCAGTTAACTTCTTTCTATTTTATCCCCTTAACTCTCTTCAAGTCTTGCCACCAAATATCAGCCTTTCCTGAGAGGTTATATATAGCCATCCTAGCCTTTAACTGGTTAGAATAATTATATATTTGGAAGTACTTGTTCATCCCGGACAACCAGGACTAAACTTCCTCCCCCTTTTCAGTCTCTCCATTAAAAGTTGGTGGTTTTATCTTTTTGAATTCCCCTAAAATTTCCTCATAAGGTTTGTATTTTCTCTTCTTGTCATACAGATCATCATCACTACTGTCACCAGTAGTATGGTAACTTTGTCGTTCACCAAACACTTCAGAGAATGAACTACTTTCAGTTTTTATATGCTTCATTTTTTTAAATTTTTGTTGATGACTGGCATCTTCATATTCTTCCTTTCTACCCTTACCCTCAATTTGAAACTTTTCCATTAGGATCTGATTCAACTCTTCTTGAGCCCTCGGAATCCTTTCATTCTCTCTCTTTACAGACTCCATTTCAGTTTTCAAATCTTTTACAATCTGTAACAGCTCTGAGGAATTTGTAGTTACATCCTCTGGTATAGGATCTCTGGGTAAATTTCCTATTTCTGTAGCTGGAGACTCCTCACGTGCATACTCTTCCATCCTTTCCATACTTGCCTGTTAAACTTTAGAAAAAGACAATTCTCTGTTGAATAACATTTAAAAAAATAAAATACGTTCACATAAAAATTTAATTTACTGTTTTATGAAAGCTAGTTGGGCTACATCAAGGCCTAGTGTTTGAACCTTGTGCTCTGATACCAAATGTCAAAAACCCAAATTTTCACAAAAAATTAAAATTTTGAGATAACAATAAATGCTAAAACCTACGGTTTACTAACAGCTAACAGTTGGCATAAAGGAAACAGTCAAGTAATTAGTTTCACTAAATTCTAAAATAACTTAACAGTTTATTTTTTGTAGCAAGAATAAAATCTTTTTGTGTGTGGTTTGCTTCAGTTTACTGATTAGTTCTTTTATGTCAGTAGGTGGAATCTACTTTTGAATCCGGGGCTTACTTAGCAATCGTGCTAACGCAGATGAATACTATTTCTTACAAGTTTAAAGGTATGATGGATTGAGTATATTTTAAAAGATCTTTTAGTGTCAGCAGTATTTTGTTTGCAATTTAAAAAGCTTAGTAAAATAAGATGCTAAACTATAGACAGCTCCTGTAAGGTAAAAACCATTTGGCTTTCATCAGTTTTTCAAGTAAATAAGTTTGGAAGTAAGTAACGAGAGTACAACATGTTTGCGACTCTAAACATTAGAATCTAATTTACAATTATTTCTACTTTAGTCTAAGTAATTTGTAATATTTATAAACATTGTTTTTGAAAGTAATTAAGCAATAGTATCTTATCTTTCCTATATATTTATTGACCCTCATTTTGTTTCTATAAGATACTTACAGCCTGTTATCTTTTGAACAGTAAAAACCTTCGATTGTATAACTATAACCATCATTGCCCTTCTATATGAGCTCATGGTTACCGCTATTTATTTCCAAGTCTAAATCTATGGTTCTAGTAACTTTTGGATTTAATAGGGTCATTCCTATTCCAGTTATCAGGTTTACTTCTATAATTATCTCACTGTCCACTAGGCATTCGGAACGAGAATAAAATCAAGTTGAGTTGTACTCCATGTTCTATCAAAGTATTGTCGCTTAAACTATGTCATAGAATTTCGTGATAATATTCTTATCTTCATCTTTCTACTACTTCAAAGCTTTGATGCTGTTTAAGTTATTAGTTCATGTAAATTTCATAAATATGCATAATCTATTTGATCAATAAACATTCAATCTACAAATAGATTGTTATTATAACATATTTTAATCTAGCCTTTCAATTCCTTTGCATTATTGCAAGGTGTTATTTATAAAGTTTAGACTTGTAATATTCTTAATGCAAATGGGTTTACTATGCATAATCTATGGTTTATCTTCACTACTAGAGAATCTATAGTCATCTAATAGCTAACATGAACTCTTTTAAATCTATATTAAAGACTTAAACTTTGACTTTATCTATAAACTAGACATAAATTAAATGATATCTATCTCATCAAAACAATGTTTAGAGGATAGTTATGCAACCAATTATATCGTTATGGTGATGTTATTATATAACAATATAATGTTATTGGTGGAAAGGGATTAATGCATAATCCAAATCGGGTTTTATGCTAAGATTTATAATTGACACCATAGCTTAGTCAACGTAACCCCCACGTTGATAAACTTGTCATTATGTTAACATATAACATTGTGAAAATGATTAATGATTGGATTACGAATTATTGGGTTGACAATAAGGTTTTATCCACGGTGCAATAATCAATAATTGGAATATTTATTCCACACAGGAACTATAGGACATGACCCTCGCTGCATGGATAAATTTGTTGCTACGTGGTTGATTTCTGTCCACGCCTAGAAAATATATAATGCTATGGAAACATAACCAAAATCATTTTTGTCCCGCAGTTTTCGTTGGCTCTAGGGTTGCTTGGCTTGTCTCCCATGGCGGCCATCGTTTCTCCTAGTGACAGTTGCTTTGTGCCTTGACTCCACGCTACTTTTATTCTCCGGTGTGTGTGGTTTTTGAATGCTGGTTCTTTCTCTGCAACAAGTGGAGTTGGCTTTTCTTGCTACCCTTGTCTCGCTGCCTGTGAAACCTTTCTTCCATAGCCTGTGTAGCTTAATGGTTGCTTCAGTTTCCCTCTCTGGTTCTTGTGGCTCGCCATTGTGTGAGGTTCTTGAGGGTTGTTTGGGTTTCCAACTGCACCGCCTGTAGGTGACAGTGCTTCGTGAAACTGTTCGTTGTTCTCCCATTGACAGGTAATTATCATAATGTAATTTCTTTTATTTACGACAAGTTTATAAAGATTGTTTTCAAGCTTTAACAAGTAAATTGTTTCACTGACAGTGATTTTATGCTTGTTGCAGGTGCTTGCCGTTGTGAAGCTTGAACAAAGGAGATAAGACAGCCTCTTGCAAAGGCTGTGGCTCGTGGTTCAAGCTTGGGTAAGCCCCGTGGTCTGAAAGATGGGTTCTCACTCTGTTAGTGTTATGGTGGTTGTTGGACTTGCCCAGTGTTTTGAAAACCCTCTCTCGTCTTCTCACGAGTTATGTTGTTGTTTTTACTATTTCACAGGTTGTTATGGAAATACTTAAATCCAAACCCTTATTAGGGTAGACTTAATTTGTATTGTGCACTGAACTTAGTTGAAGCTTTGGCTTCACAGTTGGGTTTAAGTTTGTAAATTTTGTAATGGCAGTACAGTTGTAAAGTCGTTTTGGTTGCCGGGAGTTTACGCTATACTCTGTGTAATTTCAGGGTTTTTACCCTTCTCGAATATAATGAAGTTTTAACTCAGTTGAGTACTTTGTAAGGGTTTTATAATTAAAATTTTAAGGCTGATACTTACAGCCGTAACTTAAATCTTGTTTGTTTTGATGGAAGTCATGGGTTAGGGTTTGACCTGTAAAAACCCTTGTTTGATTTATACTAATCTTGCGATAATAATTACACTGTTTTTCTATTTTATTTTATTTGTCCTTAAAGGGCGTGAGTAAATTATTAGACCGGTTATTGATAGTTACATAATTGCTATAAATTTGGTTAATATTTTGATACTTGTAATGTAATAGTTTTAATGGTTTTAACCCTGACATTTATTTCTATAGATGTATGCTATTATCACAAGAAAAGAACTATTTCTCTTATAAATGCATTTATACAAGTTAATCAGTATTGTAGTTTATTTTTGTGCATAACACTTTTAGTTAATAGTTTTAAAAGAACTACTCTATGTGTAACCTAGGTTACTACATTATTTAAAAATACTTATAGATTACACTCAGAATATGAGCTAGGGTTTATTCCCTTTTAACTTTGATAGAGTATTATTTCCTGTGTTATTTTCTTGTAAATTGATTATTGTTACACAGTTTTCTTCAGTTTATTTTTATGAATTAATAGTTTATAAACATTACTGTTTAATGATAATAATATTATTATTTGTATTTGTAATATTATTATCTATGTATAATATCTCTTCTTAAATTAATGTTGGTCTTTATTGGTATAATAATTACGACTGAGAGAAGTCTATAATATTTGTGTTATTTAATACAATTTTTTCTGTAGACTTATGAAGGAGTATAAGAACTTTCTTACGTGTCAGTATTATTTACATCTATACTGTTTTTATATGTATAAGAACAGTTTCTTATTAATATTAATTTAAACCTAAATTACTACTATCCTTTAGTTATTAAAGCTAAGAAAAGAATACTGTAACATTTATCATATTCTTAACTATAGTTCAGATAGATGCAGGAAGATTAGTTATCACTAAAGGAAAAAGATAAACTATCTGTATTATTTTTATATCTTTTCTTAACCTAGATGATAAACATAAACATTCATCTAATAAAACTAGTTATTCTCTTTTAGTATAAATATACAGTTCCAGAAGTAGATACTGTGTAGAAAATGAATTATATACTTAAACATACTACTATCAATAATTAATATGAGTCTTGTTCTGTTCTAACATTCTAATTACATAGTCTAGTTCTGACGACATTTCTACAAAACAAATTAATATACTTTCTAGAAAACAACTATCTACTGAGAAGTAACATTTCAATACTCTGAAAACATAAATATTCTATTCATTTATATTCCTATTATACTTCATTTATTTAAACACACTACCTGTGCTAGAGTACGATCTGGATTACTCCAGATGGGGAAAAACATAGGTAGGATTTATCTTTCATCACAGTACAGATTCAGCCTTGAAACAACTAAGAGATAACATATAATTATTCATTAATTGCTCACACATAGATATGAACTAGAAATTAAAAGATAATGGAACCTGTCTTTAAAGTTGGATGACAACAACAATGGGAGGTCGTTCCTCCCTACCAACTCCTGGAGAGTGCTCAAACAGCAACTTCTCAGGACCCCCGAGCCTGTTCTGGTCTCCTTGGTTGGAACTAGGTGGAGCAATCAACAAAGTACTAGTCCTGAGACTCAATACCAACTTTGCATACTACAGTAAGATCTTTCAGCTGCAAAGTTGTACTAGATCAACTTCCTGTAGTTTACCCCTCAAACACCTTCCTTCCAATTTCCCTTTCCCAATGAATTCCTTAAAGTGCATTCACCTGAATGATTCTTCTCTTGGAATGAGCAACCTCAGCTCTCTACATTGGGTACTTTTATTAAGATTGCCTAGGTATTTTTTGGGTTAGTTGTCATTAATTGAGTCACTTGCTCTGATCCCACTTTCTTGGGGGATCATGACCCCAAATGTAGGGAGGTTGCCACCTGCAACATAGGAAGTGTTTGAGGATGCTGCCACTTGTCTTTTTTCTCTACACCTAGTCTCCTCCACCAACTTGACCAGTAACGCTCTTTTTAACAGCTCTCCCAAGCTGTTGTCTCCACTTTTATTTATTTAAAATTAAATATTCAGAATTACATTCCACGTCCTTGACTCTGCTGAGTCATCAATTTCCACTTAGCATTAAATTTAACATAATGTCCGAGAATAAAATCAAAATAAAATAACATTATTTTACAAGATTGGGGCATGTGACACCATCAAACTCCATACTCTGGTCACCCAGGATATCAAAATACGATTGCTATAGAAAGAAATCAATACTTTTGGCCAGGCACTAAAAATGACATGGCTATATATATTTCAAAATGCATGGAGTGTCAGCAAGTGAAGGTTGAACATCAACACCCAACAGGTTTGTTGCAGCCTTTGTCGGTTCTAGAATGGAAATGGGAAGTTATTTCCATGTATTTTATTACAGGATTTCCAATGACTTGGAGACAACATGATTCCATCATGGTTGTGGTGGACAAGTGACGAAGGAAACTCATTTTATACCGGTTAAGTCCACGCACAAGATGGATGAAATTGCTAATATTTTCGTGAAGGATATTTTTAAATTACATGGATTGCCTAAGGAAATAGTCTCTAACTGAGCTGTCAAGTTCACCTATAATTTTTGGAAAGGATTGTTTGTAGACTTGGGAACAAAGTTGAATTTCAACATTTCCTACCATCCTCAGATTGATGGTCAGACCGAGATAGTTAACCAAGTGCTTGAAGACATGCTTCACATGTATGTGATGGAAAAACCAACCAAGTGGGAAGATTATTTACACTTTGTAGAGTTTGCCTACAACAATGGACAACAAGCATCCTTGGGGATGAGTCCATATGAAGCTTTGTATGGCAGGAGGTGCAGAACACTAGTGACTTAGGATAATCCAGTGAACAGAGTTGTGATCAGTCCAGAACTGCTCAAGGAGATGGAGCAGGAGGTTGTAAAGATCAGGAAGAATCTAAAGGTAGCCCAGGACAGACAGAAGAGCTATGCAGATAAGGACAGGGTGAACAAAGAGTTCATTGTTGGGGATCATGTTTACCTCAGGGGGAAGGAAAAGAAAAGTTCCTTGAAGCTAGAGAGTGGTGCCAAGTTGTCTCCTAGATATTGTGGCCCATTTGAAGTGCTTGAAAGAATAGGACCATTTACATATAGACTTGCATTTAATTCTAGCACTATGGCTCATAATTTTTTTCATGTTTCTTTACTTAAAAGATATGTACATGATCCTAACCATGTAATAAATTGGGATGTGATTCAGGTGGAACCAAAGGGAGAGTTCCAAATCGAGCCAAAGCGCATCCTCACCAAGAAGGTCACAATGCTCCGGAATCAAGCCATAAAGTAGGTGAAGGTGAAATGGGAGCACTACGTTCTAGAAGAAGCTACGTGGGAGCTAGAGGATGCCATGTGACTGGAACATCCATTTTTCTTCAATTTTACGGATTGTTGAGAGAAGTACCAGCAAAGCATTTTGTTCAATTTTGTAAAGCACTGAGGACAGTGATGTTGAAGTGGGAGGGGAATGTAACACCCCGGTTTTGACCCCATTTTCATTTAAATAATATGATGTAAATAATCATGGTGTGGATCTCAAGGAAAAATCCCCACCATCGATTTCGTATTTATGTTTTAGTGATTAAGACTTAAGCTGATGGTGTTTTATGCTAGATGAACATTAAAAGGTTGGACATCATGTTAAATTTGTAATTCTAAATAAAAACCTACAGCCAACTATGAAACGTTTGCCTTTCCCTCATGCAGTGGCGTTTCACCTTCCCCTCATGATTTGGGGTAGTGTATGGAGCTGTTTTGGAATCCCAATCTTTATTCACACAGGAATCAAAACCGCTCTGAGTCTTAATCCTTCACAAATTTTCCTATGGGGTGAATTGTTTTCCTTTTCATGATTTTCCTCTTTGTTAGTCGTTTCCGGAATGCGAATGCCCAAAATCCAATTTGTGTTTCTGAATTGAATGACCGACAACCGATTCCGTTTTTGGTAATTGCACTATTCGGTTTGGCTCAGGCAATGGTCATAAATTCGTAATGGATGTGTGTGTTTATTCCTTGGCTTCTATTACATTTTATTAATCCCAAAACTGAGATCATTGTGTGTACATCCTCATTAGACATATGGACTGATTTGGGGAATGGAAATGGAGTCTGGAATTGCTTGATAAACCTAGTGTGTGAAGGAACCTCGCAGACCAATCTAGAGGACTGGTTTTCTTCTTTGCATACCATGAATAGCACTGGAAGGGAAGGCATGGATTGAGGGACTGTGTAGTAGAGAAGGGGATGCTTCCTTGTGTTGGGTGTGTAAATGTTTAGAAGTCAGGATAGATTCAGTGTTGGTGTCCATAGCTTTGGGATTGAGCTCACTAGATTAGTAATCAATCTTTCCACCTCCTTGACAACCTGATAAACCCATCTGTTGGCTTGGATGTGTCTCATGTGAATCTTGGCTAAGTGTAAACCACTTTCTGTGTAATCCTAATAAACCCAACTGGAAGGATGGCTTGGACGGTAGCCTGATAAACCCATCTGTTAGATTGGATGTGACTTGTATAAACTTTGGCGATGTGTAAATCACTACTTGTGTAAGCATGATAAACCCAATTGTGTTGGCTTGGCTGAGTTTTATTGTATCCTTGGCTATGGGGAAGTATGCTAGTGTTCCTTATTCCTTGGAAAATAATGCCCAGCATAGGGGTGGCAGTGTTGCTGAGAGATTGATGAGCACATTGGCCTATGGTTGGGTGGAACGTTGCAGAGACAAAGCTGGTTGCGGGTTAATATTCTGATAAAGATAAGTATCTATTGTGTTTCAATCCCTGCAACTGTACTTGTTTATCAAATGAATAAGAATATGGTGAATGCTTGAATGAAAGGTGTTGTGTTTCAATTGTATATTTCATGAATGATGCATCTATGTGTGTAATTACTTCAATGAATTTTCTAAGTTGTTATGAAGTTATATCAGTCAGATTGGTGATCACCTAGATGTTGGAAATCAGTTTTATCCTTAGAAATTTTCATGAGCATATCAAATTTCCACAGATTTTCCCTTCCGCAATTCCCTTTTTGCAACTTGCAGGATGCAGAATGCGAGATGCAGGATGCAAAAATGTTGTTTGGAGAAATATGCTTTCCACAACTTGCAGGGATGTGGGATGCAAGATACGGAAATGTCGTTTGGTGAAATATGCTTTCTGCAATTTCCCTTCCGCAATTTACAGGATGCAGGATGCGAAAATGACTTACGGTAAATTTTGATTTCCGTAATTTTTATCTCCGCAACAACCGTTCTGCATGTGAGATGTAGGATGTGGAATGTGGCATGCGAGGTGTGAGATTGAAATTTTGATAGGTTTCCTATTCCGCAAGTGAAGCTCTCTGCACCGTTGATTTTGTGCGAGATGATTATCAACTGTTGATTGAATTCCGGATGCGGAACAGACTATGATCATTGATTTCTGATGTGATTTTTCTCAGTCGTTTGATCTCTCAATGGTTGGGGAATATATATATTTTATAAACGACCTGGATTAGAATGTTAGTAGGAATAATTCTTGCTTTTGCGGATCTGAAAACTAAAATAAATTCGGGTATCATCATACTCAAGCATGAGAAGTATGGGTAACTCAACGCAACTAAAGAGTTGGGTCACGTTCTCTCCTCTGGGGTGGGAGGGGACGTGACAAGAAGAAGATATCAATCTGCCAAAAGTGCCTCTTAGCCATATTTGCACTGCTCTAGAAAAATTTCCGTCGAGGAGAGAGAAAGAAGCTCCAGAAGATGAAAGTGGTCTTGCTGGATTCACCTTGTTGGCCTCTACCTATTGGGCATCTCACTTTCCAATTTTGAAGGAAAAATAAAATCACCTTAGTGACCTAGGGTTTGAAGAGAACTGTTTAAGTGTTAGACAATGAGTTTGAGAAACCATTTGGAAATGCCCGCAAGGGAGTGTTCCTTTGATAATAAAATTCATCAGATGATATGGTCCTGTACATTGTTAAAATGGATATCTAGCCATGCTCTTGGTTTTTATTAGTCTGATCAAACAAGGAAAATATCAACCTGCCAAAATAGAAGAAAAATCTTATTTTTCATAGTAAAGACAAAGGAAAAATGGCTAAGTGTTGTAAAGGGGCTAAGTGATGCCTGCACTAAGGATGATGTCGATATGGCATGGAATGGCATAGATGATGATGTGGCATGAAGATGAAATCATTATTGCATTATGACATCATTCTGGAGAAATACGACAAATTAGTGAAAATCTGGAAATTGGCTAAGTACAGGAAAATTGGTCCAAGTAGCCTTAAGAGGATGCCCGCCACAAATTGTGTGTTGAAGAAAATGCTCGCAGCACATGGGGATATTGTAGGCTATATTTTTATCTAATCAACCATGGTATCAGTTTGTCCAAGAGACCATGAAGAAGAATTTATGGACCTACCACAACTATGGTTTAGGAAAATTAGACCAAGCCTAGGAGAAGATAAAAAATTGTCTATGTATGGATTTATTGGTAAAATCTACCTAACTGGACTTAGGGAAATGCTCGCCATAGCTCATTGGATGATGATAAAAATATTCTGAGAGTGTGGATCTATAGATTTTTGTATGGTGCATCTAACCACATCATTATCCTGACCAAAATGTCTTTCAAGAAGAAGATATTAATCTGCCAAAAGTGCCTCTTAGCCATACTTGCACTACTCCGGAAAAATGCCCACCAAAGCGAGAGGAAGAAGATACAGAATATGAAAGTGGTCTTGATGGATTTTCCTTTTTGGCCTCTACCCATTGGGTATCTAACCCCTACATTTGTATTTTTTTCCCTTGGCAAAAGACAACTCTGTAGCACATGAAAAAATTTAGCACTGCACAAGGCAACCTGAATGCATCAAAAAAATAATTTACAAATCAATCCATGACCAACCCCACAATAACACTACTGAATCAATAGATGAATCATAAGAATGCAATATATAACCTTAGAGCATACTCACTAGCAATCTATCAGCGACAAAGTCAATGTACTGACTCATAAGCTTGGAATTCATCCCCATAAGGTCACATGGGAGAGCATCACATACAAATTCTCTTTCAATCTCTATAAACCAACTATGAACCAATATTAAAATGGATACCTTCATAGCTATAATCTATACTCTAGATGATAAGTCAGATAGGTTTCAGGAGCTTTATAGTGATTGATTGGGGGTTTTGATAACTTCATCTTTTGACAACTGTATGAATCGGCAACATCTTCTATCAAATACTTTTCCTTTTAATGTCAATATCCTGGAGTTGCTTAAGGCACTCCATTAAGGTTTTCTACATGATGTAATTGATAGTTCCAATGATCACTTTTGATCATCTTTAACATTAATATAATTTATTTTCCACATTGTAGCAAGAATAGCAAAATGACCAAAATTAAATATTTAAAGGAATAAGCTTGCATCAAGAAACAAATTCATAAGCAATAAATAACAATAATAGTAAGATGATTTCTTAACTCAATTGAGGCCAGGATAAGTTTATGTATTTTATGAAAACTTTTATTTCATATGATATAGGGACATTGACGTCATAACCCAATATACCTGAATTTTTGAAAAAAAAATAAATGTGAAATGAATTAAAAAAATGCATTTGCATGCATTCCTAAGCTTGCATTCCTAAGCTTGCATTCCTCAGCGTGCACTCCTCAACATGCATTCCTAATCTTGCATTTCTCAGCGTGCATTCCTAAGCTTGCATCCCTCAGCGTGCATACCAAACCAACCACACCCGCAATTAAAATTGGGTCGTCGCGTGCTATGGCAACAGATGAAACATGGGCGTCTTGCACCATGGAAACAAGCAAAGGGGCCTTCTCTACCATGACATCAAGAGAAGCACGGAGTTCCTAGGTTGAACGATTCACGATGAAAAAATTCGAACAGAATGCTAATGAATGGAGTGATGCAAGCATATGGCCAATTGGTATGTTAAATATCCTTTTAAGAGAAGGAGTGGATAGGTTTATTTTTGGACATTTTAATTTCCAAAATGACGAGATAGATGATGCCATCTACAGTTATGATCATGGGGCTATGGAATTGCATATTTTTCGGAAGAGGGTTCATCTAAACCCTGATTTGGTTGCCACAGCAACCAAAATTCCATGAAGAGAGGGGGAAATGTTAAACTCATGGAAAAACCCCAAGCTAGAAAAGATTCATATGGCCAGTAAATTTGTGGGAAACGGGTTCTTGTTCCCAGGAATGGTCTAAAAATGGAATATGTTCCTCAAGGAATATACAAAAACCTGATTCAGATTATACTTAGGACCATTATGAATCACCACAAGCGACATGATATTTTGGGTGACTGCATGAAGCTGGCCATACACTGGGTTGAAGACATGGCCATAGATGTCCCTCATCTATTGGCTAGGAAATTGCATTATACATTACAAGATAGTAAAATGACGAGGGTCAAGTTCAGTTACCCGAGAACACTGCAAAAAATTATTGATTAATGTTGACCCAATGTTGTAGGGTCAAATTCTATTAGAACATATATTAGGAAGCCTAAGGAACAACAAAAAATGAGGAATTACCTCAATCATCTTTAAAGAACAATGTAGAAGGAGTTTATACTGTCACTACATCAACAATACATGGAAAGCCTTTCGAGGACAATATGGAATCTATGGGAAACGACATGCCTTCACTTTCCCTTGAAGAAGATGTTGCTTTCACAACTTTGGCTGGAATGCATGGAAATGAAAATGCATATCAATGGGAGGAATTTGTGAACAATGATATGGACCGTTCACCGACTAGTGATGAAGACCTAATTCATTCCAAATATTCTTTTGATGGTAGATTTTTTTTTCTTTATTTGATAAAATGGTGCATTTCAAAGAACAATCTACCTCATGGAAGGATTCCTTCATAGCTAGTGACAAATTGTGCAGAACTAAGGATCCCCAAATTCTTGATTTGGTACATCGTGTTATAGGTTTAGAGAAAAAATGTGGAAAATAAAAAAAAAAATTGGCTAGAAGGATAAACTTATTAAGGATCAATGTTCTAAATTTCCTGTAGTTCTAGAAGGATTGATTTCTAACCTTGACAGATTGAAAGACATGTTTCAGGCTGAAAAGAAAAAAGATGAGGAAACTATAGGGAGACTTGAAAATGAGTTGAAAAATAGGCTTGAAGTTTTGAACATGCCACTACTGAAGACTGTATTTGTTAAGGAAGCATAACTTCAGCAAGAATTGAATTAGAAAGAAACATTTATTACAGGTTTGAAGATTGAGTTTGAAAATAAAATGAGACAAATGATCATTAAACAACAAAATGAGACTGCAGAATATGAAACAAGATTGGAAAAATTGAATAAAACAATTAAAAAAATGACTTGCTAAAAACTAAGAGAATTGAAAGAAATCCAACAACTCTCGAGGCTAAAAGAGACGGAAGAGGAAAAGAATCAACAGTCAAGGGTAAACAGGTCTACACACTAGAAGAATTAATAGTCAAGGGTAAACAGGTCTGCACACCAGAAGAATCAACAGTCAAGGGTAAAAAGGTCAGCACACCAAAAGAATCCAAAGTCAAGGGTAAAAAGGTCAGTACACCAAAAAAATTTGGCAATACAAAACTTGGTGATTTCACTATGGAGAGCTTACTCCAGTTTCTGAATTCCCTGCAACAATGAGAGAAGACCTTGAATGAAGCTTCTTCAACAATACATGTTGTAGAGTTTACATTTGGCTCATCAGATTCAACATTGAAGAAGAAGATAGAGGAGAAGGAGGCTGAAATTAGAGACCTTCACCAAAAACTATTAGAGAAGGGAAAAGAACTACATTGGGATGTGATGGTGAGATACAATATTTGAAATCCCAAATTAAAACTTTGTAGGAGAAACCTGTGGCAGAAGAAATTTTGTATACTCCATCTGATACATATTTGAGGGCCCAAGAGCTCAAGAAGGAAGTACAACATGTCAAGAGAAAATTAAGTGCAGTTCAATCTGAGATGAAGTGGATGAAGAATGATCTTAAAATAAAGGAAGATGAGCACTCAAAGTAGAAAAACAAAAATGTAGAGATGTTGAAGAAATGCCTAGAAGAAAAAGATAGATTGCATACAAAAGTGATAAATCTTGCAAACAAAGTGAAAGAGAAAGAAAAACAATTAAAACATATGGCTGATGAAGCTTCTGTAGAACTGGAGGGTTCTGGAAAAGGCAAGAGAAGCTATAGAAAATTTTCTTATTCTAAAAAGGAGGAATTGCAAAAACCTCCCAAGCAGCCTAGAGTTCTAGAATAATAAGGTGTGCATTTGATGTCTTTGTACATACTAATAGTGTTGTAATATAAATTGTAAGCATTTCTCGGCAATGCATATATTTTGATATAGTTAATGTGTTTCTAATGCAAGTGTAATGTGTAATCCATATGTGCATTTTTCCTATAACTACGAGAGTTTAATGTGCAACCCATACTGAGAAGTGTGTATGAAACTACAAATGATGAAATATATTCTACAAATGAATTGACATATGAAATATTCTTGCAATATATTCTACAAATGAATAGATAGATCATCATCTCCAGTGCACTACATAAAAAATATCTTCAAAATGGTATTAAAACAAGCCATTGAAATTTGATCACTGGAGGTTATGAAAAATTAACACTTGGTCTACCTGACACTAAAAAAAATTCTAAAGGAGAAAGTATCAGGTAAAAAATTGGAAATATTAAAATGTTAAAAGGGGAGGAATAATAATAAAAAATACTCTCCTTTTTTTTTCATTGAATTTGACAAAGAAATCAGGCATGTGCATGCATTTTACTAAAGCAAGGCAATTTTGGATAGCTTCACTCAAATGCACGCCCAGCCTGCATTACAAAGACAAATTCACTGATTCAAACCACAGAGTGTCTGTTCATGCATAAAAAACCTAAAAAATCTTTCAAAGTTTAAATTTTATACATACAAACTTATGCTCTGCAAGGAAACTCCAAATTTACGTGATTTCCACATTGTAAAAAATAGAGTTGAGTCCCTCGAGGAAATGCACACATTGGCATGCATTTCATGTTATATTGAATAAATTGCACTATAACATAGACATACCAACCTTTTCTACAATCTCTTGTACTCATTTATGTAAATTGTATGATCTACAGTAAAATCCAAGTCATCCAAAACAACAATTGATAGTATTTTCCAATTTTTCATGGCCAGAACTAAAAATGCACACCAATTCCAATTGAAGTACACTCTAGGTATGAAATTTGGAAGTTTGCATACAAAAACCTAATTAGACTAGTATAGTTTTAATTTCAAGCATAAAAACTTCTATTGTGAAATAAGAATGCATCCAACATTTGAAATGAGAACAAAACAACTGTAAATGTTGGTTTCTTGTCACACGGGCATCATAGTTTCTCTAGAAAATCTTATCTTTATAGAATTTTGGCATGATAAGGACAACTTAGAAAATAGGTTGAATTGGATAGTTTTTTGGAAACAAATCTCATGGCTTTGCAAGTTTGTATCATCTATATCTTTTTTATTATAATATAAATCATCATCATTCCTTACCAAAATAAATAAATGAGAACATAACAGATATAATACATTCTCAGGAAAAAAACAGAGATAATGCAAAAATATAACCAGATCGATACTCAAGAAAGTTTTAAAAGGGGCCCAAGAGTATTTTTTATTATATTATTCTTTCATTACAGAGAAGAGGGCTAGTTTACAGTTGAATCAGTAACATCAAACAACTCCTTCAATAATAACTGTCCCTACTACCTATTACATTCTATTTATAGACCTCAAGGGTCGGATTGACCATGTTACAAGTGGATTTCATTAGAGTGAAACTGAAATGTTGATTCACCCTTGAGCCAACCCATCATCTGTTGTACTTTCTTGGCTTCAAATGAATATACCAACTACTGTGGAACAAGGCTAACACGACAGTGCAACACAGGGGAGAAAACATGGCTAAAGTGGACATGTTTCAACAACAGGGATAGAAAGGGAGTGGAAGAGGAAGTCACATTCCAGTTATCTAGATGGGAGATGCGAGCAGAGAAGAATTCTAACATTGATACACATTGCGTGAGAGGTCTCACAAAAATAAAAGGGAAATGCCAATGAAATAAGAAATGATGATAAGGAAGAGAGAAATGTTGAGACAAAAATGGCTTAGCAGAAAACAACATGCAATACCCATCTGGTATGGACAAATTAAAAGTTGGAATTGAAGAAATCAATCTTACCATTCCACTGAGAGGGAATGCTTGGGTTGTTAAAGAGGGGCAGGGTGTTGACTCAGTGCATGAAATAGTTCATTGAGTGATGGGAAAGGACTCCCCAATGAACATAAAACGATAAGATGGAATAGAACTGTAAATGAAAGACATCGAACCTGGATGAGATTGTCTTCAAATATTTCCAATTCTACCCATTTCACTCATACTATTAGTGAACTCAAATTTGCGCACATCTATGGCCATACGAGACAAAAATTAACGAACATAGAGAATGGATTCAATACATAGCCTACTGATAATAGTGACCCCTATTTATCAATCTTACATAAGAAGCAACATGATTGGTAATTGATTGCAGCTGCTAGGAAGGAATCCATGGGGTCATGCCGAATCTCGATATGTGTAATGTGTTGTCCCTTCGAATAATTGAAAGGTGGTAAAAAAGGTTAATCACGAGGAAATGTTGAGTTCACGTCTGGGTGATGCATTCATTCTCAATGATATCAGAGTCCGACTCAATTTAGGTTCATTCAATCATAGAATTTGATGGTGTGCAAAAAAAAAATTCCTTGTTAAGTTACATATTTGACACTCAGTTGAAAATTCAGAATATGACAGGTATGGAAAAGCAAAAACCACCATTTATAGGTTTATAAGATTAAATGATGTATTTGACACTCAATTAGTTCAACACATGTTTGATAGGTTGAGGTATGGGAAAACAAAAAAATGCCATTTATAATTTTAGAAAATTAGATGAGTAGAAAAATTGTAAACTGTAAATTAGGGTTGCATCCCTCGAGGAAATGCACACATTGTCCTAGAAAAAAATCAATATTAGGGCTAGAAGTTAAAAAATATCTAAAGGAGAAAGTATCAGGTAAAAAATTGGAAATATTAAAATGCTAAAAGATGAATAATAATAATAATAAAAGACTCTCCTATTTTATTCATTGAATTTGACAAAGAAATCGGGCATGTGTGTGCATTTTATTGAAGCAAGTCAATTTTGGATTTCTTTACTCAAATGCACACCCAACATGCATTACAGAGCCAAATTCACTGATTCAAACCACAGAGTGTCTGTTCAGGCATAAAAACCTAAATAAGATTTCAAAGTTTAAATTTTAGACATAAAAATTAATGGTATGCAAGGAAACCCCAAATTTATGTGTTTTCCACATGGTAAAAATCACGGTTCAGTGCCTTGAAAAAATGCACACATTGGCCTGCATTTCATGTTATATTGAATAAATTGCACTATAACATGGAATACCAACCTTTTCTAAAAAATCTTGTACTCACTTTTGTAAATTGTATGATCTACAGTGAAATCCAAGTCATCCAAAATAACAATTGATATCAATATGCCAAAAGTGCCTCTCATCCATATTTTCACTGCTCCAGAAAAATGCCCGCCGTGGAGAGAGAAAGAAGCTCCAGAAGATGAAAGTGGTCTTGATGGATTCACCTTATTGGCCTCTACCCATTCGGTATCTCACTTGCAAAATTTTAAGGAAAAATGAAATCACCTTGGTGACCTAGGGTTTGAAGAGAACTAGTTAAGTGTTAGACAAAGAGTTTGAGAGGCCATTTGGAAATGCCCGCAAGGGGGTGTTCCTTTGATGATAAAATTCATCAAATGATATGTTCCTGTTCATTGTTGAAATTTCTATCTAACCATGCTATTTGTTTTTCTTATTGTGATCAGATAAGGAAAATATCAACCCGCCAAAATAGAAGAAAAATGTTATTTTGCATACTTAACACAAAGGAAAAATGGATAAGTGATGTAAAGGGGCTAAGTGATGCTTGCATTAAGGTTGATTCCTACACTAAGGACCAGCCTAGAACCAAATCCTAGGCTCTATCAAGCATCAAGAGGGATCAAATCTCCCGAGGTGCAAACCTCCTTTAGTGCAATACCCAAGAAGAGGTTTGCACCTCGGGAGATTTGATCCCTCTCGGCGCTTGATAGAGCCTAGGATTTGGATCTAGGCCGGTTTCAGTGGTGGGAGGTGACACAAAACTGGAGTATATCCTTGTAGGCTTAGTATCTTTAATTTATGTAGTGAAATAATACATTTTAAATACCTAGACACAATTATCAATCACAATCTCTCAAGTAGATTACATGATAATTAATTAAAATAATAAGTTAGTGTCATTAGAGGGAGGGATCATCCACTCGGGGATTAGAGGGATTTTCCTACCAATCATTCTCAAGAGTGAATTGTGCAATTAAATTTTTCCATTGTCTCTGTAGAAATTAGAGGGATCCGGAGAAAAAAGATAATTTGAAGCTATTGATTAGTGTTTGAAATAATATATTTTTTGAAATTTTTTTTTTTAAGGAGTTGTTTATTTTTTTTATTTTCATTTTTAATTGAAACTTGGTAAAAAAAATTAACAAATCTCCTTGAGTTAAATTTACCATGGATTGTTTAAGAAGCCTTGCATGGTTGTTTAGGAGGCCTTGCACATGGTTTTAAAACCATGTGCAAGGCCAATTTTTTGCGGAATGTGTAGAGTGAATATATACATGTAAGCTTACTATCTTTAGTTTTTAGTAATTAGAATTAAATCCACTTCCATGTAAGCTTACTATCTTTAGTTTCCAGAATAGATCCAAATCCTAGGCGCTATCAAGGGCCGAGAGGGATCAATTCTCTCAAGAATCAAACATTTTCTTAAGTATATCTTCTTAAGTATTGCAGTCAAGGAGCTATTAACTTTGGTTTGTCCTATATATAGCCATTGATTTGATTTAAACCAAAAGACACATCTTTTTGGCCGACATATAATGTAAAATTAAATATGTACATAAGTATAGATCAATTTTACTATAGATTTATTAAGCCATTAAAAAATTTAAAATCTATTAAGATGCAAACATATAAAAAAAATTAATTTTTTTAACATGTAAAACTTACTAAATAAATATTTAAAATAAATTTGCTTCAATAAAAGAAATTATATTTCATATTTTATTAATATCTTAAATAAAATAATCATGATATTAAACTATTGACTACCAAGCTAAACACAAATCCATCACTCAGGATAGAATAGAGGAAGCCATAGAATCATATATATATGTGTAATAAATCTATGGTCGGTGATAAATGTGTGCGGAAATTTTGAGGATATGACAATCTGGACATTAAAATATCTAGAACCTACAACAGGAAGAGCATAATAGTCTTTGAACATTATTCACTCGCTCTATAGCGTGTTCACCGTTCTCTCCTCCAGCTGAATATAATCCTCTTGAATTCTCAATCTATCTTCAGTTCAACATATTTCTAAATATATAGACACAGATACATAGAGAAACTTATTAGAGAAGCTTGTTTGGGTATATATAAGATTTTATCTAGTGGCACTTATGTGTGCGGTATTTTGTATGAGCGGTTCTTCATAAATAAATATATCATATTGCCATGTCAAAAAAAGTATGCCACGATGGAGCAGTGCAAGGAGAGTTAATGCACTTTCCCATGCCACAGCAGAGGAGCTGCTGGGTTCTATCTGAAGAAAATGATACAATTAGCAGGCTACCCATTCAACTTCGATAAAATCATTCTGATAGACTTGTATCAGTATGAGCCCTGGGAATTACCATTCAACTTCGATAAAATCATTCTGATAGACTTGTATCAGTATGAGCCCTGGGAATTACCTGGTACACTTCAGTCTCTACTGCTTCACTAATTTAAATTAGAAATTATGTCCAGACTGTATTAATTAATCTATTGCAGGTTTGGTAAGTGATGTTGGGGATGGACAATGGTTCTTCTTCATGCCAATTCATCAAAAGAAATGCGTTCGACCTAACAGATTGACTAAGTCGGGTTACTCAAAAGCCACTCGTTCGGACAGAAAAATTCACAGACCAGGACTTCTGCCTCAATGGTTTTCAGGATCTGAACACTAACGGGAAGGTCACAGCCATGGTTACAGGCCACAGACAGAATGTGTGTAATATGATCAGTAATGCGCTCGCTCTTGTCAACAAATTTGCAACCACCGGAGGAGGATATAAATGACTCCATTCCTAACGCCAACAACCTTCAAGATGTTGCCACTGGAGGAGGATATAAATGACTCCATTCCTAACGCCAACAACCTTCAAGATGTTGTTATATAGTTTATAGCATCTGCATACCATAGCTCTTTTAGCTTTCTGTAACTCTACTTACTGGCATTTTGCCAAATTTTGGGCTTTTTGGATTCTAAAATTTCTAGAATCATGATATAATGTCAATTAAAGTGAATGCCCTGAGACAATCTTGTGAATTAATGTAAGGCGTTGCTTTATAATGCAGAAGAGCTCTTAATATCCTATCTTTTAATGGTTTCTCTGGGTAGACAAGTGCAAGCGGATTTGCAGAGGTGAACATCTTTGGGGGAATTTGAGGAGATGGATGGCTGGTTTCATGTGTGATATTTCTAGCAGATATTAATATTCGCGTTGGCTTTATGAATTCAGAGAGATGGATTTATCAGTTCTATGATTCGCCTACAGTATTCAGCCCGGAGGATAGAAATTCGTTGAATATAAAATCCCTTTGTTGGAAAAGGAGAATTTAAAATTTAAGTTTCCGAATATAAAAGCCCGGTCGCTGGTACTTCCAACAACCCTAATCAACTTTTAAACAAAATATTGTATTCTGTTGTAATTAGTCGTTGTATTTGTCCATATGGTGCGAGTAATATGCAATATATTTTACTTGTAACTGAGATCAAGTATTTGATAACGAGGAGCTTGAGCATTGCATCAAATTTTCTTTGTAAACAGGCTGTTTCTCTGTAAAATCATTGTATTGTAAGGCCTTGGATCGTTTCTCAGACGCCCCAGGCATCCATGCTACATGTGGATTTTGTTGGTAGTTGTAATTTCTAAGGCTCGTGACAGGTTGATATTTTTTCTCACTGGATATTGAAATTGTTGTTTCAAAGCCTCCCTGATTGAATTCTAGCATTAACCGCAAACCAATAAATTGAATTCTATGTTATAATTTTGTTCTGAATATTTTTGTTTTGTTTTTATTTTTTCTGCTATTCTATTTAGACAATTTTAGTGTGAGTGCACATTAGCCATCATCAATATTTAGCTGGTTTAACTGAATATCAATATTTTGCCGACTGGGTGGACTTGACAATGTGCAGTTTCATGAGAATTACAATTCAAGTTTTCTAAACATGGACTATTTTCCTGTTTTTAGCTAGTTTTTACCAGGTTCTTGCCATGAATTTTTATAGAATTTTCAAAATGCTAAAAAAACACTACAAAATCTTACAAAGGGTGGTTTTTACCTGGTTCTAGTCATGAATTTTTATGGAATTTTCAAAATGCTAAAAAACACTGTTAAATCTTACAAAGGGTGGGTGTCCTGGTTGTAATGTCAACTTGATTTTATTTTTACATTTTATTTCTAAGCTTAAAAGAGTTTTAGTGTCACAGGATTTCATTTCTGCAATTAAAATGGTCCAATAAACAACAAAAGTTACAAATTTTATAAGTTAAATTCACTGATTAATTTTATTTCTGCACTTTAAATAATCCAACCAACAACAAAACTTATAAATTTTGTAAATTAAATTCACTAGATTGCTAGTGAAAATCAGCATGAAAGTCAAAATACTGCCTAACTAGACAGCTCCATTACAATTTACAACGGTGTGATCTTTCCCTTCCTGTTTTAGGCGAATTACTATTTACATCTGTATTGCCTTCGGTTAAGATTACAGTAGTATTTATATCTATCAGTGAGTACATGAAATCCAAACAAATCTGGCCCTCATTATTCTGTCTTGTTAAATTCTTGAGAATTACAACATGTTCTGTGAGGATAATGTGGTGCGATTATAATAAATGGCTGATAGCTTATACTGAGAATTTATAACTGGAGGGGCGGTGAACTCTAGTAGGCTAGTTTAATGGCGAACAGGATCTGCTCTGGAGTTTCTGGTGTTGAAAATGAGGATGAAGCCGAAACGAGGAAGGGTCCATGGATTGTCGAAGAGGACATGCAGCTTACGGGGTATATACGATTACATGGAGAAGGACATTGGAACTCTCTAGCCAAAGCAACTGGTATGACGTAGGATTGAAGTTATAGTGTGAATAATTGCATCTCTGATTGCTAAATGTCTATAACAATATTGTCTTGTGCGGGTGCCTATTTTAGGTTGTAATATCATTGCTAGGAACCACAATTTGTTCTATCATGTTCGGATCGAGTTTTTTTATCATTTTCTGTTACTCAAATCTTAACTATATGTATTGCGCAGGACTCAAGAGAACTGGCAGGAGCTGTAGGCTAAGGTGGGTTAATTCCCTCCGGCCTGGTCTCAAGTGCTGCAAGATCACTTCAGAAGAAGAACGGTTAATTATTAAACTTCACGATCGTTGGGGGAACAGGTATAGTTATATATACACGATCATCATTAAATCCAATATATATATATATAGTTGGGTTTGTGATATATGGATTTCTAAATGTAAGGAAATTTAAACGATCAGGTGGTCTCACATTGCACGGAGTTTACCAGGAAGGACAGACAACGAAATAAAAAATTACTGGAGAACTCGAATAAAAGGAAAATTGAATCTCCAAGATGAGAGTGGCAGCTACGGCATAGATTTTGAACGTTCATTGGACTCTTTGTGTCTCCCAACTTCATCTCAAGGACCACCCGATAATGACAGTTCAGTGCTGCACTAAATCCAAACTACTTAAACAAATCTCCTTGAGTGAATTTAAATTCACTACTTCTAGAAGATTTACTTTCACTATTATTTTTTGCCGACATGTTAGTAACGTTACATCACGTGACAAGATCTCCCCCATAATATTCACTTTCACTATTATTTTTTGCCAACATGTTAGTAACGTTACATCACATGACAAGATCTCCCCCATAATATTCACTTTCACTATTATTTTTTGCCGACATGTTAGTAACGTTACATCACGTTACATCACATGACAAGATCTCCCCCATACTGGGCTGTAGAGCGCCTCTCAGCGCAATGATGTCGGAATGGCATGGCATGGCATAGATGATGATGTGGCATGAAGATGAAATCATTGTTTCATTATGACATCATTCTTGAGAAATACGACAAATTAGTGAAAATAAAAAAATTGGCTAAGTATGGGTAAATCGGTCCAAGTAGCCTTAAGAGGATGCTTGCCACAAATTGTTTGTTGAAGAAAATTCCCACAACACGTGCATATTGTGGGGTGCTATTTATGGACTTAGTTTGTCCAAAGAGACCCTGAAAAATAATTTATGGACTTGCCACAACTGTGGTTTAAGGAAATTAGACCAAGCCTAGGAGAAGATCATAAATTGTCGAAGTATGGATTTATTGGTAAAATATGCCTAACTAGCCTTAGGAAAATGCCTGCCACAGCTCATAGGATGATGATAAAAATATTCTAAGAGTGTGGATCTCTAGAGTGTTTTAGGGTGCATCCAACCATATCATTAGCCTGATCAAAAAGTCTTTCAGGAAGAAGATATCAATCTGCCAAAAGTGCCTCTCAACCATATTGCACTGCTCCAGAAAAATGCCCGTCGTGGAGAGAGAAAGAAGCTCCAAAAGATGAAAGTGGTATTGATGGATTCACCTTGTTGGACTCTACCCATTGGGTATCTCACTTTCCAAATTTGAAGGAAAAATGAAATCACCTTGGTGACCTAAGGTTTGAAGAGAACTGGTTAAGTGTTAGACAAAGAGTTTGAGAGGCCATTTGGAAATGCCCACAAGGGCGTGTTCCGTTGATGATAAAATTCATCAGATGATATGTTCTTGTTTATTGTTGAAATAGATATATATCCATGCTCTTGGTAGTTCTTATGGTGGTGAGATAAGGAAAATATCAACCTGCCAAAATAGAAGAAAAATGTTATTTTGCATACTAAAGATAAAGAAAAATTGGCTAAGTGTTGTAAAGGGGCTAAGTGATTCCCGCATTAAGTTTGATGCCCGCACTAAGGATGATGCCTGCATGGCATCATCATGGCATAGATTTTTATGTGTCATGGAGTTGAAATCATTGTTGCATTATGACATCATTCTGGAGAAATACGGCAAATTAGTGAAAATCAGGAAATTGGCTAAGTAAGGGAAAATTGGTCTAAGTAGCCTTAAGAGGATGCCCGCCACAAATTGTGTGTTGAAGAAAATTTCCACACCACATGGGGATATTGTAGGTTGTTTTATTTTCTACTCAACCATGGTCTTAGATTGTCCAAAGAGACCCCGAAGAAGAATTTATGGACCTGGAAAAAATGTGGTTTAGGGAAATTAGACCAAACCTAGGAGAAGATAAAAAATCATCCAAGTATGGAATTATTGGTAAAATATGCATAACCGGCCTTAGGGAAATGCCCTCCACGACTCATAGGATGATGACAAAAATATTCTGAGAGTGTGGATCTCTAGAGTGTTGTATGGTGCATCCAACCATATCTAGATGGATACAATAAAAGGTTTTTCGGACATTTTGAAGACAATACAGAAGTATCTTCACAATAACCCACATGCTAGGAAATGTATATTATCATTTCAAACTTACAAATTTCATATATAATGAACATTTTATTCGAAAATAAAAACCAATTATAACATAACAATAATATACCAGACATAATTGAATGCAACAAATACATAATTCATATGTATTAAATAGTATAATTCACCATATAGATTACACCTAACAGTATAAAAAATTATCAATGAAATGTAAAATCTTTACAATTCCAAATGGGGTACACCAGTCCTCATCCCTAATCCATAAAATTTCAAAATCTATCAAATATTCCTCCTCTGGACCACGAGGTAACAACAGAGGACTCCTATTGGTGCAACCTGTATTTAATTTTCCCGTAGTTATCAACTAGCTTCCATTGATTAGTAGTTGGAATATCTAGACTGATCATCTCCTTCGCCATTACGCTGAGCTCCACGTTTTCATCATAAGAGAACTCTGGCAATTTTGTACATATGGCTTTGAAGCCAAACAACATCTTGAAATCTCCATTTAATTTATCAATCACTGTTTTTCCAGACAAGGATTGATGCTGCATATCATCAAACTGTCTGTGATCTAATATGCAACTAATTAACATGTCATTATATTCTTTCTGAGACCACATTCCTACTTTCTCTTCCCAGAAGAAAGGGAGTCCTCTTCTAAATAAAGGATTAAAAAGTTCACTGAATTCCTTGATTTGATGATGCATGACATCAATTTTTGCTTGAACTATTTCCAAATGATGATATTTATTTACCACTTTCCTTGCCCATGTGATAACCAAAACCCTATCCTACATATTTGCTTTCTTGATTTCCTCTTATGTCAAGTTGTTCAAAAACTTTATTGCATTATTGGATGTGTCAATAGGATTCTTATTTAACACTTGTTTGACCATCAAGACATTTTTCTAGAAGCTTGTGTAACAATATCCTTATCAAGAATAAAATCTAAATAAGGCCTGAGCTTGGCTGCTTCTGCTATCAGTACACCAAATGAGACGTTTTGCTCCCTGTAAGGTTGACTGTCCTGTAACCTGTTTTGTCAATTTGTTGTTCTTATCCACCAGTTCCTTACATTTGTCTTCCAATTTCTTCTTTTCTAGCTCTCTCTTTCCAGCTATGTCCTCCAAATTTTTATTTTGGTTTTTCAAATTAGTGATTTCCAACTCTTTAAAACTTACCTATGACATAGCCTGGACCATGCCCTGTTTACTAGATCTAGCCACAGGAGGAATGATCCTCAATTCTAGCTTATTTTCTTTCTCCTGCAACTTTCTTTTTATTTATTCAAACTTATCCTTCATGGATTTCTCACTTTCTACTACCAAGGCCATGTCTTTTTTCCATTGATTTTCTTTATCAACAAACTTCAATAATTTTTCTTGCAATCAGTGAGCTAATTATTCAGGTTATCCTTTTCTTTTTCTATGTCAGCTAGTTCAAGACCCTGTATTAGTTGGGTGGCAGGTATGAGAATATTCTTTTTCAATAACTAAATGTATTTTTATTTCTTATCCAACAACCTTTATATCCCAGCTCCCTCATCAGATTGTCCTCTAGTAGCCAGCAACTCAGTTTGCAGCTTCTTTATCTGTTTGGTGGGCATTATTTTGCAAATTTTCTTGCCTCGATTGGTTCTCAATTTTACCTTTGAGGGTCTATAACTTGGATAATTTCAGAGTGATCTCCAGCAAGTGATTAAACAAGATATATGGTGTCTGCTTATGCATATGAATCATGTCAGGTATGGGGATATCATCCAGGTTCATTTTTACTTCAGCAACATTGTTCTTGGTTTTCAAGGCCAAGTTCAGAGTGTTTTGGACATAATCTCTAACTAAGACCAAAGACACATATTGATTAGAAATTTTTCTTACTTCGGAATATAATTTCAGACTCTCTTCTAAAGTTATTTCTTTCATGCCTTTGTATTTATCTACTAACTCTGCTTTGTTCTTTGACTACGAGGAGGAATCATCAGGAGTACTATCTGCAAATGTATACTCTTTTACCTCAAATGGAGGGCATGATATCTTCATTTTCCTTTTCCCTTTGTCTACACCAGTATCTAGGACAAGTTGTCCTTTAGTTTCAACCTTCTTCCTTTTGGGAGTTTCAGCAGTGTCCTCCTCATCGATATCCATTGCCTCAGGAAAATATCTTTTATTCTTTCCTTCTTATTGACTGTCCAATGGAATAATTCTTACGGTTGCAGCAACCAAATTGGATATATTAGGAAATAAAGAGACAAAATCTCCTATACGAGAGATTGGATCTTTATCTAAGTCAACAATCTTTGGGGCCTCCTTTGGGTAATTAGACCAGTTAGCATCTTTTGCCAATCCCACAACCTCTTCGTGTTTAAAAGGATTTCTCTTTTGATCCTTTCTACTATTTGAGATAAACTGGTGAGGGTCATAGTTGATTGTGGGTTCTATCTCAAATCCTAACTCTCTAGGTAAACCTTCCACCATTGGAAAAGAACCCTTATTCTTAATGGTGAATGGACCTACATCCCAAGGGTATTTGATGTCAACGGACTTCTTATATTTCAAGAAGTGTTCAATCTCTACAAACAACGTTTGTCTAATGAACTCCATTGAGAGAACTTTGGAGTCAAGAATGCTAGTAACATGTAAGTTGACTGAGTGAAACCATACAGTCTAATCGTTGTTCCATATTCAGACAAGAACCAATCTCCTGTTCTCTTTTTTGTAGAAGCTTGCAATAGGTCCCACCTCTCTGGCAACATCTGGGGAAGCCTCTTTTGGAAAATGGTAGCATAAATCTCTATCGTGAAGAATTTCATGAACTTGGTATAATCCCTGTACATTTCATCTGTTAATACCATTTCTGGTAGCTGTAGATTATCCTTGTTGAAATAAAGGAACATCTTCAATAGATATGACTGAAACTTGAAAGTTTTGGTTTTGTGGAAGTTCATTAGCTGAGAATGAATATTCTCAACTAAGAACTCATCAAATTTAATGCATGACACTTGTAATGACTAACTTGGTTCATCTGACTCAACATGACAAGTGCTTAAAACGAAGAGAAGACTCATAAGGGTTTCAGGGATGTATTTATCTGTATCTAGACCCAAAAATTAACATAACATGGTTACTACACACTTGGTTTCTTCGTTAAACAGGGATTCATCCACTGGGAATGATGGGATGGACGACTCGTCTTTTGGCTTGAAACATATCTTAAAAAACTCTTTCTTTATCTCAATGGTGGACTCCTTAAAACATCGGAGTATAGACTCTTCACTGTAATATTTATTATTTAAGGTAAACTCTTCAGGGATATACATGGTTTTCCTAACGACTGAGGAATTAACAGGACATAGAATGGCAGAGCAATCGAGGTTCATTATGACTCTTTCTGACAGAGAATAGTTCTTTACACACCAATCCACAAATTCTGAGAAACCAGGCGTTTTTTCAGTAGTGAAAAGGTGAAAAAAGGATTGATAGATGTTATGAAGGTCTGTTCCCTAGTCCCTTAGCAAATTAAACTTATGTTTCACAGCTTCAATTGGTCCATTTAAAAGGACAGGGTCAAAAAGATCAGCATTCATATCATACAATAGTTTTTATACTTTATGATACTCTAAGCCCTGAGTTTCTATATTTTCTATTTGATCCCTTTATACAACTTTCAGGGGGGACAAAAAGGAACTACCTGGTGTTTGACAAGTACCTGATGGATGCCATAGGAATTGTCTCCTTCTATATTGTATGTTGTCTTATTCTATCGATGCAAGCGAATAAAATAATGTACAATATTTTATGATTTTCCATATTCTTAACTCTCTTTCATATTTGCTGACCGAAACTTTTCTCAGCCTTCCATTTCTGCCCAATCAATTTTGCACCATTGATCTTCTGTGCTATTTTGATTTCGTTATTCTCCCACAATTTTGTCATTTCCCTTAACTTCTATGCAGCTCACATTCTGAAATTATATCTCAATCATCGATCTCATCATGGATCCTTTTTAACCACCGATTTCATGTTTCCTTACTGATTCTAAAATTTGAATTGCACCTTCATAGTGGGAATCTTCTATTTACGAAGAGGCTCTAGGTCATAGATCCTTACCCGATCATATATGGATTGTTCATCTAGTTATCCCTTTATCCACCATTTGCAAGCTCCATATTCATTCTCACCCTTACATATTTGCATCACGAAAAACATTTCATCCGTAGATCTAATTCTACAGTGAATCTAGAACGTTCACTAGTGTGGCTCCTACCCGATTTCATGATCTGCATCTTTGCTATCCTGCATGCATGTTTCCATCGTGAAATCCTTCATGATCTGAGATCTCCACCTCTTTTCAATCCTTGTCGTTCAATATGGAGAGCCCTACATAATTTTGTGACGTCGAGGAAAACTATCCATTATGCGAGTTTTGGAGGGGGGTCTTTCCAAACCCCCCAAAAGTCCTGTTGGACTTTGGGGGGGGTTGTTGGAAGGGTTTTTGGAACAAACAATCTGCGCAGCATCGTGGATGTTGCAAAAGGGAAAAAGACATCGTGCAAGTGAATAATGGCATGCAAATCGGAAAATAGAATATTTTGTGTTGCCTTTTTGCATTTTGACCATATTTTGTGGATATTGGTCATGATTTTGTAGAATAAGTTAATAGTTAGTTAGGAATTCATTCAAGTGGACCTTGAATGTAAAGGCGCAAGCCCATAAATTGAAATAGAATTGTAAGTGTCAAGGAGAGAGAAGAGATTTAGGAGAGAGAAATTAGAGAGCACTTGGTGAATTATAACTGTTTTGGGGAACCTGCTATTTTGAGCGGAAGTAATAGGACAAGAGGAAGTTGATCTGAATTAATGTGTCTTCTATGTTTAATTTTTTTACTGTTTTATGTGACCCACTGATGAATGTCAAGTAAATATATGATATGGATCTGTGATGCAATGTTTTCCTATCTTAAATGATGATATCTTGTTAGATATGTTTTGCGCAGTAGTATGTTGAATCCTGTTACGACTGAATGATGCGATCTAAGTACAATGATGAATGCTTCTGTGAATGTTGATAAGTAATCATATTTGTTTATATCGTGCAATGCTGGGTAAGTAGGTAAATGCACATATTCCTCCCCTATTCTGCAGAAACTTGGTTCCGATAGCTCTCCCTTGAACGCCTCGGGTGAGACATCATTCGCTATGCGGGTGTTGTTGGATGGGGAAAAACATGGTTGGGTTGGTGCTCAGGGAGATCATGGTGGCTTCAGGGTAGACAGAGTGGAACCACTATCAACTGGGTTTTGTTGTCTGGTTTTGTGTCAACAAATGGTTCCGTTGCTGAGAGCTTGATATGACTAAGGGGAGGACATGTTGTGGCATCCGACAAGACCAAAAATTCAAGACCGGTTCGACCAGAAGCTACGAGAATTTTTTGAGGTAGAAAATCAGAACCCTGGACTGATGACGAATAAGTGGTTGTCAAGGCACATACACAATGGTCCACATGAGTATTTCTTCTCTGAATTTCCCATCATATTGTACGAGTGGTTGGCACGATTTACCTATTGTAGGACAAATTTCCAAGGAGGTGATCCAATGTCCAGGACCCCTGAATCGATCCAGGAATTGAAAGAGACTGACAACAGAGCATCGTGAGAAGTTGAAGTCTGGTTAGATAGTATCCTAGAAAGCTATATCATTGATTTCATGGTCAATACTACTAAATCCTATAGAAAAGCAAAAATGGAATTATTCAATGGACCAAGAGGTAGATTCTTATTGTCCCTGCAATTGTCAATTAAGATGCTTGTCTGTGAAAAAGACAAACTGAAGATGCACCTCGAGTAGTATACATCTAGTGTTTAGAGGTTGTGGATACCATGATGAAAGGAGGGAGATGAATGGAAGGATAAGGGGCATATGGGTGCAAATTTCAACGATACTGTGAGGGAATTAGAGGAAGAAAGTGGCCTTACGAGGGGAGAGCAAGGTTTTGACAAGAGAAGAGGCAGAGGACAGGGGAAGGTCCTGTTGTGATAGAAATGCAAGACCACGAAGGAAGACCACACGGGATGAAGTGAACCTACAATGAAGAAGAGGACAACCAGAATACACCTATGATAACAGTAAGATCAAACACCAGCAACAACGTACCCATGCCTCCATGCACTACTTTGCATTTAGGAAGAAACACAAGTTACACGTCGACCTGTCTAGCGTGCTAGTAACATTCTAGTAATATATCAACGTTTGTAGGAAGAAGGCTCAGGATGGCGGGTGATGACACGAAGTTACCTTTGTTCCATGGAAACGAGACCGACGATTCCAAGCAGTACTAGTTTTTATGTGAGGTAGTATGGACTGTCAGAGAGACTACAGATGATGATGTCAAAAAGGGCCAATTGGCGACCACTCTTTGGGGCCGTGCACTGGATTGGTTCATGAAATTTATAAGTTCCTACGGGGACCCATGCAAATAAATTGGATGAATTCGGGAAAGGAGTAATTGAATAATTCAGAAAACCAGTCCGAAGCGCACTACATTACAAAGTTAAAGGAGATTAAACAAATTCCTAATGAAATTGTTTGGGACTTTGATGAAAGATTCAAGATGTTAATGGAAAGAGTCAGTTTCGAGATGAGTGATGTTCAACATTAGGAATGGTTCATCGTAGCATTGGTATCTCATATCCGGAAACCAATGATGCAACAAAATATCACTACATGAAGCAAGGCTCTAGATATCGCAATGAAGTTGGAGGCTTCACCCATTAGCGAATACGCAGCTGGTATGAACCATATTCAAGAACAACTGCAAAACTTGACTCTTCAGTTGCAAGATATAAAAGAAGGGTAAATAACATCGCAGACACCTTTGGTGTACTCGGTGTCATGTAGATGGACATACCAAAGATACTTGTACCGATTTCCAAAATTATCGGTTGTCAAGAGCACCGAACCCATTGAGTTATGGCAATGTACCATGGTGCCTCCTTTTCCAAGTTTATGGGCATGGACATGAAGAATGTTGATATGCAGAAGATGGTAATGGAGCCGACAAACCTATACTACTAAATTTGTCAATTAGTTGGGCACGAAGATAAATACTTTCATGCATATGACCTACTTTAGTAAAGGACATATGACTTATACTATGTGAAGGGTGAAGATCATTGAGCCATACAGCAACCGCAATAGCAGCCATAGGTGGTAACCACCACCTCATCCGTAGTATACACCACCACCATAGATGCATTTTATACCACCAAAACCGTAGTATAATCATATTTCGATGGATCAATAGTAGCCACAGTATGTTTAGGCAACGCATTATGTTCAACAACAGCTGAATCCCGTAGAGCAGCAGCTGACTCAACTATCGTACTAGAAGCAAGGAGGATTCTGTGGAGGATTCTGAGCTTGAGGAGGAGGCTTTGGTCGAGGAGGCAGAAGAGATCACAGACCTGTCCAATGTTCTAATTTTGGCATATTAGGTCACTACCAGAGGGATTGTCCATAGTTATAGTGCTTGTGTACATATTGTACCATGATTGATCACACTGTCGAGAACTGTCCTCAGATGATTGCAAGATGGCTGGTAGGAAATGTTCCTCAGTTATAGAAATAGAACTGGTTGCATAATCATAATCAACTCCAGAACCAGAATCAATTGCAGAACCAGTTTCCAAACCATAATCAAGTGCAGAGTCAAGGATAGAACCAAATTCCAATTCAGAACCAAAATGCAACTCAGAATGTAAATCAACCTATGAATCCACCGTTGAACCAAAATCAGGGATCGACAGTTGCAATGATCTTGACGGAACCCATAATGAAGGATGTCGATATTGTTGTCGTCACTCACGGCGGTGCAACGACTGGAGAAGATAGCCCTCATCCGCAAATTTGATTTTGCTGGGAAAAAGAAGGTGCAGTTCGATATCAATATTGAGAAGGACACATTCATTGAAGAACACGATTTAATCAAAAGGAATCATGGTAAGTCACTTATTTATGAAATGCCTACTGATTTTGATTCTTCGTTGGAGGTAGGACCATAATGGCAGCATGGTACCTTGTAGAACTTCTTTGAGAGCTACTTTTCGCTGGTAAGAGATCCCGATGCTCTTGCTGAAATAGAGAACATGTTGCACCAACCGGCTAGGGGGAAGAAGGATTCCATAGTGAATTCGTTGCATAAGAAAAATATGGGAAAAGAGATGCGAATGAACATTCAAATTGGGGACCATGAAGTAGATTCAGTTATTCGGGATCTAGGCTCAGATGTGAATACTCTGAAAAAATAGACATGGAAAAAGATGTGGGGGCCAACATTAGGATGGTCTCCCATGCAACTGCGATTAGCCAATCATGCCAAGGTACAATCAATCAGGCGCGTATCACATTTGGTTGTGGATGTCGAAGGCATGAAGACCTATGTTGATTTCAATGTGATTGAAGTTGTTGATGGAAAAGTCTCCTATCCCGCATTGTTGAGGATTGGATGGGCCAACGATAGTATGCAGTAATCAAATTTAAGAAGTGAATGATGACATTTGAGAATCAAGACATCAAATTCATCGCTCCCATGGATCCAAGCGAAGGGAGACGGTTTACTGAGCCAGTAAAAGATGAAGTTGTTAGGGGATGGGATCATGCTTACAATATTTCAGAAGATTACATCCATCCAACTGTTGATGGAGAACTTGGTTGGCGTAGCGCTAGCTATGCCTCTTCTGATTTGGATGATGCATTAGAGAACTTGCAGAATCACATGCATGAAGTATCAGTCAAGAAGTGTAGTTTGATCACACAATCACTATGTCATGTTGCAAATGACGTTATTGAATTTCCCATCTATGAAGGACTTCCCGAATTATCCAAGTTTCTTGTTGAGTTTGAAGAGAAGGTGTCAGAACCACAGTGGTTGCTGGTGTTGGAGGAGGAACTAAAATCTACTCCAGCACGCTGGTGGGTAAATCATAAAAAATCAATTAGTGGATGGTCGCAGTGTCGATGACTAATGACAGTTTGGTTTGGGGATAGAGATAAATACCATGCTAGACAGTATGAATAGTCTCGGTAATCATCTGATTGAATGTCAAACATTGTGGAAATCGTGACCGAGGGATGAGTGGGTCCATGCCTTTGTTCACACACTGGATGAAATGTCACGATCTTGGTACATATCAGTTGAGCTGCGTAGGGAAATAACTACTTGGGAGGAGTTGACAAAATTTTTTACACATACCTTTAGCTTCCCGGATGCCAATCCATATGTCCATAATGCGCTACAACTCATCTGCAATGTGGTGTTGAAGGTGGTTCTAGTTGCATATCCGATGGATCCACATGCAGTCAATGATGGAATGTTATAGCATATCTAGAGGACCTGAGGACGATGATGAGATAAGAAATATAAATATCCCAAAAATAGGGGGGAGTATGGATGTCATAGCACCATATATACCAACCGATCCCATGAATCCGTTGCTGAAGATTAGAAAGGTCAACATTGGGACAAAGGAGAACCCAAAATTTTCAAGTGTTTGGAACTATTAGGATGAAGATACCATGGCAAAGATCACAAATCTGCTGCATGAATTCCAAGATATGTTCCCTACGAAGTTTTCAGAAATGAAGGGGATACTAGGAGATTTAGGGGAGATGAAAATCCCATTAAAGCCAGACACGAAACTGGTAAGGCAGAGGCAATATCGCTTGAATCAGCGATACAAAGAGAGGTTCAAAGCTAAGCTTGATAGGATTTTGGATGCTGGAATAATTGATCCAGTCAAAGAATCAGAATGCATCAGTCTTGTGGTGGTCCAAGACAAGAAAACAAGTGAATTTTGGATCTGCGTCGATCTGAGAAAATTGAATGATGCATGTATGCACGATCCATTTCAGACACCATTCACAGATGAAGTACTAGAAGCAGTAGGTGGTCAGGAGATGTATTCCTTCACAGATGGATTTTATGGGTATCACTAGATAAGGATCACAAAAGAGGATCGGAACAAAACAACATTTGTAACTGAATGGGGCTTCTTTCAGTACACAGTGATGCCTTTCGGATTGAAGAACACACCTGCGATATTTTCTCAGGTTGTTCTCACTGCATTCCAATATTTTATTCAGAATTTCATGCAAGTTTATATGGATGATTGGACAGTATATGGTCTGATTAGGGATCATCTAGAAAACCTGTGACTAATGTTGGAAAGATGTCGACAGCATCAGATTGCACTGAACTCAAAGAATTTTATTGTGTGCGCACATTTTGGGATGTTGCTGGGTCACATTGTTTGCAAGAAAGGATTGTTGGTCAACCCTGTGAAGATAGTGCTCATTTTGAGCTTACCACTGCTGATGAATGTGAATATGCTTAGGGTGACGCTGGGGCACACCGAATACTATCACAAATTCATAAGAGGCTATGTTGCGATTACCACCCCTATGGAGAAGTTATTCAAGAAATATGGTGCATTTGTATGGATTCAATAGTGTCAAGGGAGTTTCGACACACTAAAAGCCAAGATGGCTTCTGCACTGATCCTAGTTTTTCCTGATTGGGACAAGGAGTTCCATGTTCATGTAGATGCATCCTCTGTTGCACTAGGAGTAGTTCTTGCACAACCAGGAGAAGGGGATCTAAATTATGTGATCGCTTTTTCTAGTCGGAAGTTGTCATTTGCTGGAAAAAAAAATACGACCACAGAGAAAGAAGGTCTAGTGGTGGTATATGTGCTACATACATTTAGGCATTACCTCTTAGGAGGTCATTTCAAGATGTTTACTGACCATTCTGCTTTGAAGTACCTAGTCAATAAGCCTGTGTTGGGGGGGGATATATGTCGTTGGTTACTTCTCTTCCAAGAATTTGATTTTGAGGTAATCGTGAAGTTGGGTTGCTAGCTTGAATGCGGGCCCTGGTCATTTATCCCGAATTGAGACAGGTGAGGAGCCCACAAACATTGAGGATGGGATTTCAGATGTGCAACTGTTCAGAGTTGACATGGAAGATGATTATTATGCTCAAATAATTCAGTTCTTGGTGATGCGAATTGCACTAGAGGAATTTTCAACAAGTCAGAAGAAGCAATTGGTGGTTAAGGCTTCAGATTTCCAGTTGATTGCCGGACAACTATATAAACTAGGACCAGATGAGATCTTGCAACAATGTGTCCTACCACATGAACAAGGGCGTATTCTGGAAGAAGCACATGCAAGAGTTATTGGTGGACACTACGGAGGTCAAGCTATTGCAAGGAAGGTGCTTCACGTAGGGCTTTGGTGGCCCTCTCTACATAATGATGCGACGGATTATGCGCAGAGTTGGATTGTCTATCAACACACTAGAAAACCATCACAAAGGGATGATATGCCTCTAGTACCACAAGCAACATTGTAGCCATTTGATAAATGGGTCGTGGACATTGTGGGACCAATCAACCCACCTCGGAAGCAAACTGGTGTGTGGTACATAATTACAGCATCGGATTATTTGACAAGGTGGGCGGAGGTTGCACAAGTCATGGATTGCACTGCTGTGACAGTAGCCATGTGCATGTTTGATAACATTGTAATGTGGTTTACATTCCCAAGGATATTGATGAGTGACCAGGGCAGTCACTTCATCGACCGCACAGTAAGCGCGCTGACGAAGGAATTTCAGATACAACACAAGAAAAGTACCCATATCATCCACAGACGAATGGAATAGTAGAAACATTTAATAAAATATTAGAGCATGCTCTTACAAAGGTATGTAATGCTAATCACGATGACTAGGACTTGAATATTCTAACATTGTTGTGCGCATATCCCATCACTTGCAAAATATTGATGGGACAGACACCATTCAAGCTGGTGTATGGGCAAGAAGTAGTCATGCCTATGGAATACATTATCCCGAGTCTATGCATTATCACAGTAATGGGTATGGATGATGAAGCAGCGCTAGAGGACCATATGGAAAAGTTGGTACAACTCGAGGAGGACCACTTTACTACAGCATTCCACCATCGCATCGAGAATGATCGCCAGAAGGCGTGGCACGATCGCCACATAAAGAATAATAGTTGCAGCAGGGAGATTTGGTGATGTTGTACGACAACAAGTTCATGAAGCATCCAGTTAAGTTACATATGCACTGGTTAGTTCCATATCTTATTAATTCAATTACTTCAGGGGGTGCAGTTCAACTACAGCAGTTAGATGGTACAATGCTACCAAATCTAGTGAATGGTAGCAGGATGAAGCCCTGTAGGACAGGTCTAGAACCGGACGGTGCTTAAAGCACTATGCACCCAAAAAAAAGTATATATGATGATGAATGAAAGGAAGTAGCACTAAGAGAAGGTGGTTGCACATGAGTAGGAGTTAGTAGTGCAGTTAGGAAGTCATGCTACGACAACTGCAGGGCTACGAGCAAAATTCAAATCCGTAATCAATGAAGATAGTTAAAGCAGATAATCGGTAGTGCTCGTTGAAGCGACGTGCATTTATGGCTGATCCAACCATTGGATTGACAGGATCGTCGATGGATTCAGGTCAGTAATGATTGATTTGGTCATGATGATCACGTTTGATTTAGTAATAATGAGGAGTGATCGACTTCAAGCTATAAAATTGCACTCACCGTAGTTTGGAAGCACCATTGTGTTAATTCAAAGTTATAGATTTTTCGAGTTGAGCTAAGCACAGAGTTGCAGAGAGACCTGGTTGAGTGAATTTGAGTGAATTGAGTTGTTAAAGAGGGTGTGGAGTTGTTGAATCTTCTAGGGAATTGGTGCTGAATGCAGAGTAAATCCAACATGGTAGAGATTTCAAGTTAGCAATATTCACCAATTCCACCCGTCACCATTGTCAAAGAGGTCCCCAGTATGCATATAGGTTCCTCCTTGGTGCCAAAGAAGAAGCGAAAGGTGCAGAATCCTAGCTCCCCGATGCCGCAGAATAGGAAAACCTGAACATCTACAAGAGCAAGAGAAGGACCCACGCATATAGGGCCATCAAGTTTTGGTGGTGTAGAATCAATGGCTCGAACAGGGGTATGAACCAAGGACATCCCTGGGTACATACCTCCAACTTGACTCGATGCGCAACCTCGATGTCTCACTCATAACTATAAGTATCAACCAAAGATGTCACCGCTACCAAAAGGGATGGTATGCAGCAAAGATATTGTGCTTGCACTAATACAAATGAAGTATGATGACCATGACTTGCTCACATTGGAGGATGTAGCAAATGAGCCCTATGTGTCATTGTCCACATTCAAGGGAGGGCCAACAATGTGTATCCCACATGATTGGGAGAAGGGGCTGGATAAGGTTGGCTTGTTGGGTTTTATCAATATGCTGCACTTTGGGTGACTGAATGAGGAAAATTCCTACGTCAAGCAGCTTTTGGCCTGCTTTCATGGTGGAACGTTGTGGCTAGATACCCAAATCATGCTCACGGTTGATCTCATCTCAGATATCATGGGGCTGTCGAAAGATGGACCAAACCCCTCACAATACTTCAGAGGGTGGGATAATGACAAGCACCTAGCAACAAGATTGAAGAAGAAATATGACTTACAGTGCGATGGGAAGGCCTATCACATTGATAGCATTAATGACCAGATAGTGTGTATTGACGCACGGATTCTAGAAAGCAAGATCATCAAGAAAAATCCACCCATTCAATGTAACTTAGGAGTGATTGCATGTGCAAAACAATGTGCAGAAGGCATACAAATGAATTGGTCACTCTTCTTGATGAATTAGTTGGTGGAGGATGTGGTGGCGGTCTAGGAAGGAGAATTACCTCTTACATATAGTTGGCTACTAATTTTAATTGCACTTGTAGCTTGGATGGAGCTAGTTGATTACCAAGGTATGGATGTTGCAGTGGTTAAGGTGTGGAAGGGTGCACGATATCAAAATATTTAGTGGGTCGAGGAACCTACAAGGTAAGAGGATTGCGTGATCCAATTTTGGGTCTACTGGGAAGCCCTAGAGGTGGCAATGATGAAATTTCCCCAACTATCAAAAGAAGTTGCAGTACAGTATCAGAGGATCACTCAATTCGTAATAGTCCCGCACAACATACATGTACAAGCACGACATGATCCATATAGGCAGTGGTTGCTGATGCCTTATAAGTTTCCTGATGAAGAGTTGAACACAATGGTTGGTGAATGGCCTACAACATGGAAAGAACTAGTCAGTGCAGACGAAGTATCGACGGGGGCTCCAGCAGATGCACCTGATGACCCCATGCGCAAAGATGACCAACAGAGTCACCATGAATTAGATGATGAGTCATTAACAACACCCACTGGTAAGGAAGCAGAGCACATATGCAATGAAATTCAAAAAAAGAGGCGCATGGATCAAGCTGCGAGAAGTAGCACTGTGTCAGCAATGGAAGCGCAATTGAATCGATTTGTCAAGGCAGTTAATGATGCGACTGAAGCAGACACAAAGGAAATGAATAAATCGACGTAAGAAGGATTTGTAGAGGTAAGGACTAAATTGGCTTCTGTATATGATGTTGTTTCAAAAAGAGCACCAAAGAGTGCAACTATTCAGGAGTACGCGTCAATTATCACCGAGTCGTGGGATAGGAATGTTCAAATTCCCCTGACTGCGATTGACACCGGGAAAGAGGACTTGAATACCTCCCTGCAGTAGCTGCAGAATGTCGCACTAGATATCAATAGGCTATCTACTCAAACATTGGTACACATGCAGTGGGTTTCCAAGGAGGAGTTGGCTGATCGACAGAAGGATTCACTCTTGGACAGTGTTTGCGGTCGTGGGAGAAAGAGGAAGCGATGCACAAAGAGATCAAAGAATTGCGCCGCACAAAGGAGAAGTTTATGGAAGACAAAGTGCAAGAGATCGAAGAACTGACAAGAGCACAAGAAGAGTTGAGGAGAAATACTACTAAGAGATCATGGAGCTGAAAAAAGAAATAGATCGACGCATCGTCAAAAAGGCCCGCCTTTTCAACAGTCGAGTCCAAGTGGAAGTGGGAGTTGTGGATCCCTATAAGCACATAGGAGAAAACACCATAGAAATGGATGCATTCATGAAAGAAAGGTGACTTGGGGAAATTATTGTGCAGTTGCAGCAGGATAACAATATTTTGAATGCTCTGATATATCCAGACACACCTCCTAAGAAAATTGTTGAGTGAAAGACTACTATAGAGGAAGTGACAACACAACTTGACGAACTGGAGCAAGAAGCTAAGAAGATCACTAAAGCAACGACGAAATTTTGGGGCAGCGTCGTCCAAGTCACACAGTTAGAGCGACTGACCAAACAATTGTAGGAAGTCGAAGAGCAACTAGCGATACTTAAGAATTAATTGAGAACAATGCCGCCAGTCATTTCGATTACGCAATCGACTAAACTCAGAGAGTTGTAGCAGCGATTTGGGAAGGCTCAGGAGTGGTAGCGCAAGAGGAATGAACTGTTGGACGAGTTCTAAGAGATTGGACCCCAATTGTCCATGAAAGCAGTTTTTGCGCTACAGGAAGTGCAAGAAAGTAAGTAGGAGGTGACCGCAAAGCTGGTGGAGCACCCACTGAAGCAAGACATGTTGGGAGGTCAGGACATTCCTGAGAAAATTCAAGCACAAGTAAAGGAGATCACTCAACAATACGAAGAATTCAAGATGAAAATCAATGAGTACACCATGTCCAACTGACGTGGCTCGAGAGCGAGCCACAAGATTGTGTTGGGGGCATGTTGGCAAGGGTTTTGGAACAAACCAGCTGCGCAACATCGTGGATGCTACGCAAGGGCTAAAGACACCATGCAAGTGAAGAATGGTGCGCAAAGCAGAAAATAGAATATTTTGTGTCACCTTTTTGTATTTTGACCATATTTTGTGGATATTGGTCATGATTTTGTAGAATCAGTTAAGAGTTAGTTAGGAATTCGTCCAAGTGGACCTTGAATGTAAAGGTGCAGGCCTATAAATAGAAGTATAATTGCAAGTGTCAAGAAGAGAGAAGATATTTAGGAGAGAGCAATTAGAGAGCACTTGGTGAATTATAACTATTTTGGGGAACCTGCTATTTTGTGCGGAAGTAATATGACAAGAGGAAATTAATTTGAATCACTGTGTCTTCAATGTTTTATTGTTTTACTATTTTCTGCAACCTATTGATGAATTTCAAGTAAATCCATGATATGGATCTATGATGCAATGTTTTTTTATCTTAAATTATGATATCTTGTTAGATCTGTTTTATGCAATAGTATGTTGAAGACTATTATGACTGAATGTTACGATCTAAGTACAATGATGAATGCTTCTGTGAATGTTGATAAGTAATCAGATCTATTTATATTGCACAATGTTGGGAAAGTAGGTAAATTCACATCTTCCTCCCCTATTCTGCAGAAACTTGGTTCTGACAGCTCTCCCTTAAATGCCTCGGGAAATACCTCATCCTCTCTACGGATGTTGCTGAACGAGGTAAAACCTATCTAGGCCAGTGCTCAGGGAGATCACGGTGGCTTGAAATTCGACAGAGTGGAACCCCTGTCGACTGGATTTTGCTGTTTGGGTTTGTGTCAACATTTTTTTTAACGCCCCCCCCCCACTCCGCAAAGAAAAAAAGTCAAATTCTCAAGAATTTTGAGGGGGTTTTTTGAAGGACCGCCCCCAAATACCTTAAAAATCTTTTTTTTTGGGGGGGGTGGGGGGGGGCGTTTAGAAAAACCGCAACAAGACACCTTTAGGGGGGTTCTTTCTAAAACCCCCCCAAAAGTCCTGATAATTAGACTTTTGATGGGGGTTTTAAGGACCGCCCCCAAATCCCTTAAAAAATTTTTGGCAAGGGTTTTAGCAAAACCATCACAAGCCACCTTTAGGGGGTGTCTTTCTAAGCCCCCCCTCCCCCCCCCCAAAAGTCCTGAGAATTATACTTTTGAGGGGGATTTTAAGGACCGCCCCCAAATACCTTAAAAAACTTTTTTTTTTGGAGGGGGGGGTAGAAAAACTGTTGCAATCCACCTTTAGGGATTGTCTTTCTAACCCCCCCGAAAAGTCCTGAGAATTAGACTTTTGGGGGGGTGTTTCAAAACCACCCCCAAAAGTATTGAGAATTGTAATTTTTTTTTTAAGGGGGGGGTTTAAAAAACCTCCCCCAAGAGTCTCGAGGATTGCACATTTGGTGGGGGGGTTCTTTAAAAACTACCCCCAAAAGTCCAATTTTCAGGACTTTTGAGGGGGGTTTTGAGAACCACCCCCAAAGACCTAAACAATTTTTTATTTTTTTTGGTGGGGAGGAGGGGGGGGTGTTAGCAAAACCATTGCAAGCCAAAAACGCCCCCAAAAGGGTATTTTGTTGTAGTGTCTTCTGCCATGAAGGTAGTTGGAACTCACCTTATGGTGATTTTTTTTTACAGTGGTATTCTAACATTCTCCTTAATCATGGGGAAAGGATTCTAGTAGAAGCTGAATCCATTTTTTAGAATTCCTATGCCATATTCCTTAGTAAAGTGGTAGGTATTCATTGACATTATTTAACCAGATCTCATGCGCCTAAGCTTACTGAAGAATATTGCAATATTAGAGACAGAGATGGTTATATTTCTATAGAACAAATGTTTGGGATACATGGATTAGTTTTTAAGTTTACCTGTATTGAGATGAAAGATGTAGAACAACCAACATATGCAAACTATTCTCCGTAGAAGTTTATAAAGCAAGTTATCCATACAACCCAAAAATTCAGGGATCCTTTGGCCGAGGAGAATTCTCTTCCTAGATTTGATGAAGTTGCATACACACAATTTCTTAATAATGCCAATATTTGGTTGCAAGAAGATAATATAGATGATAAGATTGAACCCATGTGTGCTTTTACTTTTTTGAGGATGACTGAGCAGTTGCTCAAAGTAATAATTGGAGTATGTTTGTGTCTTTTTGTGAGAAGAATGTATTAACAAAATATTGTCTCGATTTAAAGCAATGAAAATCATAGAGGTTTTAGGCCTCTTATCCAGGAGGCTCCTCCTCCTTAATTAGGTCAAAATCATGAAACATAATTGAGGACTTCTTTGTAAATATAGGTTAATCAGGGGATTTACACTACAATTGTTAAAGTTTAGTCTAAAATTTATAATCTTGGCTGGAATTTTGAATTTTTCAAAGTTCCCTTCCTGATTACGAATCTTATTTTAATCTTACATATGATCATCTCCCTTACAAATATTATTAATATTTATTGTCTATTTAAAACTTCTGCTATACCCTCAATTTGTCGAAATTTACATAAATATTGACCACATTTCTGCTCCTCTTGTGATATGATAATTTGCATCTTGATAAGGATTTAAATACATTACCAATATGGGTCTTCAGTTATGGTATCAACTAATAGGTCCATGCAAATATATTGACTTAAAAATTCAAATTTCTTTTGAATGTGTGGAACACGTAATCTACAATATTTTTTGATGTTATGAATCTCATAAGCAACCATCTTGGATATTCTAGAGGAATCAACCACACTAACGAGGTTTCAACTTCAAATATTGTTACTTTCATTCATGAATGTTTCTTGTCTCATATGTCATATACACATGATCATGTTCCTTGTCTCATATGTCATATACACATGATCATGAATGGCAACTCAACAGAATGGGACAATAAGAAAAAGGAGAATTTATGACCACAAAAGATGAATCTGTACTGGGATAGTGTTGTGAAGCGGAAATATTGAAATCTATTATGCATAAATATTAAAGATCAATTACTGAGTAGAATAGTATTTTTCTCAGATAGAATCATGCCATGACATCAAAAGTTAAAACAATAAAATTGACTTTGAAAGTCACTCAAATATTTTTTTGAGAGAAAAAACATTACTAATAAGTATGCTAATTTATGGAAAAGATCATTCCCAAATCCCAAGGTAAGAATTGAGTAAAACACATACTAATGCTAAATATTAAAAAAAATTAGAACCAAAGGACTGGGCCAACTAAAGACAAAATAAACCAAAAATATTTTTAAAAAATTAGAACCATAATGTCTTAAGTGGACTGGGCCAACTAAAGACAAAATCAATCATGTCAACCCAACTGTCTAGAAAAATTGATTTATAATGGGATAGTGGGTGACAAATCAAGTTTAAAGTGTGTGGATTTTAAAATTGAAGACCAGTTTCAGGTGTTTTTTTGGTTTTTTTAAAAGACACTTCTTATATACACATAAACATTTACATTAGTAGTAAGAAAATAGAATGGAAGCGTATATAAAATGAAATTTACATCTTTTCCTTAATGCAATTAAAATAGTTTTGAAGTTATAATAAGAGGCATGATCTAACAGTTTGGCATTTTTAATTAATAGTGACTCTTTTTCCAGTGGCTACATATGTATCTTTTTTCTTGATAACTGATAATAATAAAAAGCCAAAAAACTGACTTCATTTTCAAACGAACATTTGTAGTGGAGTTTGCAAAGAACAAATAATGTTGAAATTCTTGAACATTGTGAGATACTGCCAAAAGAATCCCTAATTACATATTTGGAATCCCCCAGCAACAGTTCCCTCCAATGTCAATGCCTCTGAAGAATGCTTTCCAAATGAAACTAAATTCGATCTCAACAAGACCATGCAAAAGAGCACTCCCAAAGGATGTGCTTCATAGATTCAACCTTTCGATATGAGAGGCATAATCCATCTGAAAGGCCACTCCTAGCCAACCTAGCATTGGGAGGGGAGACATTTATAAATCACCAACCAAGAAAACACACAGAATTTATAGGAAGTCCAGATAGACCAAACATTATGCAACCTCTAGATTCAACGACTCAACATCTGATGAAACCCAGTCAAAACTAGACCTAGCACATGCCTTTGATGTCGACGATATGCCAAGTGATTTTTAGATATGTTTTTACATAAGTGTTTCTTGTATAGCATGACAAGCACATATTGTTTTTCTTGTACTCTCCAAAGGCTTAACAATGCTAGCGGTTTGAGTCTCCTATTTTATCATATCTTATATACTGCAAGAATAGATTTCTTTAGACCATTTTTGTATAAGAGTTTGACATGCCTATTTTGTTTCAGAATTCTTTTATAGATTGTCAAATGTACAAGGTTCAAAACCTAGAATTTAGTTATTATGAGAGGATTAGATATATGAAGATGGCATGATGCCACTTTAGGGGTAGGGAAGTGTTTATATTTAGTGGCATTAACCTTATTAAGTATGCAATCAATTGTCCATATCGATCAAGATAACTCCATATTGAATTCCATATCTCAAACCCTTCACCATGAAATTTATCAATGACCCTCACATCTAATATAGATGTTTATCCATTGTGGGCCAACAATGTTGCATGGCCCCCAAAAGGATGAACAATTGCCTCACACCAATCACATGGCATGCATGTATGATATCTCCATTTCTAATGAGATTTCCTTGTGACTCACCTAGGTAGGGGAGATGTTCAAGTTCCTTCATGAATTCCTATGATTTGAAAACATGGTGGAACTTGTTCACCTATAAATTGAACCAATTTCTCCATAAACTAGGAGGAAACAATAAGCACATTAGTTATGCATCTATGATTTATTTATGCTCATCATATATAATAAATATTTTTGGGAAATTGTTCATCCATAAATTTTCTAAGTTCTACATAGAACATGAATAAATAATGATCACATAAGTTACAAAATATTTGTGTGATCATACTATTACCTAGTAAATTTAGTGTAAGTATTATATTACTATGGTTTTCTATAGTATGTTCAATTAATTTTATGGCCCTTGTTTAGGAATTACATTACTGTCCTAATAATGGGTAGTTACATGAGGTTTTAATCTATTTTACTAGATATGCCACCCCATTGTGTAGGACCTTCCACGATTCGCCTAGGATCTGTCATGGAAATTGATCCCCTGCAAAAACAAACATATCTTTCTCCCACGAAACATATCCTTTGAGAAATCAAACAATTCTTGAAATTTTCAAAAAATCCTGAAACTTTCAATGCTTATATGACTCACTGATCCCCCACAAAAAAAAATGTTTTTTAATGAAAAACTTTAAAAAAAACCTAAACACCTAATCGATAAAACAATAAACCCCATTCCTGCTCAAGGTCTGATCTATCCTTATGTCAAGAACTGCTCTATCCTTTTGTTAAGATATAGTCTTGAACTATGATATATCAAGGTTTTCTCTCAACATTTTTATTTGATTTATCTTTATGTTAAAGTTCTGTTGTCAAGGGATGATCTATCTTTATGTGTTATGTTGTTTCTCACTTCACCCTCACTGTTATGTAGTCCTTCCATAGCCTTCAAGAAAACTACTTTATTCCCTGCTAATAGGGACATGTGGATGTGGCTTACAAAAGTGTTGTCATGACCTATTGTATGTTCATGCAGAAATGGTTTTTAAAATTGTTAGTATCAATCATGGCTATAAATTATCAAATTATGAGTTATGGTACATGAATGGCTAACAATATTATGCATGAAAACTCTCTTTTTTGAAATATAAGAAGATATTGAACTTGAATCCCACATAAGATTTCTTAAATGAAATTATTGAAATTATCTATTTTACAACGACGTTGATTTTTCCATTTTTGTTTTGTAAAATAGGAAAACAAATTAAATTTGAAAAAGATATTTTAGTCTAAAAGCATCACATAATTTTCGAGATGAATATTTGTAGGACGTGAATGACAAAAAAATGACCAATTATTATGTTCGAGAGCACAAGTTAGGAGCATGAAGCTACGATAAAGTGGTTGGTTTAGATCTCCTTCTCTATGAAATAATATTTATTTCATGCTAAACTCAAGTGAAGAGAACCATATTGATGGTACCTTCATTTTTGAATTTCTAATAGGTACTTCATCGAAATAAAAAAGAGGTGAAGTTGTATGCCCTAAAGGTATTGCTTTGTAACCGTTCTTTTTTATTCTACTTTCTTGAAGCTTATGACTGCACTTGATAGTATACAAGGAATGCACGATTTTTTAAATTTTGTCATTCATGCATGGAAAAAGATCCTATTGCTCTCCAATAAAATTATACAATATTCCAATTGCTACTTCAATAATTTGGAATTTCTTTGTCAGGCGTGTAAAATGATTTTAAATAAGTGTTCTTCAAGATGCCATTATACTACCTAGAGTGGATTCAATTACATGGTAGTTCAAGATTACATACTCTAGATAGATGTTTAAATCCCTGGTTTAATATATTAGAATCATATACAAGAATCCAACCGTTTCTCATGCAAGTATAAATTTGCAAGAGGCAAATATTTTCAGAAAATGTGGGCAAAGACACATATAGTAGTGGAATAAAATGTTACATGAGAAAACATGCAAATATTAGTTGTGTTTCAACCTTTTTTCATATGATCCTTTAAAATCTTGAAAATGATTACATTTCAAAGAAGATAAAGAAAGCAATGGAAATTTGTATCCCATTGATGCTAGCAAAAACGTTTATAATTTGAATTGCAAGAAAATTAGCTTCCAAATTTTGGTGATTTTTCCAGCTTATGTTGATAAGATGAAATCTTCATTCTAAATTCTAGAACTTGGTGCAAAATTTGCTTGATTTCCTTCATAGTCAAACACAATCATTCCAGTTGCAGGATTTTTTTAACTTGGATAGTGAAAATGGATAATATGATATGCCAACTTGATTGATAGAAAGGTGAGTCTTATTTTTAATTTTTTGATAAGTTTACACTTTCAAAAACTTTCCTCACGAATCCCAATTATTATCAGAGTCCTGGACATAAATCAACTTCTCTAAGAGCCTAGTTATGCTTTATGTTAATATTTTTTTTCTATGGATGTATTTTCATGACAATGTTTTCATAATGTCTAATCTCAAAATTAAAATATCCAATACTGAAGTTGGATGTGAGGTATATAAAAAAAATTCAATCATTATTTTGGAAATTGTTTGGTATAAAGCTTGATATTAGAACTATTTGTTTTGAATTAGTTTAAGATGCAAAATCATCTTTCTCGCATGTAAAAGATAAAGAAGCACAAGTGGGAATATTATCCATAAATTGGATCTTAGGAATTGAGTAGGATGTGTTTGATAAATATTTTATACAACTAGTCTATGAGGGATTACACATCTAGAAAAGTGTAGGGACACACTCTTCTTGTAGTCACTGTCCTTGAGGAAAATAAAGATGAGAAGCACAAGTGGGAATATTAGCTACAAATTGGTTGTTAGGATTTAGATTAGGATATGTTTGGTGAATATTGGTTACAAATTGGTTGTTAGGCTTTTATAATATGTGATGTTTGTTGAATGTTGTGTAAAACTATGTTAGAGTAGGATATATTTGGTGAATGTTGTGTACAACTATTTTAGAGTAGGATATGTTTGATGATGGTTTTGTACATATACTCTATGAGGGACTAATGAACTTGAAATATCTAGTCAAAGAAGATAACTCTCCACCAATTTTGAACTTCTATAAATACCTGATACAATATTATATTTTTATCAACCTATGTGCTTGCAGATTTGATCCCTTGTGCTTTTCGTTCTTGTAAGTGACCATTTGTAGCTTTGTTCAATGTACTCATGTAAGTTGGTATTGGAGCCTAAATGATGAGATAACTTTAGAGCTATGTGCTTTCATCCCCTTAGGATATTTCCTATATGAAATTCTCATGAATTTTCATCTCTGAATTGTTTAAGTGATCCATAGGTGCATCAACACTCCTCTTCTTGTCTTTAGGTCATTGGCGCATAGGTAAACCCCTTGTCACTAAAAAATATTTCTATATTCTCCACAATTTTTTTTTTGTACAATTTTTTTTGTAATGTCCCTACTTGGGATTTTGGAGAAAATTACAAATTGGGAAAAAATCGAGCTTAACTAGTCTTGACTCTAGGAGTTCCAAATGGCAACAAATGGTACCAAATTTTAAATGGACATATATGATGATTATTAATACCTATAAAGAGATGCTATTATCACTTTAGGACATAATTTAGAAATATGCAACTTCTTTTGGGGCTAATGACAAAAAAGGGAAAAATGACTAGGAAATTGTGATGAAACCCCCCCTAGGGTGTAGGCCAAAAGGGATTCCCAACTCATGTAAAACCCTCCAAAATATATAATAAGATTATGGAGACTGATATAATACCTCATGTAATTTCATTACACATGGTTATTAGTTCTTCAAACTGTCTATAGAGTTCCACATTCGTTTGATAACTTTCAATGAAATTGCTTAAGGGGAAATGGTATTGATGGCTCGATTTTGACACATGAAAAGTAGATTGAATGGTTCAAATAATGAAATGGAATACAGATACCATAAAAATAATATGAATGTATTCCAAAATAACATTAAACATCAGATAAAATCCCTCATACAAGTTTGGTATAAACTCTTTCAAGCTTGAATCCAAATACATTAAAACTAGTGACTCAAAAGCATGGGAATGCAAGCCTTTCACACTTGAGTTTATTGTATTTAGAGATAAAGAGAATATGGTAATGGAATTATAGAGTAATACATAATTTATGGCTTTCAAAAAATCATCAAAATCATAGGATATCCATCATACAAGTCTGATATAAAACTACTTCAAGATTGAATCCAAATCCATGAAAACTAGTCATTCAAGAGCATGGGAATGCAAGGATTTCACACAAGATTTTATTGGATTTCAAGATTCATAGAATATGGGAAATAAATTAAATATAATTAAATAATATATGTCTCCCCAAAAATCATCAAACTCATAGAAATTTCCTCATACAAATCTGATATAAAGCTACTTCAATATTGAAGCCAAATCTATGAAAACTAGTTATTCAAGAGCATGGGAATGCGATCCTCTAACAGATGTATCCTTGACATTTAGAATTAAATAGAATATGGACATTATATTACATATCCATAAATCATATTTCACAGTTTGGGAACCAAATGTACTCAACCAAGTGCAGGCACCACTCTAACAAGTGCGCCCTCAACTTGAGAGTGTGGGGGGATGGAGAAGAAGGAATGAGAGAATAGGGGAATAGATGAGAATTAAAATATATGGTCCTTCAAACTAAAAATAAAATAATTCATTAATATACAATTATAGGTATGAATTTCATCTCCATCAACCAACTTGGAAAGGAATCCAACTCCCTCAAAATTGGCTCACAAGCAGGGAGAGTGAACACTCACCGTGCAATGGGCAAGCAAAAGCTCTCCAAAATGAAAAGGGACAATTGAAAGAGGATAAAAATACATTATAATTCCTCATTAAATCCTTTTATTAACTTCATTATTCCTCCTAAGTTCGAATTTCTCTCCATGGGATTCCTCCAACTCATGTCAGTGGTTTAGTAACTCTCATGACACCTATCTTCCTCTTCATGCTCCAATTATTTCCCATATTCAAATGGATTTATCCGACTCCAAAATTAGACCTCTTGATGGATATTTTTATCCCTGTCGTGTTATATTTTTCATATGTCTGCAATCAGGCCTGAATTTGTCATACTTGTCATGTAATATTTCATCATTTGTTGTCATAGAGTGCATGGAATCTCCTTCCAAGTGGCACACCTTATCTTCTAGTCTCTTCCTCTTCCATGGAATTTACTCTCCTTTACCTATTTGAATTTCTTGGCTCGTTATATGATATTTTACACCACATTACCCTCCAATAGTGTTACACTACCCATGTATTCGAATTTGGATGGAGATCATGCCAAGTGTGTGGGGAATCTAGTCATCCAAAGGCTCCACAAGCTTCCAAGTGTATTCATGAACCCATGCCACCTTATTTTCTTATAATTTATCATTTATGTGAACCATTTAAATGTGAATATGTTAAAATAAATTCCTTTTGGGTCCCGTATCCCCTTATTACAAAATTTATGTCTCCATCTAGACCTAAGGAACTAGTAGGTTGGTGGAACATTATTTGCAAGTAGTATTATTTGGAAATTATTTAATTAGGGACATGACAATACTCCCCAATCAATATTTCCTATCCTCAAGCAATTTCAAACATGGATTTTAAATAAACTTCTTTTCATCCAAAACTTTGCTTCAAACCTTAGCTACAGTTTGAGTAGTGGCACTCATGTACTACAATTGTGTTTTCAAAAGTAAAGATATGTGGATATTTAAATATTGATATATCCTATGGAATCACCGTTAACACCAAAAGGATTAATAAAATCCATCAGAACAAAATTTTCACAAATAATTTTTACCTCCATCTTTTAGAAACCTTTTCTGAACTTTCATCCCTTTTTGCTTATGTATAATTCTTTGAAGTTGGTACTGAGTTGCCAAACTTGAATTTCCAAGATTCCAAGAAAGTTTCAAAGAGGAACAACCATGATTTTTGTTGCTCTACTCTGATTACAATCACCTTCTCAAGTGGTGACTCAATATCCCCTACTATTTGTTTCCCCCAAAATTGAAACCAAGCAATACCCAGATCTCATTGCTGGTATTGCACCCTTCCAAACATCATGAGTACAAAATATAGATAATCAAAGTACATAACTACATCATACAATTGTACATCAAGAAGGTACCTCATCAAAGGATCATAAAATTACTTGTACATCCAAGTAAGTAAATCATCATGTGGCCCATACACAAGCATCATGTATTGTATGAAATTTTCTCCAATGACATAGATGAGGATCCCATGTCCTACAATGCTGCTCCAAAAGAATGTAAGATGCATCCAAATAATAATCATCCATGTGTTCTTTCATCCTTGAAGTGAAGTAAGAACCTCCACAAATATCTGAACCAAATAAGGAGCAAAGAAAACATGAAATCTTCAAGTGACTCAAATAAGTCTCATAAATACACCCATGAATATGTATATAGTCATGAAATAACAAAGGGTGTTGCTGCCAATAATAATTTTCTTCAATCATATATCTCTTCACCCAAGTGTGGGATTAATTTCCTCGAACATCAAATGGAATAGGCAAGGAGTAAGGAAAATCATGAGTCTCCAAGTGACTCAAGTGAACATCATAGGTGCATTCATGTAGATGTGTATTATCATAATGTAACAAAGGATGCTTCTAAAAATGTAAAGGATTTGGTGCTCTAGTCATGTCATCATAAAAAGGAGAGATAGGAAGCCCATACTCTTCATGTGGCACCGTAAAAAAAAACCTTTCACCCATACTTCATTAGGATGAATGTTGCAAAATATGGAAGTGTAGGATGTAGGAGAAAGAACCAACTCACCCAAAGGATAAAAAGGTGCAAAATTTTCATCGTGTGAAGTCTCCATAGGGGTGGGATTATGTATCTCCCTCAAAATTGTGAAACTTTCCTCATATGTTGGTTACAAGGTAGTGGAATCATGCACTTCTTCAAAGAGTGTGTAACCATTTTCAAGAGGAAACTCAAGTTCCTCTTGCACCACAAGAAGTGATTGGCTCTCATTAATCTCATCTTCAAACACATGAAGAACCTAAAATTTTCCATGTTTCTCATGATCCCTCATGCCATGACAATCCTCCAAGCAATCTACCATATGAAAATCTAAAACATAGGTGGAAGAAGAAGTATCTTGCAACATCTTAAGAATTTGCTCATTTTGAGTTTTAAGCTTATGGATATCCTCATTATTATAAAAGTATGATTCATGTAACCATTCATTAAGCTCAACCAATCATTTCTATCAAAAATAAAATACATGAAATTACCTTTGATATTGTACATTGTTCTTTGAATCTTCTTCGTGTCTTCAAGGAAGGATGGCTCCTCCAATGAAGAAACTTTCTAACAAGAATTTGACACCAATGCTTTAGTGTCATTGTGTAATATCCTGATTTTGTCCCCATTGCATTAAAATTGTACATGATGTAAATATCGTTATTTAATCATGGTGAGGAGCTCAAGGCCAAGGCCCCTCCACCGGTTGAGCGTTTTATGTATTAGCAATTAAAATTCGATACCCCTTGGCTCTCATGCTAGCCAGGAACAATGTAAATTGATACATCATGTGAATATGAACTTTAATAAAATACCCACAACTAGCTATGCAATGCAACAAGAGATGGGGGCATGATTTCACAAGGAATAGGGAGGGAAATTATTCAAACCCTTGAGCCAATAGTGTTAAGGTAAATGTCAGTGACAGAACCCATAAAATCTCAACTATCCATTTTGTCTTATGCACCCAATCATTTAATTCTTCCATAAGTTGGTTGAGGTAGTTAATGCATTGAGAATGGAGAGGTATGGCAGTCAATTTCGTATTGGGGAAAGCAGTCAATTTCAGGATATCGTATTTTTTCTTATGGGGAAAGAAAACACCCAGAAATTGGTTCCCAAACCATTCCTCACCCATGCATTTCACTTCCTCACGTAGTTGGAGCTATTTGGGCATTTTTCCCTCTTGTTTTTATGCATTTCCTTCATTTTCCATGGCTGGGAAATATGTTTTTGGTGTTGCACAATGGATGGGAAGAGATATTCATGATTTGGGGGTTTATAGAGGTCATTTTTTCTCCTATAATTCCCATAAACATTGCTGAAATCGAATTTTCTTTCCCAAGGTTGATTTCCTTATCTACCATTTCGTTTTTGGTTGCTGAAACGTTTTCCTTCATACCCAACATTTTTGTTTGTTGTTATGTGCATCCTTGTTTTGGTATGAACTGTTAGGAGTGGAAGAGGCCCATATTTGTCTTGATAAACCTAGTGAAGAGACGAACCTCACAAAAGGATCAAGAGGGGCTAGCTATTCTTCTATACACACCTTGAAGAACACTGGAAGGGAAGGTATGGCCTGAGGGACTATGTAGCGGTGAAGGGAATGCTTCCTTGTGTTGTGCGTGTAGGTATTATGGAGGCCAAGCTAGATATATGTTATAGAGGTGTCCATAGCTCTATGTTTGAGCTCACTATCTTAGCAATTCTTCTGTTTTACTCCCCTAGCATCCTAATAAACCCAACTGTGGATTGGCTTGGCTGACCCTTGGTGCATATTTGGCTATGTGTGAACATGTTGTTCCCTTTTTCCTTGTGGAAATAATGCCAAGCTCAGGGGTGGCAGTTGTGTTGAGATATTGATGAACACAACTGGCCTATGGTTGGGTGGATCATTGCAACAACATAACTAGTTGCTTAGGAAACTCAATTTCAAGATAAGTGCTCTCTTGTATTAACTCTGCAAAGTATTTGTTTTTAATTGTTATGAATGTATTGGATGAATGCATTGAATGAGACTACTTCCATTGTATATTATTTCATTATGCATCTGCATGTGTCTTTTATTTTCAATGCATTGTTTTTATGTTCATGGGGCTAGATCCCCAGTTATATAATAGCATTCTATCGCGTACTCTCTGGATGAGAGAGGAGGGGACGTGACACATTGAGTATGATAAGGGCCTAATGGATATTTCCTTTAATCATATTCAAATACCCTTCAATGAAGGATGGTTCATGGGAGTGAATCTCCTATGCTTCTTTCTTCTTTATTTGATCAACTTCTTGAAGCTCAAGTGGTGATTGAGAAGTTGATCTTGGTTCTTCATTATCTATCACAAAGTATTCATCTTCATGCTTATGAGAACTTTGTATTGCAACAACATTTTCAAATATGATATATATGTCACCAACATATATTTAGTGAGCACCCATCAATAGATACTCCTTCATAGTTCAATGACCCATCAGTAGATTCTCTTTGATTTTCAGCAACCCCATCAATGAGGATTGTGTGCTTCTCTTCACTTTCCTCTTCATATTATTCTCTGCAAGAACATTGAGGTGATTGATGCTCCACTTCATGAATATTTGCTTCTTCCTTTAATGGTTTATCTAATCTCTTTTAATCTCCTTTAGAACAAAATTTCTTCCATGTGATGTCCTTATAAGTATTTATAGATTCCTCATTCATAGGGCGAGATAAATATTTGCTCTTTTCACAAGTGGGATGATTTTTCTTTAATGAGTTCACATTTTCATTCTTGTTCCTAATTACATACACTGAATCATCAAAGTCTTCAAAAATAGTCATCTATTGTGTCTCTCCGTGATGGGAACCAATACCACCCCTTGCTTCCAGCTTACCCCTAAATAGGTTAGACATGAATTCGAACCCTTGCACAACTTGCTTGGTCGTATCATCGAAATATAAATTCAAGAGTTCCTTAAATTCATCCCTATAATGCATAAATTCAATATATTCTAATACCATGATCTGATACCGCTGCAATGTCCTTACTTGGTATTTTGGAGAAAATTACAAATTGGGAAAAATTCGAGCTTAACTAGTCTTGACTCTAGGAGTTCCAAATGGTACCGAATTTTAAATGGAATAATATGATATAAAGCTACGTCAATATTGAATCCAAATCCATGAAAAATAGTGATTCAAGAGCATGGGATTGCGAGCCTCTAACATATGTATTCTTGATATTTATACTTATAGATCACATGGAAATGATATTAAAGATCCATACATCATATTTCACAACTTTGGAACCAAATATACTCAGTAAAGCGTAAGCACCACTCCAACAAGTGTGCCCTCAAATTGAGAGTGTGGGGGAATGGAGAAGAAGGACTGACAGGATATGGGAATAGATGAGAATTCGAATGTATGGTCCTTCAAACTGAAAATAAAACTCCTCAATTAATCTCCAATTATATGTCTGAATGGAATCTCCATCAACCAACTTGGAAAGTAATCCAACTCCCTCGAAATTGATTCACAAGCACGGAGAGTGAACACTCACCGTTGCAATGGACAAGCAAAATATCTCCAAAATTCCAAAGGACAATTAAAAAATGATCAAAATACATTCTAATTCCTCATGACATCCTTTTATTAACTTCACGAGGCCTCCTAAGTAGGAATTTCCCTCCATGGGATTCCTCCAACTCATCTTAGTGGTTTAGTAACTCTCATGACACTTGTCTTCCTCTTCATGCTCCAATTCTTTCCCCAATTCGAANTCTACCTCTTGGTGGATATTTTTAACCCTATCATGTCATATTTTTCATATTTGTTCAATCAAGTCTGAATTTCTCAAACTTTTCATAGAATCTATCATCATTTGTTGTCATAGAGTGCATGGAATCTCCTTCCAAGTGGCACACCTTGTCTTCTAGTCTCTTCATATTCCATGGAAGTTACTGTTCTTTACCTATTCAAATTTATTTTCTCATTATATGATATTTGACACCACATCACCCTCCAATAACGTTACGTTACCCATGTGTTCGAATTTGGATGAAGATCGTTCCAAGTGTGTGGGGAATCTAGTCATCCAAAGGCTCCACAAGCTTCCAAGTGTCTTCACGAACCCATACCACCTTATTTTCTTATAATTTATCATTTATGTGATCCATTTAAATGTGAATATGGTAATATAAAGTCCTTTTGGTTCCCATATCCCCTTATTACAAAATTTATGTCTCCATCTCAACCTAGGGTCGAATTAGTAGGTTGGTGGAACATTATTTGCAAGTAGTATTATTTGGAAATTATTTAATCAGGGACATGACAATCCTCCCCACTCAAGTTTTCTTCTCCTCAAGAAATTTCAAACATGTATTTTAAATAACCTTATTTTCATCCAAAACTTTTCTTCAAACCTTAGCTACAATTTGAGTAGTGGCACTCATGTACTACAATTGTGTGTTTCCAAAAGTAAATATTTGTGGATGTTTTAATATTGATATATCCTATGACATCACCACTAACACCAACAGTATTAATAAAATCCATCAAAACAAAATTTGCACAAATAATCTTTACTTCCATATTTTGGAAACCTTTTCTGAACTTTCAGCCCTTTTTGCTTCAGTATAATTCTTTGAAGTTGGTATTGAGTTGCTAAATCTGAATTTCCAAGATTCCAAAAAAAATTCAAAGAGGAACCACAATGCTTTCTATTTCTCTACTTTGATTACAATCACCTTCTCAAGTGGTGACTCGATATCCCCTATTGCTTGTTTCCCCCAAAATTGAAACCAAGCAATACTCGGATCCCATTGCTTGTATTACACCCTTCCAAACATTATGAGTACAAAAGATAGATAATTAAATTACATAACTAAATCATTCAATTATACATCAAGAAGGTACCTCATCAAAGGATCATTAAAGTTCTTGTACATCTAAGTAAGTAGACCATCATGTTTCCCATACATACAAGCATCAAGTATTATATCAAATCTTCTCCAATGACATAGGTGAGGATCCCAAGTCCTATAATTCTTCTCCAAAAGAATGTAATATGCATCAAAATAATAATCATCCATGCATTATTTCATCCTTGAATTAGATGAAGAACCTCCACCAAAATCTAAACCAAATAAGGAGAAAAGAAAACATGAAGTCTTCAAGTAACTCAAAGAAGTCTCATCAATACACCCATGAATATGTATATTATCATGAAATAACAAAGGATGCCTCTTCCAATAATTTTTTTCTTCAATCATATATCTCTTCACCCAAGTATGGGATGAATTTCCTCCAACATCAAATGGATTAGGCAAGGAGCAAGGAAAATCATGAGTCTCAAGTGACTCAAGTGAAAATCATAGGTACATCCATCTAGATGTGTATCATCATAATGTAACAAAGGATGTTTCTGAAAATTTAAAGAAGATGGTGCTCTAGACATGTCATCATGAAAAGGAGAGATTGAAATTCCATACTCTTCATGTGGCACCATAAAAAAGAAACCTTTCACCCATACTTCATTAGGATGAATTCTAAAAAATATGGAAGTGTAGGATGTAGGATAAAGAACCAACTCACCCAAAGGATAAAAAAAGTGCAAAATTTTCATCATGTGAAGTCTCCATAGGGGTAGGATTATGAATCTCCCTCAAAAGTGTAACACTTTCCTCATATTTGGTTCCAAGGTATTGGAATCATGCACTTCTTCAAAGAGTGTGTAACCATTTTCAAGAGGAAACTCAAGCTGCTATTCCACCATAATAAGTGATTGTCTCTCATTAAGCTAATCTTCAAACACCTCAAGAACCTGTAATTTTCCATGTTTCTCATGATCCCTCATTCCATGAAAATACTCCATGCAATCTACCATTTAACAATCTAAAACATAGGAGGAATAACAAGTATCTTGCAACATCTTAATAAGTTGCTCATTTTGAATTTTAATCTTATGGATATCCTCATTATTATTCAAGTATGATTCATGTAACCATTCATTAAGCTCAACCAAAATGTTTCTATCAAAAATCAAAGACATTAAATTACCTTAGATATTGCACATTGCTCTATGAATCTTCTCCATGTCTTCAAGGAAGGATGGCTCCTCCAACGAATAAACTTTCCAACAAGAATTTGACACCAATGCTTGAGTGCCATTTAGTATGCTAGGTCCTCATGGATATTCCCTTTACTCATATTCAAAGACACTTCAATGAAGGATGGTCCATGGGATTTAACCTCATCTTCTTATTTATTCTTGATTTTATCAACTTCTTGAAGCTCAAGTGGTGACGGGGAAGTTGGTATTTGTTATTCATTATCTGTCACAAGGTATTCATCTTCATGCTTACGAGAACTTTATATTGCAACAACATTTTCAAATGTGATATCTATATCACCAACATATATTTGTGAGCACCCATAAGTAGGTACTCCTCACTAGTTCAATGACCCATCAATAGATTATCTTTGATTTGCACAACCCCCATCAGTAAGGATTGTGTTCTTTCCTTCACTTTCCTCTTCATATTCTTCTCTACAATCACCTTGAGGTGATTGATTCTCCACTTCATGAATCTCTAACTCTTCCTTTAATGGTGTATCTAAGATCTTTTCATCTCCTTTAGAACAAAATTTCTTCCACATGATTTCCTTATAAGTGTTTATAGCTTCCTCATTTATCTTCCTTTATAGGGAAAGATAAATCTTTGCTCTTTTCACAAGTAGGCAGATTTTTCTTTAATGAGTTCACAGTTTCCTTCTTGTGCCTAAATCCATACACCCAATCATTAAAGTCTTAAAAATAATGGTATTATGTGTCTCTCCATGATGGGAACTAATATTATTCCCTTCTTCCAGCTTACCCCTATGTTTTCTAGCCACCAAATCAAAACCTTGTATAACATGCTTGGTTGTATCATCAAAATATGACTTCATGAGTTTCTTAAAGTCATCCCTATCATTCATATCTTCAATAGGTTCCAAGACCATGCTCTGATACCACTGTAATGTCCCATCAACACTCGTATTCTTGTATTTAGGTCATTGGCGCATAGTTAAACCCCTTGTCACTTAAACCTCTTTCTCTATTATCCATAATTTTTGTGTGGTGTCCCTACTTGGGATTTTGGAAAAAATGCAAATTGGGAAAACTTCGAGCTTAACTAGTCTTAACTCTAGGAGTTCCAAATGGCACCAAATGGTACCGAATTTTAAATGGAATTATATGATGAGTCTTAATACCTATCAATATTCTCTCTGATAACTTTAGGACTTACTTTATACCTATACAACTTTGTTTGGGGCTAATGACAAAAAGGGGAAAATGACTAGGAAATTGTGATGAAATCCACCCTAGGGTGTAGGCCAAAAGGGATTCCCAACTCATGTACAAACCTCGAAAATTTAAAAGAATATTATGTTTACTGATATAATATGTAATTTAATTTCATTACACATGGTTATTATTTATTCAAACTGGTTATATATTTCCACATTTGTTTGTTAACTTTTAGTGAAATTGCTTAAGGGGAAATGGTATTGATAGCTCGATTTTAACACATGAAAGTAGATTGAATGGTTTAGATAATGACATGACATATAGATACCATAAAAATCATACAAATGCATTCCCAAATAGAATTAAAAATCATATATCATCCCTTATACAAGTCTGGTATAAACTCTTTCAAGCTTGAAGCCAAATACATTAAAACTAGTGACTTAAAAGCATGGGAATGCAAGCCTTTCACACCGGAGTTTATTGGATTTCGAGACACAAAGAATATGATCATGGAATTACAGATTAATACATAATTTATGTCTATGCCAAAATCATCAAACTCATAGGATATCCATCATACAAATCTTATATAAAACTACTTCAAAATTGAAGCCAAATCTATGAAAACTAGTCATTCAAGAGCATCGGAATGCAAGGCTTTCACACTGGATTTTATTGGATTTCGAGCTGCATAGAATATGGGAACAAAAGTACAGATAATTACATAATAAATGGATTCCAAAAAATCATTAAACTGATATAAATTTCCTCTTACAAATCTGATATAAAACTACTTCAATATTGAAGACAAATCCATGAAAACTAGTTATTCAAGAGAATGGGAATGCGGGCCTCTAACATATCTATTCTTGATATTTCGACTTACAGAGCATATGGACATGATATTTCATAGAAATACATAATATTTCAAATCTTGGGCACCAAATATACTCAGAACATTGCAAGAACCACTCCAACAAGTGTGCCCTCAACTTGAGAGTGTGGGGGAATGGAGAAGAAAGAATGGGAGAATAGGGGAACATATGAGAATTAGACTGTATGGTCCTTCAATATGAAAATAAAAATCCTTCATTAATATTCAATGAGAGTTTTTAATGGCCTCTCCATCAACCAACTTATAAATGAATCCAACTCCCTCGAAATTGGTTCACAAGCAGGGAGAGTGAACACTCACCATGCAATGGACAAGCAAAATCTCTTGAATATTCCAAAGTCCAATTCACAAATGATAAAAATACATTCTAATTTCTCATGAAATACTTTTATTAAATTCATGAGGCCTCTCAAGGTTTCCTCTAACTCCAAAATTTTACCACTTGGTGGATAATTTTATCCCTGTCATGTAATATTTGTCATATGTCTGTAATCATGTATTAATTTATCATACTTGTCATAGAATCTTTCATCATTTCTTGTCATAGAGTGAATGGAATCTCCTTCTAAGTAGTACACCTTGTCTTCTAGTCTCTTCCTCTTCCATGGAAGTTACTATCCTTTACCTATTCGAATTCCTTGTCTCATTATATGATATTTGACACCACATCACCCTCCAATAACATTACATTACCCATGTGTTCAAATTTGGATGAAGATCATGCCAAGTCAAAGGATCCACAATCTTCCAAGTGTCTTCATGAACCCATGCCACCTTATTTTCTTAGCATTTATCATTTATGTGACCCATTCAAATGTGAATATGGTAAACTAAAGTCCTTTTGGGTCCCATATCCCCTTATTACAAAATTTATGTCTCCATCTCAACCTAGGGAACTAGTAGGTTGGTGCAACATTATTTGCATGTAGTCTTATTTGGAAATTATTTAATTGGGAAGATGACATCATGAAATTTCCCCAAAATGGTGGTATTCATCCATCCATTATTTTTATTACAAGAAGTTGATTTCACTAGCACATGTTCCTATGGACCAATAACACAAATTTCTAGGTTGATATTTTTAACTTAGATTAGATGCTTATCGTGAATCCTGCTTATGGTTTGAATTTTCTTAGGTCCAAATCAGAATAAATTTGTATTTTATGGCAATGATGGGTCCTTCTAACTCTTCTAGATATTCCAATGGCTCTCAAAACTCCACCCTCACCCAACTCCTAATATAGAAAATGCATGAGCAATGACAGAGACAAAGCCAAATTTTGAAGGGAAATTAATTATCCAGTTGATGAGACTTAGTCCTTATGTTTCTAGTGGATGTAGTTAGAATATGTATTATTATTGTAAATTATTTTTCATTTTAATTTTCCTATTTCATTGCATATAACTTATAATGAGCTTAATTGTTCTTGATCACCCATGTAAATATGTATATATTATTGTGTCCAACAATTTTGTATTTATATAAATATATAAACAATGAAGAGTGCACATGTGTACATTGTGGAAATATTTCGACTTTGCATGCCTACTATCCCTCTTGGGTATTATATTCTAGTGTGTGAGTATTCATATTGTTGGTTTGTGCTTACATCAATTGGTCCTGAAGGATCAATATTAGGTCTTCTCAAAATCTTTGCCAATATGGTATCCTTTGGAATTTACTCCCTACTTGATATGTGTCATTAAGTAGTTTAGAGCATAGGAAACAAATAAGCAACCTATTTCTTCTTGATTTTTCCTTACAATTTTTATTTTGGCAATTTATTTATGTATTTTTTCCTACAGTTGTAGGCCCCAGTCATGGTAGTCCATTATGCTCATTAGCACTTCGTATATTACTTGATGTTGGGATTCTAGATAATCCCTTTTCGAACCCATTCATGTGTTTCCAAATATCTAATAGTGAGTTCAAGGGATTGGAACCATGGTCTATCCCTTGAGACCCGAGAAGTTTTTCCAATCCTTCAAATTTTCTCTTACAATTTGACAAACTTGAAAGTTGATATGTTGGATGCTTGAAATTTTTTCCCAAACCCTTATGCAAATATTATGGGGAAAGTGGACACCTTATCAATCAAATATAGGTCCATGGCATACAAATCATTGGATCCTTGTGGGGCTCAATATCTATATCCATTTTTCCCTCCATTTTCCTTCCAAAATTGCATGCACTTAGGATGAATGTTCATTGATTTGTAAGATGACTGAATTATTTTGTTTGATGCCCAAGAATTTTGATGATATCTAGATGATATTTTGTAAATCTCAAACACATTTGAAACATTTTTAATAATATTAAGAGTTGAATTTTGAGAACAAATTTCTATTAAATTGTTTATGAATGTAGAAATCCATGGAGAAAATATGTTCTTTTATGCTCCCATTAACTGCACTATGGGTTTCAATTGGAAGGATGATAAATATGAACAATTTGTGCAAAACAATTCCTTATACTTTAATTAGCCAATAACTTGGGCAATTTTACTATTGTGATTTGTGATGTTGGATAGTTTTTTAATTTTGATTCAATTATTGATAAAGGTTTGTGTTTTTCTTAGTTTATTTGATGACTTATTGACCAATTTTCAATTTGAGTTAATCTGAGTTAGAACCTTCAAGTACTTTGACAAGGGTTCAAATAAGTTTTCAGAATGGGTTGATCTCCAGGTTTTGATTTGCCCTATTTGATTTCAAAGTATTATAGAATTTCCATATCTATGTGCATGGTTTTCATAACTTGCTTAATCTTATGTTATGACCTTAAATAATATATCATCCTTTTCCAACCATTAGATACTTAGATGCATGTATTGATATTTTTACCATTATAGAGGACTTTGTAAGTTAGGTTCCCAAATTATTAAAGGTTCTAGCTTAATGGAAGAGCTCATACTTTATAAGAAAGATATTGGTGGTTTGATTCCTGCATACCCTAATTATAGTAAAATATCGGTTAAAAACAACTAAATTAGAGACCAAAAAATGAGAGATAAGTGACCAGAAAAAATGACCAAAAATCACATATAAATGACTAAAACGATTAAATTAGTGACAAAAAATGAGAGATAAGTGACCAAAAAATGACCAAATGACAATTTTTGTGGCTAATTTCTGGTCTCTTATCATGTGAAAAAAATGTGGTCATATTTAGTTTGGTCATTTTATAGCTAGTCTTGTGGTCATTGATTTGGCCATATATTTAGTTATTAATTGTCATAATTAATGACCAAATATACAAACAAATCAATGACCACAAGAGAAGCTATAAATTGAACAATGACAATTAATGACAAAATATACGACCAAACTAATGACCACAATAAAAGCTATAAAATGACCAAACTAAATATGACCACATTTCTAGTTGTGTGACAAGAGACCAAAAATTAGCCACTAGTGATCGCCAAAGCAAAAGTGGTCATTTTTATGCATATTTTGGCCATTTTTTGTCACTTATCTCTCATTTTGTACTAGTGAATGCATGATCATCGCAACCATCATAAGTTCGTCAAACATTGTCCTTGATGTTATGACGAACATGCATTGATGTTATGACAAAGTTTCGATGAATGTTTGGTGAAAAACAAATTGTGGGAGTACAGAATTTCAACGTATTTCCATCAAAAGTTACTACTCACACATGATACATATTCCTTGATGTTATCACAAACATGTGTTGGTGATACGAAAAATTATCGACATATGTTGGTAAAAAAATGCATTGTGGGAGGACAAAATTTCAACAACTTTCCATCAAAATTTACTACTCACACATGTCATCATTACAACAATATTTTGAAATATTTCTATCAAACAAGGGGTTGGCAGGACAATGTGAATTCCATGGATTCATTGGAATTTACTTTCATGACCATCAAGGTTACAATGCATTCGTGGCAGGTATTCATGGGAAAACACATTGGTGTTATATGAACAAAAGGAAGTAGACATGCCTCGTACTTATGACCATGAGTGTAGTGCATCGTATGTATGGTGAAATATTTGTGATGAATATATGTTTCAGATATTGTTTCAAGTGAGACAATAGTTTGTTGAAACATGATCGTGTAATCATCACAAAGTGTGCCAAATGACATAGTGTATCCAAGGAAATTCACAATTTCCTTTGGTGGGGAGGAAAAACAAACACCAAAAATTTCCATTTGGTAAACTAGAATACAATGATATCTACAAGTGATCATGGAGGGCTTGGAATAAAGGACCCTACTATCATGAATATTGTTATTGTGGCTAAAATTCTATGGAGAATTATTACTGGTAACTTAGAACGGTGGAAAAAGGAAATAAAAAAGAAATTCAAAGGGCCACATAACAGATGCATACATAACCCTCTAAAATCAAATAAAGGGTCCCATGTCTGGAAACTTATCAAGGTTGTATCCCCTCTCATACAATCAAAGTTGACTCGGATTCCCAACAATGACAAAGAAACAAGTATCTAGTATAACAACATCTTGGGAAGGCCTCCTTTAAATTAGATGCCAGCTCTTGGTCCACTTAAATATTGAATGGAATCTAAAAATATCTCCACCATCTTAGATATCTCTTTTTATGGTCTATGTATAGGAATCTATTACCAGAAATTTTCAATCAATGTGGAAAAATATTGTTTCCTTAGTCTACATGGGGATGATCTAGAACAAAAGGCCACAATGATGCATCATTTTCCTAGATAATTGGACTACTTGAATGCCAAGCTTTCCTTACCTTAATGTCGAAGGTTTTCCTTGCCTTACAGATCCTTTCATGGTCATTTGTACCCACCAATAACATGAAGAACAAGACAAAACAATGAAGGCAACAAGATACTTCAAAGATCTATACTAATAGTTAAGGAGAAAAGTAATGAACAATTCATATTAACACAAAGTGTTCATGGAAAAGGAGAACATGTTTGTATTAATAACATAAGAGAAGGAAGCTACAACTGAAGCCTTGATGTTAAAACATCGTTCTCACAATGATTTTGACATCAATTCCATATCCACACTACAAACTTTACAAGCCTCACTCACAACTACTTTCTTTGCCTCTTATACCAGCAATGATTCCAACAGCATAAAGGTGCTCTCTTGGTTATCTTCCCTCCCTTACCCATGAGAGGAATCTTGTATAAATAGGCCAAAGAAATCCCAAAGGGGTTGAGATATTTTGGGAGGAAGGTAGGGAATGATCCCTAGAATATAGGGGCATGAGTGCAACCTATTCCAAGAAGTTGGGATAATCCTCTACGAGGACTTTCGTCTAGAAGGTTCTTGAAATATTTTTTTTTTTACAGTATTGACACTATTTGCATGTGGGAAAGATACACCAATGCCTTTTGTATTGAGTTAAATAGTGTCATCGATGCACTATGTCGGTGAAAAAGTGGCGTCATGCAGGTCGGACGCCCTATGTCAAGAGACAAAGTGCATCAGACATCCTAGAAATGGGCAAAAAACTCTCAAAATGATTTCTTGGCCATGTCACTTCAGGGGATTGAACATAGAAACCATTTTCAGGTGTAACAGAATTCCCCCCCAAAGTATGAAGCTACACTACAACAAATCCTAGAATTAGCATCCCTTTTTAATGTAATTTTTTTTTACATTGAGAGGTTAAACTAGACGCTAAATGGGATGCGTCATGGACAAAACTTAAAGAATCTCAAAAAATTTCATTTTTTTCTTTCTAGATAGCATCCTTTATGACGTCCAAAATAACGTCTATTTTTGTGCTTCCATAATAGCATCCAACTTTGCTTCCTAAACAACATCGAGGTTTACTTCCTAAATAACGTCCTATTTTGCTTCCTAGTAAGTGTTTGTGTTTGATTCTTAAATGACATCCTCGTTAGTGCCATATTTGCATCCTTAATAGCACCATGTTAGCATCCAAAGTAGAATCCAATATTGCATCCATTTTTTCTACCACTTTAGCATCCCATTTTGCACCTTGTTTTACTTCCAAATATGTACCAATTTTCGCTTCCAAATTTGAATCAGTTTTTGCTTACTTTTTTGCATCATGTTTTGCTACCAAAATGACACCAAATATTTCTTCCATTGTTGTACCATAATTTTATTCCTATGTAGCGCCATGTTTTGCATCCAAAGTAACATTTTATTTTGCTACCATATCAACGCCATGCTTGGCTTCATCATTAGCGCCACATGTTGCATCCTTTTTAATGCCTAGTTTCGCATCTTATTTTTCTACCATATCAATGCCATGTTTGGCTTCATCATTAGCGCCACGTGTTGCATCTTTTTTAATGCCTAGTTTCACATCTCTCTTTTTTGGTCACTAATTTAGTCGTTTTTAGTAATTTTATATACGAATTTTGGTCATTTTGTTTGGTCACTTATCTCTCATTGTTTGTCTTATCTCTTATTTTTTTGTTAATAATTTAGTTGTTTTTAACAGATATTATAATATCATTAGGGCATAGAGGAATTGAACCACAAACTTCATGCTTATAAGGCAAGCGCTCTTCCATTGAGCTAGCACCCTTTAAGAATTTGTGAACCTAACTTACAGAGTCCTCTATAATGGTAAAAAGGATCAATACACAAATTTGAGTATCTAATGGTCGGAAAATGATGATAGATTGTATACGTTCACAATATATGATCAAGCATGTTATGAAATCCATAAACCTTTTCTAGGAATTTTGAACAAAACTCAAGAAATTGGCTTATAATGGGATTTCAAAAATCATTATTCCCTAGAAACTGTAAGTGTACCACTATATGAGACCTATCAACAACAATTATCTTAGTGTGGATGCCACGGATATAGTAGATAAGCATGATCATCCTAGAGCCATGTATAAGTGGATCAATAAGGAGAATCAAAAGAGGATGATCAACCCAATAGTTGGTGCTTCACATGGATCCTATCCACCATGGCATGAGAAAAGTTCCTTCTTCCATAAAGTTAATGAGTATCCACAAGGACATACGGTTAGGATATATTGTGATGCGAATTCATAATGTTTATTCACTTCCCAGGGTGATGTTGCAATGCTTGCACTAGGAGATCTACATGATCCCCGACATCATTGGATATAAGCATATTCATGGTGCCATAGATTATAGGATGAGGATGTCTTTCTTTCTTTTTCTTTGGAAACCAAGCATGATTTGAAACACTGGGAGAAGAAATAGAACTAGATATACTTAACAAACTACAATCATGACAGGGCATAGGACTCTACTCTATAGTCATTGTGCAGATGTTGGAAATGGGTATAACTACCTAAGGACTATGAACAACATCCATTTAAATATGAATGCAAAACCTTCTATGCCAGAGGAATACTCAATGGTAGTGAGCTTACTGTTTCTAACATAAAGAAACAAAGAATCTAGAAATGGAGGCTCTATGGGGATACACATAACATTAGAACGCAAAATCAACACCCTAAAGAAGTTCCATCTAGATTTTGCATTGTAGACAAAAAAGAATTCATAATATATGCAAAATTGACTGTGATCATAAAATAGGTCATATTTCACTTACCTATATCACAATGTGATTACTCTATTGGTCAGGTTTCCATTTTGGTCACTTCAAAAAGATCTTGTCATGAAAAAATCCATAATATTTAGAATCCCATTACTATCAATTGTCCAATAATATCATATTTAAAGCATAAAATATGACATTCAAACACTTGTTTCAATAATCATATCTCGTAATGAAAGAAAGACAAGAAAAAATATTGATAAAATCAAGAAATTACCTTTGATGTCCCAATGCAAAACTTGGTTGATATGACATTGCATACATTTCTTTACCAACACAACCTGCATCATACAAAAGAATGTAGTGTTCAGATATTAAGAACCAAAGAAGTGTTGCATTATTGAATATTGAACAAGAATGGCCTTCAACTTTTGTAATTATTCTTAGTTACTGAGTAAGTTGCTATGGATTTTATATTGAGGGGACTTAAACAAATTGTTTTCGTATTAAGACGGGGTGCTAGAATAAGTGATGCTTAATAATATATTAGGATCCATGATATACTATGTATTAATGTGTAATAAATATCATGAGTATTAGTGACCAATCAAGTTAATGAATAACCGTTAATATTAGTAGTTAGGGATGGTCATGTAGAGTAAGTAATTAAACTACAATGAAAATATGCTAGCAAATTGTATAAATTAACTCAATTAATATGTATTTTTACATCTCTTCTCTTTCACGAGTGTTCGATGTTAAAGTCCAACCCTCACTGCACTAAATAGCCTCAAGGAGACAACAATGACGGCTAAAGATACCCTCCTTTTGAATATTAGTTTGTATTCTAGAATGTTAGTGGACCTTCTAACCCCTGCAAAAACATAGATTATGTTTGCATACTTCCATCCATACACTTACTTCCAATGTTGACTGTTTTGTATCTAAAATGGGATTGATCACAAAATTAGGAAATAAATAAATAGATAAATAGATTATCATTCTAACAACAAAATAAAGGAGAATAAACAAAAAACAAAAATGAAAGAATGGTTCATGAATCAATGCTACAGGAATACCATAATCAACCTGAATCATCATCTCACGAACCTCTCATTAAGGAATTAGAGAAATTTGATGTCTTGGTCTCATCTAAATCAATGAGAAATGGAAAGCAATAAAACGTGTCTTCTATATCAAAAGGTTGTGCTAGGAGAAATACAAACACAAACCATAAAGAATAATGGTCAAGTCATCTCTAAATCCTAAAATTAATTCAATATGGAATGCTTACATAATGTTCATGGCAATGTTTTGATTATGTGTTGTCCTACAAAATATCATCCATCATTATGACTTGTCAAACAATGAAAATGTGTATTAGATGGAAAGAAATATGCATATAACACAACAATGTGGGACAAAATACATACATGGAAAACCATGTTTAATTAATAAAACTAAATCTAGTGTTGGATCCATATCATTAATCTAATATTGATATGGGAATTTGAATGACTTGATTGGAAAAAATCTAAAGAGGTTTAATCCTTATTTCTATCCACCATGCTCTGTTTACCACCACAATGGGCATTCTTTTGCAAAATTTCCATATTTAGTGGGAAGTCTTTTTCAAAATACCCATATTCATGGAAACCCATACAGTTAAATGGAATATGATCATAATATAATTTCTGAAGATGGGCCTTGTTATCTACCTACAACACAATCGCTTCTAGAAGCCCTTGAACTGAAATACAAGAACTAACATACATAACAGCATTAGTCTGGGTTCTGTGAAAACATTTCCCTACGTAGTTTGCAGTTTCCTCCAAGGTATTGGGGTCCGAGGTGATGAGAGGAAGATGAGGGAGGTGGACCTAAATGGTGATATTTGTTGGGCTTCCTCTTTTGGATCGAACACATAGACCAACTATTGATATAAAGGCCACATAAGCTCATAAACCATGGTCCATTCTGAAATACATAGTCATGGTTGTTTTTTAGCTGAAAATGAAAGGAAAAATAACCTCTTCCACAGAAACAAAACTGGAATACAACTTTGAGATGGGGATTCCACTACTTCTAGCTCGTACCCTCCAGGTTTTTTTGTGTTGGAACAGGCCCTTGTAAAGTTTAAATTTTCTCCAATAGTACTTTCCCAACATAGAGTAAAACTCTCTTCTTTGGAGCATCCACATAAACCTTGAGTTTTGGCACTTTTCCATATTTTCACAAACCTTGACTAGTTTAAATGTGAAGCCCTGGACACCTTTTCTAATGCTACAACAAACTTCTTCAAAGTAAGGAGTGGATTGGGAGGGGGATCCACTTCTGCATCCTTGGGGAAGATGCGAATGGAGATTGTATCAGTATTGACTACTACTATTAAGCACAAAACAAATACGAGCTGAAGCACACGAACAATTTAATTTCATAAATACGATGTTATTAGGGTATGCAAGCTAAAATTTTAGCTAAAATTTTAAAATAATATCTTATTAGAGTGTGTAGGGTAAATTTAAATATTTAAAATGAGATGCTATTAGGATCTATAGGCTATCGTATTACCTAAATCTTTAAAATATGAACATATTAAGGCATGAAAGCTAAAAATTAACCAAATCCTTAAATATAAATATTTAATTAGGGTATGTAAGCTAAAATTTTAGCTAAAACATTAAACAAATATCTAATCAGTAGGGAATGCAAGCTAAATTTAGATGAATATTTATAATATGTTATTAAGATGTGTGAACTAAACTTTAGCTAAATCTTGCAATAAGATGTTATTAGGCTATGCAATCTAAGTTTAGCTAAACCTATAAACTAAGATATTTTCAGCACTGTGAATAAACAAACAAATAAAGAGTTTACGATAATTTCATATTAACAAATTGAGGCACGTAGTGAAGACCAGCTGCATAAAATGTCTCTATTTTTCTACACAACATAGAGGTACTATGAATCTAAAAGGTCTGGTTGGGTACTGGTGGAGGACTATTGGGAAAGAGAGGAGAGGGGAAACATGTACAAATCCCGATTTTGGGAGTGGAAAAAGAACATATTACATATTGCATGATCACTTTCAAGGCAATGGTCACTTTGTACCTCATAAGAACATATTACATGAATATATTCTGAAGTGCATAACATAATTTATGCATAGTTGCACATGCATATGATGGAAAAACATATAAATTAAAAAATAAAAGATCCCTATGTGATAAAACTTTACAATATCTTGTAGATTAACATTCCTCTTCTCCAGTGAAAGTTGGGAATTTGCTTTATGCAGTTTTCAAAATATTAGTTCAGATTAAACCTCTGTAGTTGCATGTTTAGTGCACGACACCTCATAAGTTTGCAGAACCCCTGGGTTGATAATTAAAGTGAGCTGAGGGATTTAGGTTTATTTTCTTTGGCCTAACACCAATCATGTTCAATGGATGGACCAATAGAAGGCCTTGAACTAGCATCAATTTCCTCACTCTCAAACATGTGGAATCATGTTTCAGAAATCAATTGATGCATGCAATCAAATGAAGGACACAAAACCATTATTTGAGCTCATGGACAATGTTCAAGTCATAAATGATAATGTTTTTATCCGTGTTCAAGAAATTAAAATGTTTCAAGAGAAACACTACATATTTTATGGACTACATTCATTGTGCATTGCTTGGACCTCATCCCTGAGGATATTGGAAAACTTCATTAGGTTAAAACAATTGTGGATCAAACCAAAACAATAACCAAACTCATCTACAGTCACACATGGCTCTTAAATTTTAAGAGGAAAAACACAAGGGGTGACAAGTCTGTTTAGTCATCATTCTGCTAGTATTCCCAAGTCTTTGTGAAACAAAAATGCCAATAACTCCCATCACCAATTCACTATAGCTGGAGTATTTTCTACATTGGCCACATTCAACATACTTGGAAGATCCTGTTGGAAATTTATGGTATTTAGTATCCATAATTTCATAGATCAAAGTGTATTTGGGATGAATCTCATTAGAGTTTCCCAATGATGCAACTATTTCAAATGCATAGAGTTTATTAGAGTTTTCAATAGAAATTTAGTTGAATAGGGGCCTTTATGAAAATTCACAAAGATATAATTCTCTTCACTTACTACCACTTATTATAATTCATATGTGAGTTAAACATTTGAATACTAGCCTAAAAGTAATAGACATTATGAAAGAAATTTCCAAATTCAATCTCATAGGATACTTCATCAAGGTTGTTACACCCACCAATTTACATGATCTATAGCTTAAATCTTGACTCTATTTTTTTGGTTGTAACTTCATATGAACAAGTGGATGGATTCTTGAAGGAATTAAAAAAAACCATCATTCCAAAACTCAACATACAACTGATATGATATTCGAGGTTATGATTCATAGTATGTGCCTATAGTATGTGTTGTTACTCATTAGTGATTGTTAGTATTACCTTGTGGGAATGTAATAATAAAGAATTGCATGAAGATATTTTTCAAGAATATGTTCATCTTTGCGAGATAAGGTTTGCAGCATCTCAATACTCATAACATTAGACATATTTTATGCAAGAGTTGGATGGACAATTTTCTATGATGTAAGTCAACAAAGCTTACATAATTTTTGGGAAATGGTTCACTACATAGAATAAACAATGATATCAAAATCCTTTAGAGGAGAAGCAATAACTAAAAGCATTCTTCAAAGTTATAATGTTATTGCAGGTCAATTTTGGGAATTTTCCATTCTCCTATGTGGCCTTTTACAAGTATCCCAAGTTACAGTTGTAGCTATAATATATTCAAAACTTTGAGAAATGGAGCATGTTCTTGGAAACTAGAAAGGAGGTGCTTTCTTCCACTACTACCCAAGCTGCAACAAAACAATCTTTGTAACACTCGAGTTTGAAAATTTTAGGATTTTTTTTTTTTTTTTCACAGGATTTGTTTCATGGGACCGGGATTAGTGGATACGTTTCCATGGTGAATCCAAGGCAGATCCAATTTGGATACATATCGGATTCATGGATCCACGAATCCTACACACTAAGGCAAAGACAGAACCTTTAATTTGTCTCAATAAGCTACCTGCCAATGAACATATATGTATTGTACATCCCAAACCAAATTTTAAGCATCTCTCACAATTTAGGGATACTAGATCATAACATGTACAAAAGTTTCTGAGTTTTTGAGAAATTCAGAAAATATTTTTCTTGGTAGAATTTAAGCTCATAAGCATGGCCTAATCATGTAGTTTATAGATTCCAAAAATAACCATTTATTTACTTCTAACAAGTAATCTTGGGTTTATGCCGAAAAGTAAAACACTCTTGCTACTTTACATTGATCCCAAAAGTAAATACCAGTCATGCTATATTATAAAGGAGAGGGAAGTATGTAGTTAGATGAGAAGAAATCAAAGTGTCCCAAGAAAACAAAGAAGGAAAGGTATAAAGGTAAGGTCCTTAACTTTTCCCACGCTTTGACGGGACAAAACATAAGGTTTACCTTAATAAGTTAGATACATACCTTAGGTAAAGTGTGTACTTAAAGCTTAATATAAGTAAAATATATAAAGGTTATAAATTATTAAATGCCATAATATTAGTAAAATTATGTCCAATGTATTTTTCTTAGAAGTTGAATTGAAAGATCATTTATTTCATAGGTAGAACTAGTGAGCTTCAATGCATGAATATCTCAATGTTTTATGGGGCTCGGGAGAGCCTGAGAATAAGGTAGGATTTATGTGGCCACTGAAACATATAGCTATGATTTTAGTTCATGATCAGGTTAAACATATTTTAGTACTTAATTGTAAACTCAACCATCTCTCTTACGATCTCCTGCTCCCATGCATATTAATCTACCTTTTTATTCCCTGCAAGCAGGGAATTATGTAATCGGCAGGGTTTAGGTAACCGTGCATTTAAAGTTTCACTTTTTTATGCTATAGTTTTTTAACTTTCTCTAAGGTTTTTACACTACAAACTCTTATTTCCGAAACAAATTTTTATCCCCTGCTTTTGATCAGGGAATTTTTTAAGGATTCTAATATTATACTTAAGTATAGTATTTTAGGCAATTGTTTTGGATTGAAAAAAATGTTTATAGAGGTAGGTGAATATTAAATAAGAAACATAAAATTAACATTGAAATGTGTAAATTTTGGCGAATATTATGATAAAAAACACATTTTGTGTAAATATAGGTGATATTAGACACTAAATAACAAATTTATTTTTTGAAAAAAAACCCAAAAAATAGCCAATTGGCGAAATTTCGCCACTAAACAATACCCTACTTTTGATATGCTCTGACATCCCGGGTGCAGTGCCACTGACATGTTCTGACCGCAGTCATTCTAGGTTTTGCAGACAACATTATCGTAGAAGTATGGTGAGGGTTCTACATGCCCTTACTACTTGGACTTAGGACACCTACATCCAATGCACCTGAAAGTGGTTAGACCACTTGCATGCATGTTGTTTAATTACAATATCCCTAACTATATTACTAGCAGTATAGATATTCATTTTACATTCACTAACGATTGCTTGCCTCAGTTCGAATGTCCGTTAAATGCCCATAATTAGGTGTATATATAGATGAATCCAATATGGCAACTGGCCATCCAGCACAACCTCCATAGCTATTATTCTAATTATAGCAATGTCAGATTCAACATTTATATCTATGACCACAGGTATTAATTAACCATACACTTCTCAATCTTTGATTATGTACTAGTTTATAAATCAGTAACAGGGAATTTGTTTTCTTGACATCCAGCAAGACAACGTGAGATTTATTTGCAGTTTTGAGATTATTTTATGTCAAAGATGTTTCAATATGCAATATATATATATATATATATATATATATATATCCTAATAGTGGTAATAGAGTACCTAGATATGTTGCTACAACTTCATATGAATTAGCAGTGGATTATGCCAATCGTGCATTGGCCATTGAAGCTGCTTCAAGCAAGGACAATGAGACAGGAAAGGATAATTTTGTTTCGCCTTTGGAATACATTAAATCTCAAAAATTGTAACCCGACGATTAAGACTTGATTAGAAATGGTGATATTCTTGATAAAATTCACAAGATCTAATTTAGTTCTGGATTTTGTCCTGTATTAATTAAGTTAATGACTCTTAATATTGGAAGTGCTCTGTCTCACAACAGATTTGGGTATCAACTGTTCATAGTTACCTCAGCTTCTATAGTGGATCATTGATTCTTGTTCTCGCAAGGGCAAGTTCTTATTAAACAAAGTAATGTTTCACTTCCAGATTTCAAACTCACAAATTTTTCCCATATAAATCAAAAACATTTTCCCATGCACCGCTCTTTTATTCAATGTAAATTGATTAGAAGAAATCTACTCTCCTCTAAAGTGCGCTCTTTTATCAAAAGCATTTTCCCATGCACCATCTTGGGTGGGATTTGAATGGTCACAAGTTCAAGGAAAAAGAACACAAATATATCATTGTTGAAGATTGCAGATACTCAATTTCCCTCCTCATTTGTCTTGTTTAACAGGTTATGGGAGTTCAAACTTAAAATCTAACTCTTGCAACCATGGTTATTTCATATTATTGGAATTTTGGAGAAAGCAAGATGTAAATGCTTCAAAGAAGGTCTAGCAAACAGTATCAGATGATTAGAGGGTTGATATGACCATTAAGATGAACCCTATCATTTATTTGTTGTAGATTGCAAATATAGACAAGCCCATTTGTGACATGATTATGAGAGGTGGAACTCCAAGATTGAGTCCTTAAAGGAAATTATTTTTGAGAATAATGTCCTGAGTATGGAACTAAGTTAAGGATCAGTTAGAACTTGGGATAATAATATTTGATGAACTGTTGTGTCATCAAACTTTTTTTCTATTTTGATTAGGGTGTTGAGTATTTTTAGGAATTTTTTTTTGTTTGTTGGTGGTGAACCTTCTTAGAGAGGGGTTCGATGTTTTCTTTCATGAGAAGAGAGATGAAGATTTAATATAACGTGAGAAAAAAAATGTCGATGGAAGGAGGGGAGCAATATACTCTGTAACTAATCAACTAAAAACTGTTTAATTTACAGAGATAAATCAAATCGATTCTTAGTTCCCTTGAATTTTCTATGTCTATGATGCTATAATATTCTGTCCATAATTTCTGTGTGAGCATGAGATGAATTCAAAGGAATATCAATGAATAGGAAGCAAATTAATATATGTTATGTTCAACATTTTGCAATTGAAGGTTCTGTTAAGATTTTGATATTGCAGGCCCAATGAATTCGATGATAAACGAATGGTGATCACTTCCAGATGCACCAAAAAAAAAATTGTTCACCCTTTCCTACTCAATAGAGGTCATGGAACCTCATATCTCCTCTCCTTCACAACTTGAATGAACATGTGGTGTTCCTTCCATCAGTGATCCCAACTAACTAGCGCTAAGTGCACATTCAAAGGTGGGAAGAAACCCCCACATGCATAGAGATGATGCCTTACTATCTAGGAGACACATTAATATATGCTATGTTCAGCATTTTGCAATTGAAGGTTCTGTTACTATTTTTAGATTGCGGGCCCAATGGATTCGATGATAAATGAATGATGATCACTTCCAGATGCACATAAAATATTTGTGTTAGCTAACAGAAATTTCCAGCTAATGAAGAACCGGTCAAGGAGATAAGATTGGTTTTATGTACACTGGATTGTTTTTTCTAATCTATTACTAATGGTGCAATACTGAAGAACAAACGAACTAATTGTTTGACCCCATCGATTTCCATTTCAACGATGCATGGGAAAATGTTTTTGATTTACATGGGAAAAATTCATGAGTTTGAAAGAGCGCACTTTACAAAAGAGTAGATGTCTTCTAACTGACATCCATTCTTTGAGTATAGACTAAAGAAGACCAATGCCTCCAACCAGATTTTGTATCGTGGGACCTTAAGTAAGTGGATTGGCCTAAACAATTTGAAAGTAATCTAGCCTGTATAATAAATCCTTCTTTTTCCGAACACAAAAAGGCTCATTAGAGAAAATTTCAACTCAAAATGGGCCTCGTAAAAAAAATTAATAAAATAATAGTTAAAATAATAAAATAATATTTATTAATTCCGCATCCAACGAGCTCTCCCGATCGAAATTTGAGTAAAAACACGAGGAGATATGTCGAAAATACAAACAAAAAAAGTAGTTTTTTTTTTTATACCTATCCCCAAATTTATATTAAAAAGGTGTTTAAGACCTATACGGTATTTCAAATTTAAAGCAATTTCATTGGCTAACACATGATGACATGGAATTTGAGTTAAAGTTAAAAGGCACATTTTGAGTTGAAATTTCCTCTAATGGAAGTTTCGAAAAAGGGTTGTTGATGCCGATATTGCAAATATGATGTGATGGTATGGGTTTGATTTTTTACAACATTGCAGATATGATGTGCATCATCAAGAAACTCTTGCATCTATGATTTGTCGACTTAGACTCTACCATAGAATAGGATTCGTCGTCATATACACATATATGAGGACAATATCTTGTTGGAATATATGCTAAATGTAGAAGTATTTGAGTATGATCCATAGTATTTGACGAAATGTTGGAACGAAATGTGGTTTTATGGAATATGATAATTATCAGGTATTTGACGAAATGCAGGAAGAATTAAGGCAACAGGTAAAGCCTAGAACGGATCCATCTTTAACCCATCGAACATGCTCAGATGCCCAAGTTGAGGCACACGTAGGATTCCCACAAGCACAAAGAAATGATCTTAAACCCTCGAAAAGGGAAAAAGAACTAGAAGGGTTGTCAAAGAGGAAATCATCATGATCAAGGGAAAAATTGGGCCTTAGGCATCATTCAGTTAGGAAAATAACATAATAATTATAATAAAGTAAAAAAATGGCAGATCCGACCACGTTTTTCAAGATTTAATGCCAAATTTTTCTCTGTGTCAAGTGATCTCTCATACTAATAGTTTAACACAATTTTTTCTTAAGTGTTTCCCTATCTGCCTAATGGTAATTGGATGAAGTAGCAAATTTCAATGTTCATGGATATTTAGGTTTTTTCAAAGATAAGAGGATAAAACCTTGTATTTAGGTTGAGCCAAGTACATAGCCAAAAGCTTCACAGCTTGCAGAGGCGTTAATGCCAAGTCGTTTATCTTGGTGATAACAAACTTCACATGCAAAGAAAACATCAGATCCAATGCATATTAGGGTCAATAAAATCACAAAAGCATAAAACCACAATTAATGATCTGTGAATTGAAAGAAAATAAGGATCTGTGAATTCTCGCATTATGAAAATAAAAATAAAATAAATGCATACCTGGTAACTATCGAGGGCAATGTAATATTTGTAAATGATGCAATCCCTTTTGATGGATTCTTCCTCTGTAGGCCATGGACATCTCTATCATTAATGGCCTCTTGGTAGGATCCCAAGAAGAAATTGTTCTACGAGGAGAATAAGGCATCTGGATAGCTCACTTTCACTATGTACCCATCTAGAGACACGGCCGAACAGATATAGGACATGCACTACGATGTTTTCTTGGTTCTGGAATGAAAGTAACCCACTTTCAATTTTTGTTCTTGAAAACAAAAACCCGCTTTATATATTTTTTCTCCACTAGTGTGAGCTCTGTGTATTAGTTCGTGAAATCAAAATGTGTATTGGTGGGTAAGTACTGAAATAAATAATGCATTGTGTCTAGGAATTTCGCAAGTGTAAATACCTAGGGTATATAATAACTGGGGATATTCTCGAGTAATCAATGGTTTATGGGGCTTCCTTCTTATCTTTGCACCACACCTATGGCTATGATCGGTCAACTTTTATATCGAAGATATGAAAGGTCTTCCTAATTTTCTAAAGTAAATTTTGTAAAAGCTAAAAGGAAATTTTGTAAAAGCTAAAAAGATATTTACTTCTATAAGTATTAATATCTTTGAATTTTGGGTGGCTTACTATTTATGTTTTTTAAATCTATGGACTAGGATGAGACAAGTATATTGTGCAGATTGATTATATGGTAGTTGTTCGAAATTCAATTAAACAATTTAACAAAAAACAACTCTGAGTTATCCATACCTAGCTAACATTCTTCTTGTTATTCGTTTATCAACTACAAGTTATATATATATATATATGTCAACATTGATTCTATGGCAGTCATTCAAAATTTGAAATAAACAATTATATATATATATATATATATATAATATATATATATATTATATATATATAATTGTTTATTTCAAATTTTGAATGACTGCCATAGAATCAATGTCGACAATACACTTGTCTCATCCTCATCCGTGGATGAAAAAGCATAGGTCGTGGTCCATTGCAATTAGTAGTGTAGGTTCGATTGTAAACATTGTGGTGCCACTGTGAGGGACTTCTTCAAATCCCTACATATATGTGCGTTGGGCTATGACATCCAGTGAGATTGAATTTATCGTGTTAAACTTTTCTAATATTTCCTAATGACTCCATGGATTTCAGGTTACCACATTAGACGACCTGAAGAGACGCACGCACATACACTTGACTAAGGTTTTTTTACCCACATTGGAGCACCCATAAAAGGTTTTTTATCAAAGTTTTTTCTAACAGTTTAAATTGCTTGATGATTTCATATCTTCTATTTGTCAGTTGATGGAAATCATGTGAAACCTTCTTAAGTCTGGTGAAAGTCGAGATCTTGAAATACTTAACCAGAGCTTGATATTTCTAATTATTGTTGTTGGCACCTTATTGGAAAGAAATATTTGCAGGGGTTTGTTACATTGGCATTGCTAGAGATATATATTCTAAAGAATTATTGGTTGCAGATTTCACAGGGGTGGCTATGGATGCTTCTCGGATTCAATGGATGTTGGGATTCATTTTTCATCTTCTTGTAACTATAAATCGAATGGTTGCAATGGATTTTGATATAAAATCTCGCAATTTGAGCACACACATAGATCGAACATGTTTCCTAGAGAAACGTAGTCATTCGTGCTTTTCCCTTGCTTGCAATGATAAATAATCAAGTTTTATGCAATCAAACACTAGCTAAATGAAGTCAAGAAATATAACAATGATACCACATTTGGAATATATTGGGAAAACTTCCTGTAATGGAAAGCTCAATAAAAGGTTGGGGTCTTGTATTTCAAACCTATAGAAATGACTTGATGGTCATTGGAGGCCAAAGAAGACTTGAAGGTGAAAATATAGAGTTGAATTTCTGACATCCTACACCTGAAGGAGGAGCTTTGAAATGGAATTTGCTAATAGTTAAGGAATATGCAGGAGTTCTCACATATCCAACCATCCTATTGGCATTGTTTCCTCATTGAATGGTTATCAAAAATACATTTGATATTTTTCCACTTGTATATTTAACCTATCAAAACCTATGTGTTGGAACGTTGAATTCTCTACTATCTCTTAGCGACGATCTGAACAAGGAAAGTTCCTTTGTCATAGTAGCGGCTCTTAAAATTCATGGCAAATTGAGAAATGTAATATTGTGAACAGGTGACGAAGTATATTACAAAATATCTAGTAATCAAGAGTAGTATTAGAAATGGGGATTTATAGATGTTTTGAGAAGGAAATATCATTGGGACTCTATGGTTTCAAATCCTCCAGCCAACAAAGTGGTAGGTCCACATTACCACCATTCAAATCCCATATTTTGAATATCAACAACAAAGATCAACCCCATATTCAAGGGCATCAAATCGAGCATTTCCAGGTAGGCATTTAACATGTGGTATTCAAAGGAGGGACAAGTAACAGAGTATAGGATGTCAAATCATATTTAGGTCATAGATTGAACACTTGAAATCTATAGGATTCCAAGAAAACATGTCCATATTTATGGCAATAGTGGGGCATATATCCCCAAATTTCAGGTAGAATATTAGTTAACAGTTATATTCAAACCTCATATTTTGTGGGAATCGAACTTAGGAGCAGTACTAGTTTTTATCAAATCAACTCCAGGTCATATATTTGAAGGCAACTGACGAACAAACACAGCAGCAGTACCATTGTTTGGAAAATCAACTCCAGGTCATAGATTTAAAGGAAATTAACAAGCATGTTCTTCACTGCTCAACTAATCATATCCTGATCATATCTAAATTGCTAGTAAGGGAAATATTAGGATAATTTGAATTGAATATTCATATATTTAACCAAAAAAATAAAGTTGGTGAGAGATTTCATAATAAATAAACAAGGGGAGATGTTGGCTTACTATGAGAGGGATGCCTTCCCAATTCGTGGGTATATGGCAGCCGCTATGTCAATATTTGAGATACATACGCCATCAATCATAATCCATCGTCAGGTTATGTCCTTCCTAGATTTTTTTTGTATGTGAATATTGGTTCATCGATTTCAGAATCAGATCTTGAGGCTATCCATTTCAACCATTAAACCTTAGTTCATAAATATCAACCGTATGAATTCTGAACCAAGTCACGAGTTTGAATACATCAGATTTGAAACCATGAGGGCTCTATTATTTTCTCCATGTGAAGCTTCCAAGGATGATATAATCCCTCAACACCACATTCCCCTTGCCTTCACTATGTGCTACCTTGCTAAATTCCACGATGACAACATTGAACACCACAATGCCAATAGCAGGAAACCATGAGGGGTTTGTTCTTTTATCCATGTGAAGCTACAAAGGATTATATAAACCATCAAAACCACATTCCCCTTTCCTTCACTACGTGTTACCTTGCTAATTTCAACGACGACAACATTGAAGACCACAATGCCAATAACAGGTAGTTTGACATGTTTTGGCACCCACGGGTGGATTTTTAGTTTTCTGAAATTGGTGTAAAATGATTTTTTCAAATTTTAATCTAAGGTGAAGAGATGGATAAAACAAATGAGTACTAAATGACACATGGATGGAATGCACACATTTTAGTTTTTAGTTTTTTGGATTTAATGTAAAACGATTTTTTTTTCAAATTTTAATCTAAGGTGAAGAGATGGCTAAAAAGAGTGAGTACTAAACGACTCATGGATGGAATGCATGAAATATGAATTAAATTATTATCATAAGTATTTTTCTAAGGAGATCAATCAAATAGATTATTTGGCTTAGCTTAGATGATAAATGTAAGAATAAAAATTCACTTGTTATAGCTTCTTTGTATCAGACTTTAAGGAAAATTGTTTCTACAACTTTCCATCTCCGAGTATGATACACCATAATATGGATTTGTAAGCTTAATCATTTGTGTAAAACCGTGATGAATAGATTTCTAACCCTCAAGAGAAATGAAAACTCTTTCTTAAAGCTCATCAATTTCCATAAATAAAGATTTAAGGGGGTGAGGAATGCTATTGAAAGTAACCTTACATGGATGTTAACATAGAAAATGAACTACAACCAATTATACTATTTTCCTAGGCGTCACAACGGTGCCCCTTCAATCAATAACCAATAATAATGGAATTTCATGACATGGACATCTTATTTAGGAAACTCATATGGCCTTAGACCCTATGCGGCCTTAATGTGCATGGTCCAAAGTCACCACACGTACTTATAAAAATAAGTTTTGGCCTACATGTGTTGCATGGTCACCATTACAATTTTTCATGCATCGAGGATGGTTATTGATGGCTTAAACATGGTCAAAGGAGAAACATCGATTTCTTAGGGTCTAAAAAAAGATTTTAGTGCTCATGGACCATGCACTTTGTATGAAACCACCATGAAATCCTTGCAAAGAGAATGTTTGGACTGCATGTATTGGATGTGCGTCATTGTAATGAAGATGATTATTGAGGCCCTAGATGTCGTATGAGGAAGATCAATGTCTTAGGGTTTTGGAGGCTATTCTTGGCGTTATATGGGATGCTTTTTGGACGCTAATTGGGATGTTAATTTGGATGATAATTGGGATGATAATTGTGATGATAATTGGGACGCTAATTAAGATGTTAATTGAGATGCTAATTAGTGTCAACTTTCTAATTGGGATGCTAATTGGGACGCTAATTGGGGACACTAATTGGGACGCTAATTGGGATGCTAATTGGGACTCTAATTAGGACGTTAATTGGGATGCTAATTGGGACGCTAATTATCATCCAAAATAACGCCATTAAAAGCGCCATCCCATGGAAAAGCGTCCACTTTGTCCAAAAAATGATGAAAAATACACTAAAAGTGACAGTGGATGCTAAAAGAGACGTTAATCATAAGGTTTTGTTGTAGTGTTAGAAGGATATGATGGGTGAAATGCTTTGCTAGATGTGATCTAGAATCAGAGGAAAGTTGTGCAACACCAAGGATGATGTGCAAGACCAAAGGTGGCATGAAAGGCGGAGAAGTCAACAAGGAGTTGGCTTGGTCATGATTTTGTAATTTTGGTCATATTTTTGTAGTTTTTGGCCCAAATTAGTTAGGAAATCGGGAAAAGTGGGCTATCTTGTAAAACGTGCAAGCCTATAAATAGAAATAGGAATGTAATGTTGAGAGATAAAATGGGATGAGATATGTTCTATGCAATCAATGTGATCTAGCTATCATATTTGTAAGATATTCTTGTCCTCTATGGAAGGTTAATTCCTGTTGATGTCAAAATGGTGAAGATGTTTTGGGAACTCTGTTTTGATGCAGGAGTAATATAACATGACAAAGATTGATGGAAATAATGTGTTATGTGCCTTCTTTCTTTTCCTATGTTGAATGATGCAATTTGAATGAATCAATGTTCCGATATGTCTATTCTTTCTTAATGATGTGATGTTTCTGTGTTTTGAATCATGTTATGGTGATCGATCTGTTTATGAATAATTGTATACTACGATCTAAATGTATTGGATGAGATCTAATGGTTTATGAGATGGATAATTAATGTAAACCCATATCTGGATAATGTTGCAATAGTTGGACTATAGATGCACAAAACCCCCTCCTTCTTACTACGAAAACATGGTTTTGACGGTTCTCCCTCAAACATCTCAGGTGAGACTTCATCTGCTTCGCAGTTGTTGTTGGACAGGGTAAAACCTATATGGGCTGGTGCTTAGGGAGATCATTGATTTTAAGGTGTCGACAAAATGTGAACCCCTATCGACAGACTTGTGTCAACAAATGGTTCTATTTCTGGAACCATAATACAAGGAGAAGAAGGATATGTTGTGGCATCCGACGAGACTGGAGATTCAATATTGGTTCAACCAGAAGGCTTGAGAATTCACCACAGGAGAAAATCAAAGTTCCATATTGACGATAGAGGAGTGGCTAGGAGAACACATCTATTCTGATACCCATAGGTATTTCTTCTCCAAGTTCTGGATCATCTTGTATGAGTGGTTGGTGAAGTTGAACTATCACAAGACAAACTTCTAATGAGGTGAACCTACTTGCTAGAATCCGGAGCTGATCTAGCAACTGCCGGAGGTAGAAAATAGAGCATTGAGGGTTGTCGAAGTGTGGATTGACAACATCTTGAAAGGCTACATTACTAATTTCATGGTCGACACAGTCAAGTGTTACAGGGACGCAAAAAGGGAATTCTTCAAAGGACCAAGAGGTAGGTTTATGTTGTCTTTTCAATTATCGATTAAAATGCTTATCTGTGAAAAGGGCATATTGAAGTTAAACTCCAAATAGTAGATCCCTAGTCTGCGGAGGTTTCGGGTACTGCAGAGACTAGGTTTAAATGGAATGATACATGGTATATGGATGGGAGTTATGAAGAAACTGTTAGGGAAGTCGAGGAAGACTATGGTGAGTCTACAAAGTAGGGTAAGGTTTTGGCAAGAGAAGAGGCAGAGGACTGTGGAGAGTCCTACTACGAATGGAACAAGAAGTTACAAGAAAATATCACAAGGGAATAAGTGACCCTACAATGATGAAGGAGACAACCAGGCTATGCCTGAGCCCGAGGAAATACCAACCCATAGCAACAACGTGCCCACACCTCCATGCACTGTGCAGCACTCAAGAAAAAATACTAGCTTGACACCAAATTTTTGGACGTGTCATCAACACACTAATAGTAGTGGATTAGTGAACATAGGAAGAAGGCTTAGGATGGTGGGAGATAATGTAAAGTTACCTATGTTTCATGGGAACAAGACTGAGGATCCCGAACAATACTGGTTTCTTTGTGAAGAAGTTTGGAATGTAAAACAAGTCCAAAATGACGATGTTAAGAAGGGTTAGTTGGCGACAATTTTTCGAGGTCGCGCACTAAACTGGTACATGAAGTTTGTACAATTTTCGACAGGGAACCCAAAAAATACTCTAGTGGATATCAAAACTAGATTGATTCAAGAATTCAGGAAACCCAAATATGAATCATAATATATCACATAATTGAAAGAGATCAAGCAATATCCAAATAAATTGGTCTGGGATTTTGATTAGCGATTTAAGACGCTTATGGAGAAAGTCAGTTTTAGAATGACCAATGTACAGCACAAGGAGTGGTTCATCGCAGCAATAGTACCACATATAATAATTCCATTGATGCAGTAGAATATTACGAGCCAGAGTGAGGCTCTGGAGATCGATGGAATGAAGTTGGAAGCTTCACCAGTCGGAGAAGATGGAGTTTGCATGAATAAGATCTAGTCGCAATTAGAAAACTTGACAATCCAATTGCAAGATATCAAGAAGGGAAGAGAGCATCATTAGTAAATATGGTGTACTCGATTTCATATGGAAAGACATCATAAAGATAAGTGCCTAGATTTCAAAAATGATTTGATGTTAGGAGCTCTAAATCCGCTAAGTCATGGTGGTATGCCATGGTGTCGCATATGTCAAGCTCATGGACATCGACACAAAGACTGTGTGTATCTTCAAAATATGGTATCCAAACCTATGAATATGTACCGTACTTTTTGTCGATATATGTACTACATGAAAGGAGAAGAACATCGATCGACTGAGAGATCACCACTACATGTGGTGCAGTCGTAGCTACAGTTTGTACCACAGCCACAAGCTCAGTTTGTACCACCATAGCAGTTTGTTCCATCATAGCCACATTATAACCAGATACAGTATGCTCCACACCAGCCACAATATAGTCAGTTGTAGTATACCCAACTGCAATGTGTCCAACAGCATCTGAATCCCCCACAACAATAGCAATAGTTCAACCAACTGTAGTGTCAACAATAAGGAGGATTTCGTAGAGGATTCCGAGGAGGACGAAATGGAGGTTTCGGTCGAGGAAGAGGACAAGGTCGCGAACCTGTACAATGTTACAATTGTGGGGTATTGGGGCATTACCAATGAGATTGTATAAACCTGCAATCGCAATGTACTTATTGCACCACTGCATATCATACTGTTGAAGAGTGTCTATAGCTCATTGTGAAATGGAAAGCAAGGAACGTTCTGCAAGTGCAGAACCAGAATGTGAATCAGTATGCAAACTAGCTAGTGAATCATCCGCAAAATCAGAACCAAGGGCCAATAGTCATGAATATCTTAGAAAAACCAAGGGCTCAACCTGCAAATGTCAGAGTCATTACAAGAGGAGGCACGATGACAGGAGATGATGGTCCAATTCCACAAGTTCGATTGGCAAGTTGGAATAAGGTGCAATTTGATGTCGACAATGAGAACGATACATTCTTCGAAGCACGCGATACCATAAGATGAGATCTAGGTAACTTGCATGTTTATGAAATGTCGCCTACTTTTTATTCAACATTAGTAGAAGGACCTTCATGGAAGCATGGTACACTACAAAAATTTCTTTGAGTGTTTTCTATCACCAGCAAAAGATCCAAGTACACTAGTCGAGATTCCAAATCTACTGTATCGACCGAAAAAGGGTCAACTGGAGTCTGCTGTGAATTCCTTGCATAAGAAGAATACTGGAAAGGAGATGAGGATGAATGTCCATATTGGGGATTACGATGTAGATTCAATTATTCTGGATCTAGGCTCGCATGCCAATATTCTGACGAAGCAGACATGGGAGAAGATGGGGAAACCATAGTTGGATTGGTCCCATGTACAACTACGATTGGCCAACCAATATAGGGTGACACCAATAGGGTGAGTACCGTGCTTAGCAGTGGAATTCGAAGAAATGAATGTGTACATGAACTTCGATGTTATCAAGATTTTCGATGAAGGAAGCTCGTCTCCTGCACTATTGGGGATTGGATGGGATAATGACAGCTTGGCAATGATCAATTTCGAGAAGAATGTGATGAGTTTTGAGAACCGCGATAGTAGAGTCATAGCTCCAATGGATACGAGCAAAGGAAGAACGTATGTTAAACCAATAAAAGAAGATTTGTAGGGGGATGGGACTATGCATACAACATTTTAGAATATTATGGCCATCCCACTGTCGACGGAGAGATAGGATGGCGAAGCTCAAACTCTGCATCCTCAGATTTCAATGATGCTATGGAGAATTGGCAGAATTGAATGCATGAGGTATCGATTCATAAATTTGGAAGAATCACTCAGTCACTGCGTCAAGTCGCAACAGAGGTTGTCGCGTTACCAACATACGAAGGATTTCCCAATTTGTATGAATTTCATGTTGATTTTGAAGACAGGGTCTTAGAATCAAATAGGCTATTAGTATTGGATGTGGCGTTGGAGGCTACTCTTGCATGTTTCTGGGAGACACATAAGAAATCGATCGATGGATGGTCTCTATGTTGCAATTTTATGGAAGTTTGCTTCGACGAAGTAGAACAATACCAAGATGAGAAGTATGATGGGAAGAATGATCCCAATGATCATTTGATTGCATGTCAGACCATGTGGATATCATGACCAAAGGATGAGTGGGTACATGCTTTTATACACACATTGGATGAGATGTCGTGAGTCTACAATAGTGGTATGTATCACCAGAGTTTCAACGAGATATCACGACTTGGGAGGACTTGATAATATGCTTCACTCACACCTTTAGCTTTGCAGATGTTGACCCAATAATTTATAGCACATTACAGCATATATGTGATGTTGTCTTGGAAGTCATTCCAGTTGAATACCCCAAAGACCCACAGAATACGTCGTCGATGCAATCGATTATGGAATGCTACAATGTCACTGGAGGACATGATGAAGGAGATGATCTGAGGAATATTAATATTTCAGAATCTGAAGGGAGTCAAAATATTGCGAACTGGAGATGTCGATAGACAAAGTTCACCAACCATTGAAGATTTGGAAGGTCAACATTGCGACAGAGGAGGAACCAAAGTTCATGAATATTGAAGACTATTGGGATGAAGAAACTATGGCAAAGACCACTGATCTATTGCATGATTTTCAAGACTTGTTTTCAACTCAATTCTCTGAAATTAAATGGATCTTAGGAGATTTAGGAGAAATGAAATCCCACTAAATCCATATGCGAAGCCAGTAAAGCAACGTCCGTATCGCCTAAATCCGCGATACAAGGAGAGAGTGAAGGCCAAACTTGATAGAATTTTGGACACAGCGATCATAGAACCAGTCAAAGAATTGGAGTGGATCAGTCGATGGTTGTGCAAGATAAGGATATGCGAGGTTTGGATCTATGTCGATCTCAGGAAACTTAACGATGCATGTCTACATGATCTGTTTCCTATGCCATTTACTGACAAAGTGATGGAAGTAGTAGGTAGTATATTCATTCACAGATGGATTCTCTGGGTATCATCAAATCAAGATTGTGAAGGAAGATCGAAGGAATATTGACACAAGATGACTTTCGTAACTAAGTGGGGATGCTTTCAGTACACAGTGATGTCGTTTGGGCTCAAGAACACACCTACGATGTTTTCTAGGATCATAGTTGATGCATTTAAGGACTTTATTCATAAGTTTACATGGATGATTGGATCGTGTAAGGATTAGTAAAGCATCATTTTGCAAATCGGAGACTGATGTTGGAGCGGTGTTGATAGCACCAGATTTCCTTGAATTCAAAAAAATGCATATTTTGTGCGCCATTCGAAATTTTGTTGGGATACATTGTCTTTAAGGAAGGAATGTTGGTTTATCCAACCAATATTATGCTCATCCTTAAATTTCCTCTACCGATGAATTTGAAGCAACATTTGGACATATGGGATATTATCAACAGTTCATTAGAGGATATGTTGTGATCACCGCACTGATGGAGAAGTTGTTGAAGAAAGATGTGTAGTTTGAATGGAGTCACGAATGTTAGGGGAGTCTCGATAGTTTGAAGAATAAGATGGTCACCACACCAATATTGGTATTCCCAGATTGGACAAAGGAGTTTCATGTCCATGTCGACGCATCATCAATCACGTTAGGAGTGGACTTGGTGAAACCAGGCGAAAGGGATATTGGAGAGGAATTATAAAACAACTAAGAGAGAAGGGTTGGTGATGGTCTATGCATTACAAAAGTTTTGACACTATCTATTGGGAGGACATTTCAAGATGTTCACTGATCATTCTACGTTGAAATACTTGGTGAATAATCCTGTGTTGGGGGGGGAGATATGTCTCTGGCTACTACTCTTCCCAAGAGTTTGATTTTGAAATCATTATGAGTCTAAGGCGCTCGAATGTAGGACCTGACCATTTGTTGCGAATTGAGACAAACGAAGAACCGACGAACATTGAGGATGGACTACCCGATGTGCATCTATTTTGGGTTGGTATGGTTGGCGACTATTATGATCAAATAGTTCAGTTTTTAGAAATAGGAATGCTACCAAAGGGGTTCATCGCAAATCAGAAGAAGCAATTCATTATTCAAGCCATGGATATTCAGCTGATTGCCGAAGAGATCTATAAGATGGGACCTGACGAGTTTTTGTGGCAGCGTGTCCTACTGCATGAGAAAGAAGGAATATTGGCAGAAACACATGAGGGGATTACAGGGGGACACTATGGAGGTCACACAACTACCAAGAAGGTCCTCCACACAGGATTATGGTGGGAAACTCTACATGGATATGCAGCAAATTATGCTAAGAGTTGTGATGTATGTCAACACTTTGGGAAGCTTTCACGAAGGGATGAGATTCCCTTAGTACCTCAAGTGATAGTGCAGCCATATGAAAAATGGGTAGTGCATTTTATGGGAGCAATTAAACCACCAGGGAAAAGGAAGGGTGTGTGATACATTATCACCACAACCGATTATCTGATGAGGTGGGCGAAAGTAGTGCCAATACTAGATTGCACTGCTACGACAACAACAAGGTTTCCATTTGAAAACGTCGTTACTCGATTTGGTTGTCCGAATATTTTGTTAAGCGATTAGGGAAGTCACTTTATTAATTGCACCATTAGTATGCTAACAACGGAGTTTCAGATCCATCATAAAAAGAGTACCCCATATCATTCGCAATCTAACGGGACAATCAAAGCTTTCAACAAAGTGTTGGAGCATGCACTCATGAAGGTCTGCAATGTGAGCCGTGATGATTGGGATTTAAAGATTCAAACAATCTTATGGGCTTATCGCACTACTTACAAAAAGGTTGATAGGACAGACACCATTCAAGTTGTTGTATGAGCAGGAAGCAATGATACCAATGGACGATATTGTTCAAAGTTTGCTCTTGCAGAAACAATAGGGATGGATGACGAAGGAGCAATGGAAGAGCGCCTCACTCAGTTGGTGCAGCTAGAGGAAGATTAGTTTGTAGCAAGATTTCATCAGCATGTTGAGAAGGATCACCAGAAAGCATGGCATGATCGACACATCAATAACAATCACTTTCAGCAAGGAGACATGGTGTTGCTATATGACAGTAAGTTTGTGAAACATCTAGGTAAGTTGAACATGCATTGGTTGGGTCCTTATGTTATTAATTTAATTACCAACGGAAGTGTGGTGCAGTTGGAATGGTTAAATGGTGCGATGATACTTAAGTTAGTGAATGGAATCCATCTTGAGCCCTACAAGGAGGGTCCGGTGCGACATAGTGCGTGAGGCATTGCGCAGTAAAAAAAAAATATGATGAATCCATGAGGCAGTACTAAGGGTGTTGGCACACTAGGAACCAGTGGTAGCACAATGAACATTGTTGGTGTCACAGCTAGAAAGTAGTGTAGCGACATTCGCAAGAACACGATAAGGTCAAATTAGAAATTTAATGCAGCAGTTAAACCAGTTAAGTGGCAGCATCAATGGATGAGACACACATTTATGATGAATCCAACCGTTAGATTGGGAGTATCGGCAATGTATTTAGGTGATGAATGGCAGATTTGGTCGTGATTATTAGGAAATATTTTGCATAGGTGATCTCGCGCTATAAGAATGGGTGGGGTGTGGCTTGAAGGAACCATCGCATTTTTTGAGAGAGTGGAGAAAATTCACATCTAGAGCACAGAGAGTGATAGTACAACCTTGTTGAGTAGTTGTCAGTTATACAGAGTGCAGCAATGCTGCAAGATATTTCAAGTGGGAGTCTCATAGATTATCCATTCGTCGGTGTGCCAATTGAGGAGGAAGTGGCTAGCATGCAGGTGGGCTCGTCACCAATTATGTGGAAGAAGAGGGGGGGCAATTGGCCCAAGTCCCCCATGTAGAAGAAAAGGACTATTCACACTTCGAGCAGAGTCACAGCGATAGCAGAAGAGTAGGTTGGGCCATCAATTACGGGAGTGAAGGGCTCCACAGCTTGGACTGGGGTGATCATTGCGGACATCCTTGGATTTGTTCTCCCATGCAAGCCCAGCACCAAGATGCAGAAGTTGAAAAAGAAACAGAAGTATTCAATTCGAATGTTGGAACTGTCAATGGGGATGCAATGCACCTTCGATATTTTCCCAAGATTGACGAAGATGAAATACAAATACCATGATATACTAGCATATACTAAGTGCATAGTGAATCCCTTCGAGCCGAAGAAAGGGCAAGACAGTGACCCAGTCGTGCGCACCCCGCAAGAGTGGGCGTTGGGATTGAAGAAGTAGGGGCTTTTAGGCCTGATCCATATGCCTCACTTTGGCAGGTTGGTGGAAGCCAACGCATGTGCCAAGCAACTGCCGATGTGCTTCCATGGTGGTTATATATGGTTGGACCAACCGGTGCCAGTCCTTGTCGAGTTGATATCAGGGTAATTTTAAAGGGCGAAATTTCGCCAATTTGCTATTTTTTGGGTTTTTTTCAAAAAATAAATTCGCTATTTGGTCATTTTTAGTGTCTAATATCGCTTATATTTATATAAAATATATATTTTTAGCATAATATTCACCAAAATTTACACATTTTAGTGTTAATTTTATGTTTCATATTTAATATTCTCCTACCTATCTATAAACATGTTTTTTCTCAATCCAAAACAATCACCTAGAATACTATACTTAAGTATAGTATTAGAATCCTTAAAAAATACCCTGGTTGATATCTGAGATTATGAGGTTTCCAATGCAAGGGCCCAATCCATTTCAGTACTTTCGTGGCAAAGACGATGACAAAAGGTTGGATTCCAAGTTGAGAAAGAAATATGGGTTGGATCACGGCAAATGTGCATACGTCGTCGATACCATCAATGATAAGGTTGTTCGGGTTGCAGCAAAAATTCTGGCCATCAAGATGGTGTGCAAGAAATCACCCAATCAGTGCACTTCAGGGGTAACTGTGTGTGTTGAGATATGCACCAAATGCGTGTGCTGAGCTATGTTGAGCTGTGCGCCAAGGAATCCAAAAGAACTGGTCATTATTTCTTTATAACCAGTTGACTGAAGAAGGGATGATGGTACAGAAAGGGAAGCAACCATTTACTTACAATTGGATAAATATGATTTCCTTAGTCGCATGGATGGAGCCTAAGGATTATCAGGGAATGGACATCAATATCACCAGAGTCTACAAGGGGCATGAGGTATCAAAACCTTTGGTATTTCAACGAGGCTGAACATCTGAAGGATTGCGCAATATAGTTTTGGTTGTATTGGGATGCGCTGTAGGTCGTAACTAAAAAAAGTTCATGCCTATCTAACAAAGCGATGACAAAATACATACGGGTCGTAAGATTCACAATGGGCCTACATGCAATCCATGTGCAAGCATGAAAGGACCCAAAGAAACAATGGTTAGCTATGCAATACAAACTCATTTATGAGGAGTTGGACGTAATAGTGGATGACGGGCATGTGGCATGGAGAGAGTTGGTCAGTGCGGAAGAAGTGTCAGATGTCAAGGACATTCCTCTAGCTGATGCCCCGATAGAACAAGCACCAACCCAGCAAAGCGACCAAGAGTCCAGAGAGATGTCATCAAGAACTCCAATGGATTTAGAGACAGATTGACGATTCAAGGAAACCAAGATGAAGAAAATACAAGAGCAAGGCAAGGCCAGCAGCACAACACCAATGGCGCATGAGTAGGTGAACTGCATCATCATGACAATCACAATAGTGATAAATGAAAGTGAAGAATAACTGAAGCAATAGTCCACTGAAGGATTCATCGAGGTGAAAACTCGGTTGAACTCTTTAGTTGATTCCATTTTCGAAGGGGTTCCCAGCGCAAACTTGTTGCAGCGAACGAGTGAGCTAAGTACAGGGAAGTGGGTCAAAATTGTGCATATTATACCGCATGAAGTAGAGACCCAGAGTAAGGATGTTGATGCCTCAATGCAGTGATTGGAAACAATCGCATTAGACATGAACGAGATACCCACGCACACTTTGGTGTGACTACAAAAAGTAGCAATTCAAGAGTTGGTCGATTGATAGAAAATCATTGACGATCACTTGATGAAGTTGCATGAGCGGGAAGCGTCAGTGAAGCAAAATATCGAGGACTTAAAGAAGGCACAAGACATGTTGATTGTTGAAAAAGCGCAACTATGGGATGACAGGGTGAGGCTGGAGAAAGCAGTTTCCTTTGCTTGTCAAGAAGTCCCGGAGATAGCGGAGGACATGGATGCAGTAGCCAAAGCTTAGAAGCTAAGACAAGTCATTTCATAATTCAAAAGATACCTTGAAGACTTACAGGTACTAGTGAACCCAGGAACGCCTCTGGAGACAGTTGTTGAGCACAAGGGTGCCATTAAAGAGGCAACGACATGACTTGAGGACAGTCAGAAAGTGGCCAAGTTCATCGTAGATGCAAACATGTAGTTTTGGGGTAGCATGGTCCAGGATGAGCAGTTGGAGATGCTTAACACACAGTTGCATGAAGCGAAAGCACGGTTGGATGCACTAAGGACATCACTCCGAACAATTCCCCCATTAGTACAAGTGACCAAAGCGACGGCGTTAAAGGCTTTCCAGCAGTACATCACCAAGGTGCGGGAACATCAACAACTTCACACAACTCAGCTAGAGGAGTTCCAGGATATTGGAAAGCAGTTGTCATTGAAAGCAACAAACGCACTTTAAGTAGTGCAAGACAGTTAAAGAGAAGTGATCGCGAATATTGTTGAACATCCACTTACACAGGATGTCGAATATTGCATGGGGTTTAGTGAAAAGATAAAGGCTCGGGTAGAAGAATTCAAATAGCAGTATGAGGATTCCAAAATCAAAATAAATGACTATACTGTTTCTAGTTGAGGTGGCTCAAGGTCGAGCCACAAGATTGTGTGGGGGGCCTGTTGGTAGGCAGTTTTGAGGAAGAAAGTTGCGCAACACCAAGGATGATGGCAATACCAAAGGTGGTGTGCAAGGCAAAGAAGTCGACAAGGAGTTGGCTTGGTCATGATTTTGTAGTTTTTCTCATAGTTTTGTAGTTTTTGGTTTGAATTAGTTAGGAAATGACTAAAGTCGGCCATCTTGTAAAAGGCGCAAGCCTAGAAATAGAAATAGGAATGTAATGTTGAGAGATCAAATGGGATGAGATCTATTCTATGTGATCAATGATACATATGCTATCATACTTGTAAGATCTTTGTGTCCTCTACAGAAGGTTAATTCATGTTGATGTCGCAATGGTGAAGATGTTTTGGGAACTCTGTTTTGATGCAGGAATAATATGACATGAAAGAGATTAATGGAAATACTGTGTTCTGTGCCTTCCTAATTTTACTGTGTTGAATGATGCAATTTGAATGAATCAATGTTGCAATATGTTTGTTATATCAGAATGATGTGATGTGTTTTTGTGTTTTGAATCATGTTATGGTGATCGATATGTTTATGAATAATTGTATTACAGTGATCTGAATGTATTGGATGCGATCTAATGGTTTATGAGATGGATAAGTAATGTAAACCCGTCTTTGGATAATGTTGCAATAGTTGGACTGTAGTTGGATTGTAGATGCACAAAAACCCATCCTTCTTACTACAGAAACATGGTTCTGATAGTCTCCGTCAAACCTCTTAGCTGAGACTTCATCTTCTTCATAGGTGTTATTGGACAGGGTAAAACCTATATGGTCCGGTGCTCAGGGAAATCATTGAGTTTAAGGTGTCGACAGAGTGTGAACCTCTGTCAACACTAACCAATACACTGTAGATCCATGTATAATGACCATTCATGGATACCAATAATACACTATAGATCCATGATCGACAAGACTCAAATCAAGACATAGCTATAGAATATACATTGTAGATCTATGTCATCTTGACCCAAACTTGAACATAGCCACCAAACATTCAATGTGGATCCATACAATGACTCAATAAATACTCCATCGCAACCTGAATATAGGCACATATTCAAGTGAATACCCAACCATTCAGGGTCTTCATTCCAATTTCAAATAGTACAATTTTGTCCATGTGAATAGATGTCCTGATGTCGAACATGGCAGAAATTACCACTTGATTACCGGTCATTGATGTATATCGATAAAAAGTGCGAGGGTAAATCATAATTAATGTCAATGATTCCCAAGGTACCCTAGTATATTCCTCTGAATGTGAATAGAAAATTTGAAGTCGAACAATCGACAGAATCTCTCGATCAGAGGCCAATTATGAAAGCCCACTATTGAAAGTGAGGAAACCTGGCATTGAGGCATACAGGCTTTAAGGTACTTGATTGGTTTCTAAGACTAATTCTCGGATGATGTGTTGATTTCAACTAAAATAGACTCGTCGTAGGAGGTCCATAATTTTTCCCCCATCATTAACACAAAACTTGAAACAAAGGTGATTTTGAAGTGATCATGATATAGGAACAACCATAGGACTGACTCAAATAGAACCGACTCAAATAAAGGTAAAGTAATTGCAGAGGTAGACTATAGTAAAGACTTCCTTTGAAAATTTGAATTACATGACTCATGAAAGTGGATCGATTTGATGACAAGATGAATACCCAACTGTTCATATCAAAATGTAGACATGTTCCATATTGAAAGGTGGATGAAAATCTACGATTAACACAAATGAAAGTCATTTCCTATTCCCTTAATTTCCCCATCACGATGGATGAGTACCTGTTTGCTTTTTAACGAGCTTGAAAAGGGTAAAAAACGCTCGATATAGCTCATCATAGGAGAGTCCATTCTCATATGTTTTATGAAATTGAGAAAGGAGGGGTTCATTCTCAAAAAGGGTCCTTTAAAGTTTAATTTTATGAGTCCGAAGCAGGTAAATGCACTTGTCATTTCATATTTAGAGAGTCTCAAATGACTAAGACTTCAGAATGGACTTTTTCATAGATTTAGACCCCAAGGTCTGAAAAAGCGTAAACCGATACCTAGGAGAACTCTTCTAGTCATGATGAACTAGAGTATACATTTTTTGTAAATGAGTCTAATCAGTATGAAAAAGGGGTAAGCTATCACCAAATAGATTACCTTTCAAGTATTTTTACAAGGGTGAAATAGTCAAGTTCACTTGGAAATATTATCGTATTTAAGGAGCTTGAAAAAGAGATTAAAAATGACTCCATGGAGTTTTCATTTTTTGTAATCCATTTTAACGAGTCCGAAAAAGCAATAAAAATACACTTGATACCTTTTCAATGGATTTTTAACGAGAATGCTGAGGGTATAAAAGGTGCTCGATACTTTTTCAACTTAAGTTAGAGTGTGAAAAGACAAAAAAAAAACTTGATCGCAACCAAAAATGCCCAATAATGCCCTGAAATCCTCAAAAACAATGTTAGAATACTTTCACCGAGAAAACTATAATAAAACATAATGAAAACCCATAACATTTCAATATTCCACTAATTATTTTTAATTAAAAAAAACATATAAATAGTGAAATAGTGAAAAAATTTAACCATTGTGTTTTACCATAGAGTTAGACTGAAAATTGTGTTTAGGAGAGGAACTTGTGACAAAGATTCCGAGGGCTACAGGAAACCGTTCATCGACTCGTTAGAAGAAGGTAATAGCTAACCTCTTGCCCTTCCTTTTCACAGTCGAAAATTTTGTTTTTATCATGCTTTTTTAGGGTTTTACAAATATTTTTTGAAGGGAAAGATGCGCCCGGGATGACGCTCTTGTCCCTTTTGGGAGGTGCGCCAGTGCACTCTCTGAAAGGGAAAAGAGTGTCAGGGGAGCTCCCAAAAGGGGAAAGAGCATCAGGGGCGCTCGGTCTCTTAGGAGAGACGACGTCGTTGCTATGTTTCCTAAGGAGAGAAATCTAGAGGTAGTAGGATTGAGGGGGTTCATCGTTTATCCTAATGTACAATGAAAATTGCACTATGAGGTGAGTATTGGAATGACTACAAATAATTAGGTTGAAGTGGTTTCTCTCCTACAGGGAATTAGGAAACCTATCAAACTTCATATCAAATATATCTTTGTCATAAAGGATTGTTTACTGATTATCAAGTTGGTGAATCAAGCTAACCCCCAATATAGTCATATGCTAGCTCGTATTCTCTAGAGAATTAAGGAAAACACTCACAACTTCTCAGAAATAGGCTTTTTCATGTTTTAAGAGGAAACAACCCAATTGCATACCATCACACCAATAATGCATCCACCTTAGGATTGGAGGATCTTAAAACAAATGGGAATATAAGCCAATGCCACATTCCCTAATAAAGTTGATTGCATCTCTTTTGAAATCACATTCAGCTGTACAGGTGGGATGATCTACTCTCCTCCTCCTATTATTCAGGTTGATATCTTTAGAGTTCATTTCACCTTGTCCAACTCAAGAGTTCATTTCACAAGCTTAGTCAAATGTTCAATTTTCCATGTTCTCTTTTTGGGATAAGAAAAGAGAGAGCCTACAGGTATCCACAAAGGGAAGGAACCATTCCCAGTCCTTTTGCACCAATATATACACCTCATGTCTCTCCTCGAGCAAGGAAATTATACCATTTCCACAAATCAAATTGGTTTTTAATCAATTTTTTTGAAATATGGATAATCGAACAATATTGAATTAACAAGAAGACCAGACGGAAAGTATCTAAATCTTTATAATTACAATGACAATATAGATTCTTCATTGTATTATGAAAATTCACAAGTATGTCAGAGAAAATATCCCTTATTCAACGTTGTAATTGAAGGAATCATGTTGTTACATATTTCACGTCATTTTAGTAATTGTGTTGTTACAACTTTCACATCCTAAAGTTGTTACTCCAATAAGAAAACATAATTAAACTCCACTTAGTCTCTTAATGTATTGCAAAACCTATTTTGTTTTAGGAGTTTTTAGCGAGTTTACACTAATTAATCTTTTACAGAATCCTCTATAAAGGAAGACAATTATACTAGGAAAAATAAACTAAATTTCCACTTTGATAGGTCTCACCAAGACTCTCAGCTTAAAGTTTGCATTCTACACGTTGAACATCTTGACTACAACCCTTTTTGTTAATACTAAAATAACCATTCATGTTATAATAATAATAATAATATACACAAATACTTTATTCATTTATAGTTATAAAAATTAAATTTCCTTTAAAAAATTTCATTTATAAATATAAAAATTTAATATTCTTTATTTTTAATACTTATTTTTTAAACAAAATAAGTTAAACAAAATTTATATAGATAGCTCAATCGATTGTTTTTTTCTCCTCGAAATTAAAACTCACGCTATTCCAACATTAAGAATCAAGAAACATATAAACCTCCCAAAAATGGACACTAAGTCGATGCCCCCGCCATCTCACCAATGTACTATTCCATCAAATATACTCAATCAACTTATTTATATACCATATTTTTGAAACATATTTTACTTTTAAGATATAAACTTAAAGCATTAATATTCTTTTAACTTCAATACTTACTTTCTTAACAAAATGAATGAAAAGTTTTTTGTTTTTATACATTTATATTTATATTTAGCTCAATTAAATTTGTTTATATACTATATTCTAAAATCATAATGTATGTTAAATACATCTCTGTATGAAATCCTCATGATATAAAAATCAACAAAGCTTATGTTTTTATACATTTATATTTAGCTTAATTAAATTAGTTTATATAGTATAATTTAAAATCATAATGTACGTTAAAGATAGTTTGCATAAATACATCTATGTATGAAATCCTCATGATATAAAAATCAACATTATATATTTTATATTTTTAATAAATGAGGACATAGCTATGTGAGGTCCCATCTATTTATGACGGGACATTCAATATTTGATTAATCAATGGATTATGTTATTCCTAGTGAGGGCTAGATAAAGATGGATTAAATTTATATTCAACTTCAATAATTCTTTATTAAAAGAGTTTATATGATTATTTGGAAAATTTATGATATTAACTTATACAAATTGACATTTAAAGAATTTTGAAAAAAAAATAGAAACATAAATTAAAAACAAATTTTTTATTCAATATTATCTATCTAGTGTATGTAGTACACGTAAAGGTGTAGATCGACTGGTGATAGAGTGTATTGCTAATGCACTTTTTGTGAGGTCACATGTACAAACCTCGTTTTACTCATGCCACATGCATACGGGTTGTGTGGGTGCACTTAGGGGTATAGTGGTAGCGGGAATGAATCTCTAGACCCCATGCCACGCGAGTACCAGCCCTTCCCTAGTTATCGATTCTCCTAGTACAAAAAAAAAACATAACCCATCCAGTGAAGAATTTTGTCAAACTCTTTCCATGTAGGGAGACTTATTTATTTGCTTCACATTATCTTTTCCAAATCATTATGTTATGCAACCCTGAAATCCTAAGTGTGGGTTACAAAACATAGATCAACGTATTATTGAGCACACACTTATACTGAGAAGAGGGGTTGAATCAATATAATATTTGTTTTTTTTTTACTTTTTCTAACATTAATCAACCATAAGAAAACAATCACATATGCAGAATATGGAACACAAGATTTATGTGAAAAGAATTTTGGGATAAAACCATAAAAAAACTCTTTATAATTCTTTGTAGGCACCAACCTACTAGAGACACCAATCCCCATTGGTACAAACCTTGCTAGGCTTCGACCTATTGTTACAAATAGTTGTAGGTACCAATCCCCACTTGTATGAACCTTGGTAGGCATCAACCTACTCTTACATATCTTCACATATACCAATATACTAGAGACACCAATCCCCACCGACAAAAACCCTGCTAGGTACCAACCTACTCTTACGAATCTCTGTAGACACCAACCTATTGGAGACATCAATCCCCACTGCTAAGCACCATCATAGCAAGAAACACCAATCTCTTTATTTGAGAGGCACCAAACTTCATGTTACAATTTTTTGTTTAATACATATAACTTATTTAAAATCTAATTATGCTCACTAAGTCTACTTGCTACTTCTTCCTTCACCAGGTTTAACCAAAAATTGAATTTCTAAATGGTAACTTTCCCAAATCTTGCAATTTTAGCCATGACTTCCCAAGAGCGGACTTTTACAGCATGCTAAGTGTCCAATTTTTCAAATATGATTCTAAAATATTTACCTTCTCATATCCTTGAAATTTTCACAGTTTAAAATGTCCCAAAGAAGAAGCTATAGAGAAAATGGTAAGATGACCTATTTGAAACTAATTTCAAGACCATTAAGAAGCCTAACTTCCATAGTGAATATATTGGAAAGTATAGTGAACCAAAGTATGAACATTTAGCTATGTCTTCTAACATCCCTGAAAGTTTCATTGTTTGAAAAAACCTAAATAAAAAGTTATAGAGAAAATGTCAATATGATATGTTTAAAATTTATCTCAAGGCCATTCCAAATCCCTAACTTCCGCATCGCATATCTTGAAAGTATAGCAAACCAAAGTCAAAAAAATTTACATGAGGTACTTATATATGTTTTCTAACATCCTTTAAAGTTTCACAGCCTAAAAAATTCCTATATAAGAAGTTATAGTGAAAACACCAAGCTGACTTGTTTGTAATTGGTTTCAAGATCGTTCAGAATTCCTAAATTCCAAAGTGCATATATTAGAAATTATAGTGAACCAAAGTTTAAAACATATACCTGAGGTAATTTTGTATGTATTATAAGATCCTTGAAAGTTTCACAGTCTAAAATTTCCTAGAGAATAAGTTATAAAAATATGCAAAAGTAACATGTTTCATGACCATTTATAAACCCTAAGTTCAATAGGGAATATCTTCGAAAGTATATCAAAACAAAGTTTGAAATATTTTTGCCACATGTACTTCGCTATCTCACCTCAATCTCCTAAAATTTTAATTTTTTGAAACAACCAAGAAAACAAAAACCAAGGTGATCTTAAATTGATTTTGCAATCTCATCCACTTCTTCAAATGCTACTACATTTTTACACACACACACACACTTTCTCCCAATACTTTGTCTTTTTATAGTTTTTCATAACCCTCCATCAAGGGACATGTTTATTCAAAAAGGCTAACACACATTGATTAAATAAAAAAAATTCACTTTTCCAAATACCATGGGCCTCCAACCCTTTCAAAATATAATGGGCTTTCAAATCCATGAAACCACCATTTCACATTTTACATTTTCATGTTTGCCCCTTTTTTTAATATACTTGTAAAACTATACATAAACCAATTTGGAGATAATTCCCCTTGGTTGCAAAAGAATTAATATTACATCACTGACAACATTAATCCTTTGAGATCAATGACAATAATTCCAACAACACCGGCCTTTGTCATGGATGGAAATATTGCAACAAAACTCATAGTCCAACAGGTGTAGAAATATTTCTCCCCTTGTCCGCACCTCTCCCACTTTGACATAATTGGAAAAGTGATGCTCCCATGAGCTTGTGCTTCTCCCTACCCAATCCCAATCTGTATATGTTGTTAAATTAAAATCTTCACCTCTTGAGTACCACAAGTTGAAGTCCAAGGTTCCCTTTAGATATTTGAATATTATTTTCACTACTTGCACATGAGTTTCTTTTAGAGCATCTTGAGGTCATGCAACCTATCCTACTACTTGCATAATGTTTGGCCTTGATATTTTTGCATTTAGTAGGTTGTTAATCATTTAACTATACAATAATTGATTTTCTTCCAATGATTTATAATGTTTGCTCAATTTACAACCTATGACCATGGGTGTGTTGAATGGTGCACAATATTCCAATATGAACTTCTTCAACATTTCCTTGATATACTTGGTTTGTGAAATGAGTATGTTTTTTGTTGAATTGAGGAATTGTATTGATGTAGAGAGTACTATCACCAACAACTCAAGATAATCAGTCTTTTCATATCTCCAATAATAGTCGAACATGGCTAAGTTGGTCTCAGCTAATCCAAGTCAATTTAAAAAGAAATAAGAAGACATCACATGTCAACAACTTCAAGTATTCCCCCTTCAAGGAATTAATAAGTAGAAACAATATTTATCGTCGAATATTCAAGTCCACATATAGTTAGTCGAAACTCCATTCAATTGTAATTTCAGGTCGATCCTCGGTTGATCATTCCAAAAAAATAATTAGTAAGTAAGAGGAAGGTTGCATGGCTATACATATGATGATACACAATGATATGAATTACTCAAAAATTTGGTCAAATGATTCCATTAACATCCACCAATCCAACCACAATTTATCTTGGTAGTCAACACTGGTCCACAATTTTGTCTTTCAATTCTCTTTTGCAAATATCTGAAATTATGATTTCCATTTCTTTGAATTTTACGATGAGGATGGTTATAGGGAACATATTTTTATATTGATTGATCATAGAAAGTAGGATCAAATTCAAATTCACGTACATTTAGAACAACCTTTTAAGTTGTCTTAATTTGCTTAGATGATATCTTAAAACAAATTTTCACTAGTACATCACTAAAAGAACAAACACATAAACATAAGAACACAAGAACACAAATATTTTCCTAAGGGAAACCACAAGGGAGAAAACCCCGCAAAACTTCCTCAACATAGAACTCAACCAGAGCAGTGTAAAACCTAAAAAATTGCTTCTCTCTTCTTTTTGGCACACCAAAATAGATTGAGTGAGTGAGTACAAATGACGAGGAATGCCTCCCTATTTATATTCTCCAGTTGACTTGACCTCTAACCTAACAGGGCCGACTTGTCTAACTGACTGGTTCAACTTGTCTAGCAAGACACCAAAAATAACATTTATTATATTGACACTTGGGTACTATTGACCTGAATTACATTCAGAGGTTTACATTGATTCTTTCAATGACTCTAACAAGGAAAAACTCATCTCCCGAAGGAGGAACACAATCAATACATTTGGAATATCTTTTGAAGTTACAATACTTTAACACTCCCTCTTAACTAGGAAGGTATTCAACCACAGTATCAACTACTACTACATCTATACAACTAACTGGTGGGTATCTATATGTCATAGGAAGTTTTGGAACATCATCATACATCTTCATCATCAATCTTAGCTGAATAATCTTCTGCAATCTCGGTATGTGAATATTGAATCATCTTCGGTACGTCCTCGAGCATCTTCTATCATATTCTAAATTATCTTATGTAGTATTGGTATGTGGATACTGAATCATCTTTTGTAGCATAAGTATGTGAATACTAGATCATATTATGTCGTGTCAATATATGAATGTTGAATCATCTTTTGGGATATTAGTATGTGAATACTAAATCTTCTTCTATCACATCAGTATGTGAATACTGATTCATCTTTTTAATACTGAACCTTCTTTGGTAACATCAATATGTGAATATTGAATCATCATCTGCTATATCGGTATGTGAATATTGAATCTTCTTTCAGTATGTGAATACTGAAAAATCATCTACAACATCAGTATGTCAATACTAAAAAATCAACATCTGTATCATCAATATGTAAGTACTAAAACATCAACATCTGCATCATAAGTACTAAAACATCAACATCTACATAATTAGTCTGTAAATAATGAAATATCAACAACAACCTGATTAGAAAGTTAGTGTTAAAATCAAAACATCTATAATGCTAGATCATCAGTATAAAAATATTGAAACTACCATCTCATCAATCATCAGTTTACCAATACTGAAACTATCATCTCATCAATCATCAATGTAACAATACTGAAGCAAACATCTCATCAATCATCAGTATAAAAATACTATAGCAATCATATTAACAATCATCAATATAACAATACTGAAGCAATCATCTCAACTATCAATAGTATAGAAATACTAAACATATATCTTTCCCTTTAAAATCTTAGAGCAGAACCACGGTGAGTTCTCAGGTATATCCATCCGGATATTTTGTCTAAATTAGTAACCCTTTCAAGCCAAACAAGCCTAGTTAGACAAATGGATCTCCCTGGGAACCAAACAAACCTTTTCTGGCTTACTAACCCTTTTTGTCCAACCATTCCTAGCCAAATATACTAATCCCCCTAGGGTCAACATGCCTTGTCTGTCTTACTAACCATTTCGGTCCAAACAAGCCTAGAAAGACTTACCCTCCTCTAGACTGAGTTACTCGCCACTGCATCCATCATCCATCTACTGTCACTCCCTCTTTCAAGAGAGTTCCTTTCGAACTACACCAAGCTTGTCTTGAAAGTATTCAAACTTTAGACGAGCTAAAGGCTTAGTTAATACATCTTCCACATGTTCCTCTATAAGAACATACTTGACCTTTACAACTCCTTTCTGAACCATATCTCAGATGAAATGATATATGATTTCAATGTGCTTTTGTCTTATCATGAAACGCGGGATTTTCTGTCATCTTTATACAACTCTGATTATCACAAAGGATATTAGTGGCATCTATCTCTGCATCAAATAGTCCTGCTAACATCTTTTGAATCCATACTGCTTCGCTACATGCTGAACATGTTGCAATGTATTTGGCATATGCCGTAATAAGTGCAACATTTGTCTAGTTTCTACTGAACCAAGAGATCATGCCTAATCCCAGACTAAAGAAACATTTTGAGGAGATTTTTCTATCTTTGGCAGTTCCTCCCCAATCGAAAACTGTATATCCATGTAATTTGATCCCGGCACTAGATGCATATCTGAGCCCATAGTCTAAATTTCCCTTTATATACCTCATTACATGTTTTGCTCCAATAAGGTGAATGTGTTTAGTATTCACCATATACTGACTTAGAGTGTTTACAACAAAACATATATATGGTCTTGTATTAGTTAAGTATATCAGAGAACCAATAATTTGTATGTACAAGGTAGCATCAACTTCTTTTGAAAAATCATCATTTAATAAATTCAATCTTGTTTTCATCGGAGTGGTCATAGCCTTCCAATCTATCATTCCAAATCTTTTTAGGATTTCTACAACATATTTTCCTTGGTTTAGGAAAATCTCGTCTAGATATTGCTATACCTCAATACCTAGAAAATAATGCATCATTCCAAGTTCTTTCATCTCTAACTCTACATCAAGCTTCTTCTTACAGACGATGATGAGATTACCTTCTCCTGACAATAATAGATCATCTACATATAGTAATAAAATCATAACCACATCATCCTCAATGTTATAGTAGAGGTTGGAGTCTACTTTACTTTTGGTAAATCCTAATCTCATCATAAATCCATAGATATTTCCATACCATGCTCTAGGTGCTTGCTTTAACCCATACAATGCCTTATTTAGTCTACATACATGAGTTTTCTGATCATTAGTCTTGAACCCTTGCGGTTGTTCGATATATACGTCTTCTTCAATCAATCCATTTAGAAAGGTTGTCTTCACATCCATTTGATGTAGCTTCCCCTTCATATTGGATACCAAGGCAAGGATGGTTTTGATTCAGGTGTACCTGGTTACAGGTGAAAAGGTCTCCTCATTTTCGATTTTGTATTTTTGAGAGAATCCTCGAGCTACAAATATTGCCTTGTGTTTTTCTACACTACCATCTACTGAGTGTTTAGTTTTGAAGATCTATTTCTAGGATACAACTAAATTGTCTTTCGGCCTTGGTACTACTTCCCACACATCATTCTTTATAATGAATTGGTATTCCTCGACAATTGCATCATCCCACTCTTTCTTTTTATTGCTTCTTCAAAACATGTCAGTTCTTTATCAACTAGATCACACATTAAATCCATATAACTAGGGTATGATTTTGGCTTCTTTCTTTCTCGGATGGTTCCTTCTAGGGAACCATGTCTTTTTTCTTTTTCGATTACTTCACGAGCCCATGTAGGTTTTCTATTTAGAGAAATCATTTCACTGGGTAATTCTTCAGGTAACTGAGGTTCTGCCATATCATGGTCCTCAAGTATCTGAACTTCTTCTTCATTCCTAACTGGTTTAGTATTTTCAGCAGCTTCTGGAGTTTCATGCTCCTCTTCATCTTCTTTATCTTTCTTTGAATTCCTGAAGGTTGTATCTTTGTCAAATGTGACATCTCTCCTAATTTCAATTTGATGGTATCCTGGGATATATATCTGATAAGATTTTGATTGCTCATTATATCCGATGAACAATCCCTTCTTTCATCAAGGATCTAACTCTATTCTTTTATCCTTGGGAATGTGTATGTATACAGGACAACCAAATATCTTTAGGTGACTTACTTTCAGGATTTTCTCCAAAAAACATTTCTTCTGGATTTTTGTTCCCAAGGGCACTGTGGGAGATTCTATTATGTACATCTACTATTGTTCTGGTTGCTTCCGCCCATAGGTACATTGGTAGATATTGATCATGTATCATAGCTTTCACAGCTTCCATGATATATCTATTCATTCTTTCTGCCACACCATTTTGTTGTGGATTATAGGGAATGGTGAGCTCCCTCTTAATCCTAGCTTTCTTGCAATAATCATTGAACTCGTTTAATGTGAACTCTCCTCCATTATCTAACCTCAATGACTTTATTTTCTTTTCGGGGAGGTTTTCTACTAGGGTCTTAAATTCCTTAAGCCTTTCAAACACTTCATCCTTCTTTTCCAAGAAGTGTATCCAAGTCTTGCAATAGTAGTCATCAATAAAAGTAGCATAGTAGACATACCCACTTAATGAAGTGGTTTGCATTGGCACGCATATGTCTAAGTGGATAATATCTAAGATCCCTTTTTCTTTACTGTCACTTTTTGGATAAGAATTATTAGTATTCTTTCCTTGTGCACATTCTTTGCACACTCCTTCACGTTCTATCTGAATTTCCAGTATACTAGTCACAACCTTGCTTACAATTGGTAGGGATTTGTAGTGAATATGAGCAAGCCTTCTATGCCATAGCTCACATGGGTTTATGGTACTGGTTGCTAATGTTGAATCTGCATGTCCCTTCAATTTTTATAGTCCTCCTTCTTGAACTCCAATTTCTACTGCATCATCTATGGTTTTACCTTTTGTCCACATGAAAATTTTTCCATCCACAAAATCAAATCTGAAGCCTTTCTTTTCTAAGGTTGAAATGGAAAGAAGATTCTTCTTTAGTCCTAGGACATACATGACATCTTTCATCTTCGTAGGCTTTCCAAAATCCAACTTTCGGGATGCTTCTCTTATTCCTTTAATGGGGTATTGGGAATCATCTCCAAGCATTCCTTTGTGTGGAGATTCCTTTTGTAAAAGGCATGAGAGTGATTCCTTGTAACCTATCATGTGATTTGAGGCACCACTGTCAACTAGCCAGGTGTCATTTCCTGGTGAGACTGATCCTGTTAGAGCACAGATTAATACATATTCTTCACTGGATTCTTCATCCTTCTTTGCTTCTTCTTCAACTTCTTGATCACTATCTTCAATAGCATGGGCCTGAAATATTCTCCTCTTTTTAACTCTTTCTACTTTCATTGGACAGTTGATGGCAATGTGTCCCAACATGTGGCAAGTAAAGCATTCAAAATTTTAGAAGTCTCTCTTGGGCCTCTTAAATCCTTGAGTCTTATGAGGATGGTCATGACTCTTCCTTTTTTTGTTGGCATGAGCTATCAAGGCTTGATTCTCATTTTCATTTATCTTTTATTCTATAGTTGCTACCCTTTATTTTTCTTAAACACATTATTCCCATAACTTTCGGAATTTGGTTAGTTTCCTTCTTGAACAGATTCCTTGGATGAAGGCTTCCCAATCTCTTGGAACACCATTTAAGGTTGTCATCACAACTTATGCTTCTTCAACCATATCATCAATGGCTTATAATCGATCCTTGATTTGAGCTACTCTTGTAAAGTAAGACTTCATGGTCTCTGACTTTTGAGCTCTTTCACTTTTGAGTTGATTCCTCATGGTCATCTTCCTATTAATGTTTCTTCCTTCAAATAGACCAAATAGGGCATCAAACATTACTTTTGGAGTCTCCCTTGAGCATACTAGAGGAATCAAGTTATCTTTGATGAAGTGAGCTATGATTATTTTAGCTATGATCATATCCTTCTTATACTTGGACTTGGCTTCAGCTTCTTCTAGTTCTTTCACTTCCTCCTTTACAAATTTATCTAGGTCACTCTCTTGTAAGATGAGCATGATCCTATACTTCCATGCTCTAAAGTTTTCAGAACCTTCAAGATTTTCATCTAGCTTGGTATTCTTTGTCATATTTAATAAACTAAGAACTTCAAATGGAATAAAAGAGTAATAGTACTTACTTGAAGAAAACGGCTCATGACTGACCTCCTTCAAGATGACCTAGGGTTTGATGCAGAAACCCTAATTTTTCAGTTGGGATCACTAGTAAAGCTTACTGATGGAGAATATGTGTCTCCCTAGGGATAGGTATATTGTATCTTCCTTTTTCTGAGATTGATGATGGAGTCTCAGGAAAACTGAATCCCTAGTTTGTCCCAACAGCAGTAACTGGTCCAAAACTGAAATTTCTCGGAATTGGGTTATGTCTTCACAGAGATGCACTCTTCGTGAGTGAGTTGAGAGAGCCCTATTTTCTGGTTGATCTATCGGGGTATTTGTTCAAAATAACAAAACCCTAATTGTGCAGTGCTTCCTTTCAGGGTGGCTCTGATACCATGTTAAGTTTTCTTAATTTGCTTGGATGATATATTAAAACAAATTGTCACTAGTTGATCACCGAAAGAACAACAAGGACATAAACATAAGAACATAAGGACACAAATATTTTCCTCAGGGAAACCACAAGGGGTAAAACCATGCAAAACTTCCTCAGTATAGAACTCAACCAAAGTAGTGTACAACCCACACAAATACCTCTATCTTCTTTATAGCGCACTAATATTTCTCTGTCTTGAAAAAATAGCTTGAGTGAGTGAGTACAAATGATGAGGAGTGCCGCCCTATTTATATTCTTCAGTTGAATTGACCTCTAACCTAACAGGGTCGACTTGTCTAACTGACTGGGCTGACTTGTCTAGAAAGACACCAAAAATAACATTTATTATATTGACACTTGGATACTATTGACCCGACTTACATTCAGAGGTTTACATTGATTCTTTCAATGACTCTAAAAGCAAAAAACTCGTCTCCTGAAGGAGGAACACAATGAATACATCTAGAATATATTCTGAAGTATATCAGCAACAATATGTTCAACATAATTAATATTAGTTTTCTCTTTTGGCAAACTAGTTTGAACTCAACTTACAACAAATAAAAATTCTTTGGTTGTAGCAAGGTCATGTGTAGGTATGGAGGCAATAACAACAATACATGTCTTAATCAACGGATACCTTTGGTAATTGATTATATTATATGTATCTAGACTCTTCTCAAGCTTGAAGCTTTTTTTCAACTTAATAGATGTTGTCTCCAGTTCTTTTCTTAAGGAAGCAATTTCATATTCTAGACTTTTGCAGTTTTATTCCTTACTTCTTCTATCCTTCTTTCTTCTTCTAATTGATCATGTAGGTTCATGATAATATTTTCGATTTCTTCAGGGATTTGTAACATTTTGGGTTTTAAATCATTATCCTCTTCTTCATATTTTTGTGGCTACCCTTTTTGTTTTGAATTCATTTTTTTCTAAGCTTCTTTATTTCACTTACAACACACTTGAGTTATTCTTTAATATCCACTTCTCCATATTTTTTTTTGAATTTTCCTCTTCTTCGGAATCCATCATTTCTTTCTATTTTTCTCCATCAATATTGTCTTCGATTTTTATTAGGAGAGTTTCTTCTCTATCATTATTGAAACTACTTTCACTGTCCTCTTTAGATGATTCACTAACCCCTTTTGAGTAGAGACTTATTTTTCATACAAGGGTTCTTCTTATTTTCATTCTTGTCTTGTTTGTGGTTATTTTGATTTTGTTTTCTTCCTTTCTTAACATATTGGTATTCTTCATCATCACAACTTTTGTTGGCACCGAATTTTTGAGAAAGCCAGTCGAGTGTCAAAGAAGAAAATTGGAAACAAGGGGCATGCCAAGGAGAGTATAGTGCGAGGGAATCTTGCAATGCACATCAACAATAACCAATGTGTGGAATTTCGCATGCTATCAAGGCCACAAGTAGAATAGAGGCCAGAATGGGGGCATGAGCCTATCTACAGACACATTTTGTAATGGGTTGGTTTTACTTCTAGTTCGACTCTAAGTTCAACTTATTGAGATTTACTATGTAGTTGATGTTAATGTGAACCCTTATGGTTGCTCTATGTATACTTCCTCTTCTAATTCTCCATTTAGGAAGGATTATTTTGCATCCATTTGATACATAGTGATGTTCTTGGAGAAAGAATAGGATAGAAACATTATGATCACTTCCATTTGAGCTACTAAAGAAAAGGTTTCTTCAAATTCTATTCCTTCAACCCATGCATATCCTTTGCATACTAACTTTTCCTTGTTCCTAGAACTGTGTCCTTCCTTGTTCAGTTTGTTTCTAAAAACACATTTGTTTCTTATAAAAATTTTGTCTTTGAGTATTGGAACAAGTTCCCAATTATGATTCTTCTTAGTCTGATTCAATTCTTCTTCCATGGGCTTGATCTAATGTGTTAGGATTATTCAATAATCCTCCCTTGTCCACCATAGTATTTTTGTCAATTCCCTATATTAGAATGATGTTGTCACTACATTAGTGCTCTGGAGATGTTTTTTGGGGCCCTATATCCAATTGAAGCACCCTCATGCATGAGTTCAGAGCTCTAGATAACAATCCCTAGGATTTAGGATCCCACACTGAGTTATGGGATTCCCACCTTTAGTTCACCCTCATCAGAGTGGAGTCAGGCTCCGATGGCCACCTTTAGTTGTCTAACGTGCCTCTTATACATGATTTGAGAACAAATATTCCCATGCTTACCTGCCAGGGTCAGTTAAATGATTGTTGATTTTTTTAGTTGTACAAATTTTCATTAGTGTGTCTTCAATGGTGATTTTTCCTATGTTAGTCATGTCTAGAGACACCCATAGTTAGGGATTCGAATCCTCCATGGGAAATTCAAATTTAATCCATTATAGAATATTGTGTTATTGCACATATTAGTTATTATTATCACCATTTTATGCTGTCAAAATTGTGCTTATTCTCTAATTAATATCACACTGTAATTTTATCACTTTTTACACTACAATTCATCATCCTTCATAATTTTTTCACTGTAACGTATTATTCAGCCTAATGATCTCCTAGAATTGATAATTTTACATCGTATAAGAGATCTACAGAGTTGGTTTATATTCAATTTGAGAGTTTTATGTAGGTTTTGTGTTGAATTTAGTGAAATTGCGGTGTTGCTCAAGTTGCAAAATGGAGAATTCAACTGCCTTGATGCCAAGAATCCTCACACCCTTCAGTTATCTGGATTGGAGGGAATATATGCAAATAGTATTGTGAAACAAGGGTTTTTACAGGATCATAATGGGAAAGGAGGTTGAACCCAGACATCTCTATAGAAATCAAAGTACCTGAACAAAATGGATGAAGCTTTTGGTTTTATGTGTATTCATATATCCAGGGAATTGATATTCCATCTTGATGTCATATAAACCCTAAGGGAGGTCTGGTTGAAGCTCAAATATTCATTTGGAAATCAAGATGAGATAAGAGGCCACATTTTGGAGAATTAATTAATTTATGTTCAACCCAGTAGTTTCAAAACCATACAACAGTTTTTCACCAAATTCAAGTCTTTATTCATGTAGTGCAAACAATGTGGAATTGACAAGAAGGATAAGTAATTGGTGCTATCCATTCTGAGTAATCTTAGCCCTGAATTTTCAATTTTTGTTTCCACCTTCCACTCTGGGAGACTATCAACTCCAAACTGGTGAATTCCTTCACTTGAAGCATTCACTGAATCCCTGGTCCAAGAACAAGAGAAACTGATCCAAATGGGAGCCTTGAAAACCTCTAAGAATCAGGCTCTTTTGGCTGGGTAGTCAAAGAATATAAATTCCAAAGGGAAGCAAAAGGGAAAGGTAAGGAAATTTTTAAATTCTAATCAAAGGAGAATATTTATCCATCAGATGGAGCCTCGGGTTCCAAGAAGGACAAGCGGAAGAGGTTTGAAAATACCAAGAGTACTTATTGCAAGAAATAAAACCATCTAGAGAATATATGTATGAAGAAAACTATAGATCAAATGGCCAGACTTCTTGAATAGAAGCACATTTACCTCCCAAAAGGTGCAAGGAATAATGATTCTAAAATCAACACAAATGATCATGAGAGATTCCATGCACTAAAGACTGGATTTTTAAAATCTAAAATTTTCCTCATAGATTTTGGAGCCTCCAACCACACGGTTTCCTCCAAAGAGTCGTTTTATTCACTAAATATCACTGATGATCCAAGTATTGACATGGGATATGATACTCGAATCCAAGCTATAGGGGAGGGAACGATACAACTTGAACATGGAGTTTTCAAAAATGTTATTTATGTACCTTCTTTAGTAGCAAACTTGTTATATGTTTACCAGATGACACACATTGGTTCGCCAAAGAGAGTTGTTTTAAGACCTCAAATAATTGAGATCTCAGATATCTCTACTAGGAATATGATATCTAAAGGTGTTGCAAACCATGCCTCCAAGGCATATGAGTTCTCAAACTTTTTTCATACTCACTTCTATTGCAAGATCTGCAAGTGTCATGTTCCCTCCCAGCCGAGAGGACGCGACCTAACGACACTGCTCATTTAAATGGGCAATCCAAGCCCCATGAACATAAACATTAAAAATGCATTGAACATGAAACATTTACAGATGCATAATGCAATCTAAACAGCAGAAGCAACATCACTCAACACATTCATGATGTTCATATTCATAAAACAAGCAACATTCATCTTGTTCAAGAATTTAACATGTTCATGATAATTTACAATGCAAATACAATTGCAAAGTTAAATACAAGAATACTTATCTTGAGAAGAAGCTTCCCCGCAACTAGATATGTCGTTGCAATGTTCCATCCAACCATAGGTCAGTGTGCTCCTTAATCTCTCAGCATCACTTCCACCCCTGAGCTAGGCATGATTTCCATAAGGAATTAGGGAACATAGACTTACACAAAGCAAGTCCAAACACCCACAGTCAAGCCAATAACCACATCCAAACACAGTCAACCCACTAACAGATCGATTCTTGGACTTACTCAGCCAATCCAACACAAGGATGCACTACACAACAAAATACAAGTTCTAGGTATGGACAAAAACGCCCTGAGAACCCAAAATCAAAAATGACAAATGGGGGAAAATGACCCAAGTGACTAAATCATTTCAGAAAACGTTTGATGGCTTCACAGAGGAAAAAACAACCTCTATTCACACCCAATCGTGGGTCAACCTTCCCAACCATAGAGCATAACCGAAAGGGATGAGTTTTCAACCCAAACGGCCTGGTAAAATCGGGGAAAATTACCCAGGATGAGCAATTCATTTCAGAAACATTCTATGGGATTCACGTGGGAAAAAACGACCCCTTCAATGCCCCAATTCGTGGATTTACTCTCCCATTGACTATGCAACACCCAAAAATGAAATTCCCCAACCGTGTGGAGGAGGTAACAACAGAAAAACGCCCAGGAGAGATCCCAGCTACTGAATATTAGCAAAACAACTTCCCAGCCATGGGGAAAACACAGAAAACTGCTACAAATGTGAGGAAAAACACCCAGAGCTCCATCCCACCCATGAGGAAGAGAGAACGTGAATGCATAATGGGTGAGTAGTGAATTTTTGGATTCTTACTTGCCCATTAAGTCAAAACATGTTTTTTATAAAATGGGTGCTCTGCCCAATTCGAAATTGACCTCCATTCCTTTCCCACTCCTATGCGATAACTAACTCAACCACTTTTTGGATGACTAGGCACAAAAGAAAAAATAGGTAGTTGATAGTTTTATGGGTTTTCCCTTTGACATTTGGATTTTCCCCATTGGCTCCAGGGTTTGAATATCCCCCCCCCCCCTATTCCTTGTGAAATTATGCCTCCATCTCTTTAATGTTGCATTGACATAGCTAGTTGTGAGTTTTTATTAATTGCATATTTACATGAAGTAGAAAATTATACTATGCCATCGACTAGCACGATAACCATCAGCGTCGATTTTAATTTCCAAAATGTGGAACACTAAATCCATGGCAGGGCCTTTGCCTTGATCTCCACACCATGATTTATTAACGTTATTTACATCATTTATAATTTAATGCAATTGGGGTTGAAATCAGGGTATTACAGCAAGAAGTTGAAGAGCAAGGTAAATATACTCTAAACCATTTGCACATGATAATGTTTCTTGTGATGATTCAGATTCAAAATTTGAATATGAGGACCAAGTTGAATAAGATCTTGATATTGAGAATGAAGTTCAAGAAGATTCAAATCCGGATCTAGTTCTTGCTCCCAATATTAGGCCTAAATGGGCTCAAAAACTCTTTGAAGTTGTTGAGAACATGCCTAGGGATCCATCTGATAGAAGGATAACGATATATCAATTTCAAGATGAGAACCTTACACTATTTCATACATATCCACTTCTCCAAGTGAGGTGTTATAATCTCCTAGATAGGTTCTACATGATGGTGGGGTATGATCCACAGTCCTACAAAGACGCTTTCCATGATCCACCATGGAAAGCTTCCATAGATGAGCAATATTAATCTTTGCAAAACAATGAGACATTGTATATTTTCTATCTTCCTCCATAAAGAAGAGACAAAAGTGTCTTTCTACATGATAACTTGTAACAATAGATCTACATGGAACAACCTAAGGGTTACATTGTTGATCTTTCCTTGGTATGAAATCTAAGGAAATCAATGTATGGGATCAAGAAATACCCTAGGGCATGGCATGACAAGATATACTCTTCCTTACTAACACATAGGCTTAAAAGGTGCAATTCTGACTCTAAAAGAAACAACATTTGTTTTCCTATCTAGCATCAAATTAGAAGAAGGTGGAGAGTTTCACACGCACTGTATCAGGGAACAAGTGCACAACATGACCATCACACTACATTACTACCCTACAGAGGAGCATGTTGCAGACATATTTTCACAAATTATTTCACTCAAAAGATATTTTTATATCCTATATCTCTGCTTGGTGTGAAGTCTAAGTGAAGGTTGATTCAATTCCCTATTGTTAAATTTTTAGGGGGGGGTTGTTCCCATGTTGTTTTCCTTGTTTCCTTAGCTTCATGAGAAGCTATTTTTCATTATGGTTGTATGGGTGACCTTTGGTCTCAGTTCTAGGGACCAATTTGTCCAAGTTTGGATTAAGCGAGGGTTTTAGGATTATTCAATAATCCTCCCTTTTCCACCATATCCTTTTTGTCAGTTTCCTAGCTTAGTCTGTTTTTGTCACTACATTAGTGCCATGGAGATGTTATATGGGTCCAAGTAGCCACTTTATGAACCCTCATGCATGAGTTTAGAAGATCCAAAGACTAATCTATGGGTTTTAGGAGCCCACACTGAGTTATGGGAGTCCCACCTTTAGTTCACCCTCACTAGAGTGGATTCAGGCCTCGATGGCCATCTTCAGTTCACCTTCAGTTAGCTAATGCGCCTATTTTTCATGATCTGAGGACAAAGGCACCCATGCTCACCTACCAGGGTCAATTAACTGATTGTTTATTGTTTTAGTTTTTCAGAGTTACACTAGTATATATTCATCAATGATTTTTCCTATGTCAGTCATGTCTACAGTCATCTAGAGCCGGGGACTCAAATCCTCCTTGTGTAATTCAAATTTACTCTATTGTATCATATTTTGTTATTACATCGATTAATGATTATTGTCACCAGATTATGTTGTCAAATATGTGCTTCTTATCTGATTAATATCCACATTGCAATTTTATGACTTTGTACACCGCAATTCATCATCCTTCATAACTTTTCATTGTAATCGACTATATATACTGATGATCTCCTGGAATTGATCATTTTAATTAATGCTTATCGATTTTGGATTCATTGAAATAATTAGGTTCTACATGAGACAGCAGGTAGAGATGCACTTGCTCTGCACCGTCAATTAAGTATCTTCTTCTTATTCCTACACCAACATTTATATCTCCTATAATCAGATCTCTGAATGATTCTTTTGGATGAATATGAATGGATTTTTTCTATCAAGTCAACTTTCTTGATTATCTTCCTTTGTTCCATATTGAAAAAATTATCTTTTTGGTCTATTATCCTTTCTTCATCTTGTGTCACTTCTAAAGGTTGTTCGGATATAGGTTGAACATCATCCTCGTTGTCTTATTTTTGTATTTGAACTCTTCATCCACTCTTACATATAGGGTTTCTATCATCTTATTCAACCTTAAATTGTAACATTTGTATGCGTTGCTTCTAGTCACATACCCAAGAGATATTCCCTCATCAAATATTGAATCAAATTTTCCAAGATTCTCATAATTTCTTCTTATGTAGCATTTACTTTTGAATATTCGAAAGTGTTTTATTGTAGTTGGTCTTTCTTTCCAGAGTTCATATGGAGATGTGTTGCTTCCATTTCTTATTTTCCCTCTATTTAAACTATGAACTATAATTTCAATGGCTCGTGTCTAGAAAATGTTATAAATATTGGAATCACTTAACATGTTCCTATCCATTTCTTGCACTATTCTATTTTTGTTTCTTCTACTCCATTTTGTTGTGGGATTCTGGCTCCTGAGAATTGTCTTATGATTCCATTTTTTGGAAGAAATACTCAAATTCATTTGAGGTGTATTCCCCACCATTATCTTATCCCAAACATTTAATTTTAATATCAATTTCATTTTTGACCACTTCCTTAAATATATTAAAGCATTCAAAGGTTTTCAATTTTTTATTGAGGAAGAAAACCCATGTCATTCAAGTGAAGTTGTCTATTCACCATTTATGCCTTTGATTCTTATGGGTCCGCATAGATCTTTGTGAACTAGCTCCAATGGTTTTAGTGTAGTGTATTCCTTTGTCTTGAAGCTCAGTCTTATTTGTTTTCCATGTTGGAAATGTTTACAGATAGTCTATATGGGATTTGTAACCTTTGGGATATCTCTCACAGTTTGTTCTTTACTAATATTGACAAGATTGTTGAAATTTATATGAACCATTCATTTGTGCCAAATCCAACTTTCATCTACTTTCCCCATACAACATTTTTCTTCATTTGCATCCAATATGTAGACATTATTTGAATTTTTGGTTGTGGTTGCTACTAGAATACATGTGTCCTTGTCTTTTATTTTGCATTTCTTTGAGTCAAAAGTAGGACTATGTCCTTGGTCACACATTTGACTCACACTAAAGATATTATGCTTCATATTTTCAACCAACAATCCATTTTCTGTTTTGGTTTTCTAGTTTCCAAGACTAACCATGCCCTTACCAATAATTTTGGCTGACCCATTGTCTTCAAAGTACACAGTTCATCCCTTCTCTTCTTTAAACTTCAAGAATTTTCCTTTATCCCATGCCATGTGCTTAGAACATCCACTGTCAATATACTATTGATCCTTTTTGTTATATGCATGTAGCACCAAGATGTATCCTTCATTTCTCAGTTGATCATAATTTTTCTACCATATTTTTGTAGAGATTCCTTTAACAAGACTATTTTCAACTGATCTAGTCAATGAAGACTGATTTTTCGCAATCCTCAGTAATATGTTTGCGATTGCCGCATTTTTTGCATTCACTGTATGTACTTAAAGGGATGAAGGACTTTAAGTTTTCCTTCAGACTTTTTGGCCATGTTTTAATTTCACTCTTCCTACAATAGGATCTACTCTTTTCAAGAAACTTATTCATATGAGCTTTGCCTTATATTGCTTTGGGACAAAAATTATTACATAAATAATAGTTACCAATGAAAAGTGTTTGGTACCATGTAAAGAGAGAGCTTCATGATTGTGAAAGGTTGATGATCTAAGGGAAGGGAATCTTATTTTTGAAATTTTGGTCTCCGCTTGACATAGAATTTTTCATGTCCCAATCCCAGTAAGACTACTAGAAAACAATGTTTCACCGACCTATTAATTCCCTAGGTTGAGGTGGAGGCATTAAATTTTGCAATAAGGGATCCATGAGACCCAAGAGGACCTTAGTTTACCATATACACATTAAATTGGGTCATATAAATAATAAATGTGGAGAAAATAAAGTGGTAATTTTCATGGAGACACTTGGAGGCTCATGGAGACCTTGGGTGGCTACATTCCTTTCTGCACATGTCATGACCTACCTCCATATTTGAAATTATGGGGAATGGAATGTTCTTGGGAGGTGAAGAGGTGTCAAGTAGCATATCATGATCCAAGGAATTCTAATTGGTGAAGAGGAGAAACTACCCATGTAAGAGGAAGATACTAGGAAGAAAATGTGTGCCACTTGGAGAGATATTCCATGCACTTTATGACAACCATGATGGAAGATTCTATGACAAATTCAAACCTGATTGCATAACTATGATAATATGACATGATAGGGATAAAAATAGCCACCAAGAGGGCACATTTTTTGTTGATGTATTTGTAACTTCGGAAGATATTCTGATGTATATTATCATTGTATGTTGTTGTAACCCCATTGGAGATGTGTTTACCTCCTTGTGAGATGTCTTTATTGTGTCTAGAACTTGAGGTACAACCTCCATTGTAAGTCAGGGAAATAGTCCCCAGTGTAACATCATGTAATGTGTATTTGAAGTCTCTCTAAGAGAAGTTGGCCTTGTTAGGAAAACAAGTCGAACCCAGTCATGTAAAAGGTCGGTCACTTGAAGGGTATAAATAGCGAGGCACTCTCCCTCATTTATACACACCTCACCTCACTCAAGTTTGCATGAGAGAGAGAGAGAGAGAGAAGGGAGGAGAGATAGATAAATAATGAATACTTCTTATTACTGGGTTTGATCATCTTATGACACAATATTTATGAATGTACTATTATGAGGAAGTTTGTGGGGTTTTCTCCTTTATGGTTTCCCCTGTGAAAATATTTGTGCCTTGTGTATCTGTTATATATTATGCATCTTGTTGTACTTGTTATTCTTTCCGAAAAAACATCCTAATTAAGCTAATAAGATCTATAAAAAACTAACATGGTATCAGACCCTCTCTGAAATAAGGCACTGTGTAGCTATGGAAACTACGGCTTTCTAGTTCAAGGTGTTCTCCCCTTGGATTATCAATAAAAGAGGTCTAGGATAATTCGCCTCGGTATGGCGCATCGTTTGGTGGAAGCAATTTCAGATTTGAAGAAGTTTCAATTTTGACCTTGTCACTGGTGCTGGGAGAAAGTAGGGCATCAAGTTTTGAAGGATTCCCACCTCATTCTTCAGAAAGTGACCTTGTTGAGAAAATCACCTCAAGGAGGCACATATTTATGTACAAACAAAATTACCAAACTCCAAGTATTGAAAATTAGGGTTTCTCTTACAAACCCTAGGTCAGCTAGCTTCGGAACCAGGTTGGACACCTCAAATCGGTAACATCTAAATCTTTGTTATTTCCAGTTGAGGTTGTCATTTGAAAATATGACTCACCATACTTAGCTTGAGGAAAATATTGGAGGGGTTGATTAATTCTGGGCATTGAATACAAAATCTCCCCGATCCTTGAAGAAAATTATTTGGATCGGTATATCACTGAGGAGGTTCCAGAACCAGAGGCAAATGAGGCTAAGGCTGCTCATAAGAGGATCATGGATAATTCCAAGAGAATCATTGTAGATTCTATTAAGGATCAGCTCATCCCCCATGTGTCTTCATTCAACACACTGAAGGAAGTATATGATGCTTTGAAAAATATGTTCGAAGGAAAGAAAATCAAGAAGAAGATGAGTTTGAGGAACCAGTTGATGAATGTGAAGATATAGAACTCTGAGACTATAAAGTCTTACTTCACAAGGGTTTCTCAAATCAAAGAACAACTTGAAGAAGTTGAAGAGAATGTCGAAGAAGGAGAAATTGTAATGACTACCTTGAATGGTATCCCTAGATGATGGGACTCATTCATTCAAGGAATATGTGCAAGAAGGAGGTTGATCTCTTTCAACAGACTCTCAGAAGAATGTGCACAAGAATAAGCTCGACTCGTGACAAGAAAAGATAAGATGGGAGCAACTGAAGATCAAGATCTCACATTTCACACCAAGAAGAACTTCCAGAAGAAGGAGAATAAGGAGAACTTTCATCACTATAATAATAAGGACAAGAAACAAAATACAGCCTAGAGATATCCTTCCAATGTTTGATGATATACTTGTGACGAAAAGGGACATTTTGCAAGAGACTATCCCATCAGAAAAATTGGCACAATGCTCATATTGTCGAAGACAATGAACCAACAAACAAAATATTCATAAGACAGGAGGATGATTCAGATGAAGAGTATGTGATAATCTCAGCACTTACTGGCACTATCTCACACATAAGCAATGATTGGCTTGTGGATAGTGGAGCTTCTAAACACATGAAGGGATACAAGGAATCATTCATTAATATGTTTGAACGTGATTCACCACACAAGGTGAAACTTCTCGAAGATTACCAATACCCCATAAAATTGAGTGGAGTATCTTCATACAAGAAAGACTCTGGGAAATATTTAAAGATGAAGGATGTGCTATATGTTTTAGGATTGAAGAAGAATCTTCTCTCCATATCTACATTAGCTACAAAGGGTATGAGAGTTTCATTTGTCAATGGACAAGTTCTGATGTGTCCCAAAGTGAAGATAATATATGATGCAACAATGATTAGAGAAGATGACAGAGGCTTGTACAATCTAATTGAACAACCTGAACAAGAACTGGTTCATGAGTCAATTGAACTAAGCGAACTGTGGAATAGGAGGCTTACACATGTGCACTACATAGCACTACCGATGGAAAGCAAAGCAGTTTCTGGGCTGCCAGATATCCAAGCAAAGCATGAAGGCATTTGAAAATGATGTGCACAAGTAAATAATGCAAAGAATACATTTCTCGACAGTGAGAGCAAGGCCAAAGGAATACTAGAGATAGTACACTTGGATGTATGTCGACCCATGTCTTCTAGATCATTAAGCGGGTATGTGTGATGTGTTTCCTTTATAGATGATTTCTCACGTAAAACTTGGATATATTTCTTGAAAGGGAAAAATGAAGTTTTTAGTAAGTTCAAGGAATATAAAGCCTTGGTTGTCACATGCCCCAATTTTGCAAAAAGCAATTTTATATTATTTGATATTATTTGAAGACAATATGTTAAATTTTATGCTAAGTTGAAATTGATGACTCATCAGAGTCAAGGATATTTAATGTAATTCT
>LPNX010471565.1:210797-297850 GCA_001517045.1 Pseudotsuga menziesii
CACAACAGCTTAGGAGAGCTGTTAAAAGAGTGTTTACTGGTCAAATTGGTGGAGGAGACTAGGTGGAGAGCAAACAGACATGTGGCAGCATCCTCAAATCATTTCCAACTGTTGCAGGTGGAAACCTCCCTACATTTGGGGTCATGATCCCCCAAGAAAGTGGGATCAGAGCAGGTGGCTCAATTAATGACAACTGACCCAAAAGACCTAGGAAATCTTTATAAAAATGCCCATTGAAGAGAGCTGAGGGTACTCATTCCAGAGAAGTGATCATTCAGGTGAATGTACTTCAGAGAAATTCAATGGAAGGGAATTGTGGAAAGAGTTTGAGGGGATAACTGCTGAGTGACCTAGTGCAGCTTTTAAGCTGAAAGATCTTACTGCTGAGTGTAGGGTGATTTACTGAGTCATTGGACTAGTCTACTATTTGCATGCTCCACCAGTTCTCAGCCAAGAATACCAAGAACAAGCTCAGGGGTCCTGAGGAAGCATTGTTTGAGCACTCTCCAAGAGTTGGTAGGGAGAAACATCCTCCTAACGCTGTTGTTGTCTATCCTAATCAGGTTCTACATTATTTGTTTTACTATGTTTAGATAGATAAATATGAAACTAACTATTAAATGAATGTTAAATATTCAGTTTGTAATTTGTTAGAATGAAAAATAATTCTAATCTGCGTTTTTCCACACCTGGAAAGACCGGGCCGTACTCCAGCACAGATAGAGTATTTACATTAGATGAAAGATAATGATTAAGAGATGGAATAGAATAGAGATGGTTCTGTATTTTGTAGTTAACAGAGTAATTTATTTCAATGTGTAGGCTATTAAACAAAAGAATAGTGACCTGGTGATTTATGTTTATTGTTTTTTTTTACAAGCTTATTTATGTAAACCTATTGGAAAAGAGATAGCAGTATTTTATCATAGTTAGAATGTTTAATAAAATAAGAGAATGTTTTGTGTAGGCAAGATTGTATAAACACAGACAGTAGAGTAATTTTTTATTCATGTTAAAGTATTATGGAGGTTAAACAAGTGTTATAACATATTTATACTTCTCGGTTCACTTAGTAACTAAAGGTAATGTAGCCGAAAATCACTTTAGAGTTATAGTAATAGATACAGTTAGTAAATAGAAGCTTTGAAAGTACAATTAATAACTAGTTTAAACTAAATATTTACTATAAAGAAACTATCTTATAATTATCGGGTTTATACCTGTAAAGGTAAAACTTCAGGCTGAAAAACCCTAACTATTTTATTTAACTAATATAAATAAAGAGATAATCTAGGTTACTGATTTAATTGTTTTCTTCTTATGTAATTCTGAATCTTTATTAGTTAACAGAGTGGCAAAAAAAAAAGAACTTAAAAATAAATAGTAATTAGAATTAAACTAAGAACTTACAGCATTTATATAACTCTTTTATTTAAAAAGGAAAGCAATTACTAACAGAATAAACCATATTCAAAACTTTTGTAACAATAGGTAAATAGAAACCATCTTAACTAATAGATTTAAGATTGTTTTATTCTAAGGGTTCTTTTTAGTAACCCTAGGGCTTAACCCTAACTGAAAAACATAACCTATAAAAATTACATTATGACTGAACTTATAGTCTTTATATTATCATTATTTATTTACAATAAAATATTAAAACAAATAATTATTATTATTAATAGACGAGGAAGGGAAGACCAAAATACACAGAGTCATAACTAGCAGGTTATATAACTAATAAAGATAAACAAGATAGAGCTCTAACTTAATAAAATCCTTTTAAAACCATTTCATAATCAAGACAGAGCACGAAGCTAAAAAGAGCCCTTGGAACCAAGTATATTTCTCTGACAGGCCAAAAGGCTTAAGTTATAAAAAATGTACTTCACCCAGCACCTTAGCGAGGGTTCGAAAGACAAAACAATGATCAACATCCAAAAACTTCTTTACAAGTAATAACTATTATAAAACAATTTATATTTTATTAATATTCGAAAATAAAGAATCATGAAACCCTGTACATGGGAAAATCCCACATATTACGAAACTGAGTATATCAGTACTTAGCCATAGTCTATAAAAACCTGTCATTAAGTTGAAAATAGTGAATACAAGTCACGACATTATGACCAGAGTAATGCTGCTACAAGCAAGGGTGTAATAATAAAAAATGCATACTATCAACTCAGCTAAAACATCTAAAAACACCGATTGAACCGAAGGCGAACCACTTCTCCAACGAAACCCTTTTCCCTAATCTGTACAAGCAAGGAGGAGCCACATTGTAACCGGGGCTTACCCGTAGCTAATCCCCTTAGGAATCTCCATTTCCTGAACCGGAAAACTTACCAAGAGACTCTATACATGAAGATCTAACTATTAATTCCTCATAACGTTTACAAACAGTAAAAGACTTAAAATCTGAAATGGAATCTGTAAAATGAGAAAATGAAAGGATTCTGAGGGCTCAGGAGGATCTGAATCAGATCCTAACAGAAAGGTTTCAAACTGAGGGTAGGGGTAAAAGAGTTGAATCAAAAGATACAAGTCATCAACATAAATATAAAAAGATTAAACAGGCTAAAAATGAAAGCAACTCATATTCAGAGGTGTTTGGTGAGCAATGTAAGTTTCATTCCACTAGTGATAGTAGTGCTGATAACCATTATACTAAAAAGATAAAATATAAACCCTATGAGGAAATTTCTGGGGAATTCAAAAAGATAAAACCACCAACATTCAATGGAGAGACTGAGAAGGGGGAGGAAGCAGAATCCTGGTTATCTAGGTTGAAGAAGTACTTCCAGATATATAACTATTCTAACCAATTAAAGGCTATAATGGCTATCTACAATCTCTCAGGAAAGGCTGACATTTGGTGGCAGGACTTGAAGAGAGTGAAGGGAATAAAAGAGAAGAATGTAAACTGGAGTACCTTCAAAAGGTACTTTAAAAAGAAATTTATATCTGAGCAATATTATGAGGAGAGAGCAAAATAATTTTATGAGCTTAAATTAGGATCAATGACTATGAAATATCTAAACAGCAAGTTTTTAAGTCTTCTAAGGTATGTGCCATACCTTGTAGATGAGAAACCAAAGGTACAGCGATTCCTCAGCTGTCTACCTTATCATATTAAGGACAGGATTGAGTATGACAATCCAAAAACTTTGGAAGAAGCCATGAAGAAATCCAACTTCTGTTATGAACAGAATCGGAAGAAGGAAAGCATGGCCAACTGGAAGGCCAAGAAGAAGAATAATCATTATGATCAAAAGAAGAAAGAATTTCAGCCCAACAGAAATTCTAAGAACAATAAGGCCAGAAATTTTCCTAACAAGAATTTCCAAGGGAGTAAGAATTATTCACCAAGCAATCAGAATAATTCGAAGGGTAAATAATTTGCTAATAACCATGGTAATTATACCAATAACTTTAACGCAAAGAACCTATAAGATTCTAGGAGTGTAATGGCCCACATTATGCCTTAGTTTGTCCTAATCAGAAAAAGATTGTCAGTAATATTCATACCATACAGGAGAAGATGAATGTTGGAGAATTAGCGAGGACTATGCCCAAAATTAATGCAGCCTTGGAGAATCGACAAGCTGAATATCAAACTTCCATGGTGGAAGTAGAAGGTATGATAAACCAAACCCCTATAACTATTTTAATTGATCCAGGAGCTAGTCTCAGTGGTATTTCACCTAAAATGGTAGAAAAATGTAAGTTACCTATTGAGAAATTTGAAAATTCTTGGTTGGTTCAGTTAGCCACCGGTGCTAAAAGGAAGGTAACTTGTTTTGTAAAAGAATGTGCAGTAGTTATGGATCAATTTGAAACTGTTGTAAAGATTAATGTATTACCTCTTGGTTCTTATGACTTACTCATCGGTATGGATTGGTTAGAACAACATAGGGTGATTTTAAATTGTTCTGCTAAAACCTTTACGTGTTTAAACAGTGATGGAAAACCAGTAAGTGTAAAAGGAATCCCTAGAAAAACCACCATAAGGCAGATTTCTGCTCTGCAGCTTAAGAAACTTGTTAGGAAGGGTTGTAAAGCTTATGCAGTAACAATAACTGATGAGGAGAATTTAAATAAGACAAAAAAATTAAAATTGGAAGACATACCAGTCTTAAGGGAATATGTTGATGTATTTCCAGAAGAAATTTTGGGACTACCTCGAAAAAGGGAACTGGATTTTGCAATTGAGCTGGTACCTGGTGCAGTACCTAGATCAAAGGCCTGTTATCGAATGAACATACTTGAACTTAATGAATTAAAGTTACAATTAAAATAACATATCGATAAAAAGTATATTCGACCTAGTGTGTCTCCTTGCGGGGCACCTATCATCTTTGTTAAGAAAAAGGACGGAACCATGCGAATTTTCATAGATTATCGTCAGTTGAATAAGATGACTATCAAAAATAGATACTCGTTTCCTGTCATAGATGATCTGTTTGATCAACTACGTGGACCCACGGTGTTTTCGAAAATTGATTTAAGGTCTTTATATCATCAAGTTAGGATTAAAGATGAAGACATCTTTAAAATAGCTTTTAGAACTCGATATGGCCATTACAAGTTTGTCGTCATGCCATTCGGGCTTACTAATGCCCAAGTTGTTTTTATGTGTTTAATGAACAATGTTATGCATAAGTATCTAGATAAGTTTGTAGTCGTGTTTATCGACGATATATTAATCTAATCAAAAACTGAAGAAGAAAATAAAGAACATTTAAAAATTGTTTTGCAAGAGTTACGGGATGACCAACTCTTTGCAAAGTTTAGTAAATGTGATTTCTTCAAAGATAAGATTCAGTACTTAGGTCATGTGATAACTAAGGAAGGGATTTTGATGGATCCTGAAAAGATAAAGGCAATCGAAGATTGGTTGGTTCCTAAGGATGTAACTGATGTTTGATCCTTCACGGGAATTACCGGTTACTATCGCAGGCTCATTGAAGGTTTTTTGAGAATTGCAAATCCGATAACTTCTTTGCAGAACAAAGGAAAGAAGTTTGATTGGAACCAGAAATGCGAGGAAAGCTTTAAAAAGTTAAAAAATTTATTAACCAGTGCACCTATTTTAAGAATAGCTTATCCAAATAAATAATTTGTGGTGTGCACCGACGCCTGCAATGATGGTTTAGGCGGTGTTCTAACTCAAGAAGGGCATTTTATTGCCTATGAGTCTCGGAAATTAAAAATTCATGAAAAGAATTATGCAACTTATGATCTGGAATTAGTAGCTATTATACATGCTCTAAAGATGTGGCGACATCAACTAATTGGCAGAAAATTTATTTTAATGACTAATAATAAAGGACTAAAGTATCTGTTAGATCAGCATAATCTAAATGCCAGACAAGCTAGGTGGCTAGATTTTCTAAGTGAGTATGATTTCGAAATTCAGCACATTAAAGGTAAATAAAATAAAGTTGTTGATGCATTAAGTAGGAATGTAAGGCTAAATTTCACAGTAGTTATCAGAACTTATACAACAGATCTGGATGAACAGCTTAAAGAAGGGATAGAACAAGATGAAATTTACCAAAAATTACAAGTTAAAGCAAAAGAAAATCCAACAGAAAACTTAAGTAAAGGGTACAGTTTGAATTCAAAAGAAATTTTTACTGTATAAAGACAGAATATATATACCTAACGTACCTAAAGTTAAGTTGTTAATTTTGGATGAAATTCATAAAACTCCATACTTAGGTCATCCAAGCTATCAAAAGACTATAACTATGTTAAGAAAAGAATATTTTGGCCAAACATGAAGACTAAATTGGCAGAGTATATTGTTAGATGTTTTGAATGTCAGTGGGTGAAAACTGAACATCAACACCCAGCTGGATTACTTCAGCCACTACCCATTCCTAGCTGGAAATGGGAGATAATTAGTCTCGATTTTATTACTGGACTGCCTAGAAATCAGAATTTAAATGATTCTATCATGGTAGTGGTCGATAATTTAAGTAAAGCAGCTCACTTTATACCTGTTAAAACTACATATAAAGCTACAAACATAGCTGATATCTTTCTAAAACAGATTTTTCGACTGCATGGAATACAGAAAGTCATAATCTCAGATAGAGATCCTAAATTTAAAGGTAACTTTTGGAAATTTCTGTTTAAAGGATTAAATACTACCTTAAATTTTAGTACTTCGTTCCATCCTCAAACAGATGGACAAACTGAAAGAGTAAACCAAGTACTGGAATATTTATTAAGAATGTATGTGAAAGACCAGCCAGGTAAATGGGAGGATTATTTGCATCTGGTAGAATTTGTTTATAATAATAATTATCAAGCATCCGCCAGATTTAGTCCTTTCAAAATTTTGTATGGAAGGAAATGTAATACTCCTATCTCTTGGAGTATTCCGGTGGATAGAATAGTATTACGACCTGGACTGTTAAAGGAAATGGAAGAAATTGTAAAGCAGGTACAAGGTAATCTGAAAGTTGCACAGGATCAAAAGAAAAGTCAAGCAAACCTTAAAAGAACTCCAAAAGAGTTTCAGGTAGGTGAACATGTGTTCATCAAGGTGAGGCCCAAAAAGAGCTCTCTGAGATTGGGAAGTTGTGCAAAACTAGCACCTCGTTATTGAGGTCCATTTGAAATACTGTCCAAGACTGGACAAGTAGCTTAACAATTAGCATTACCACCAAATTTAAGAGTACATAATGTTTTTCACATTTTTGTATTAAAGAAATATGTTCATGATGCTACTCATGTTGTTAATTGGAATGATGTACAAGTGGAACCAGAAGGATATTTTCTAGTGGAACCGGACTGTATCCTCGGGCGGAGGGAGATCACACTTTGGAACTGCACCATTGGTTAGGTGAAGGTGCAATGGAAGCACCTTAGTCCAGAAGAAACCTCCTCTAAATTCGAAAGTAATATGCGAGATGCATATCCAATTCGGTTCCCGAAGAATTCTAAGGATGAAGAATAAATAACATCGAGGACGATGTTATGTTCTAAGGGGGTGTGTATGTCACATGCCCCAATTTTGCAAAAAAAAAATTATAATATTTGATATTATTTGAAGACAATATGTTAAATTTTATGCTAAGTTGAAATTGATGACTCATCAGAGTCAAGGATATTTAATGTAATTCTGAATATTTTAATTATAAATAAATAAAGGTGGAGACAATAGCTTAGGAGAGCTGTTAAAAGAGTGTTTACTGGTCAAATTGGTGGAGGAGACTACGTGGAGAGCAAACATACATGTGGCAGCATCCTCAAACAATTTCCAACTATTGCAGGTGGAAACCTCCCTACATTTGGGGTCAAGATCCCCCAAGAAAGTGGGATCAGAGCAGGTGGCTCAATTAATGACAACTGACCCAAAATACCTAGGCAATATTTATAAAAATTCCCATTGAAGAGAGCTGAGGCTGCTCATTCCAAAGAAGTGATCATTCAGGTGAATGTACATCAGATAAATTCAATGGAAGGGAATTGTGGAAAGAGTTTGAGGGGATAACTACTGAGTGATCTAGTGCAACTTTTAAGCTAAAATATCTTACTGCTGAGTGCAGGGTGTTTTACTGAGTTATCGGACTAGTCTACTGTTTGCATGCTCCACCAGTTCTCAGCCAAGAAGACCACGAACAGGCTCGGGGGTCCTTAGGAAGCGTTGTTTGAGCGCTCTCTAGGAGTTGGTAGGGAGGAACGGCCTCCTAACGTTGTTGTTGTCTATCCTAATCAGGTTCTACATTATTTTTTTTATTGTGTTTAGATAGATAAATCTGAAACTAACTGTTAAATGAATGTTAAATATTTAGTTTGTAATTTGTTAGAATGAAAAATAATTCTAATCTGCGTTTTTCCACACCTGGAAGGACCAGGCCGTACTCCAGCACAGATAAAGTATTTACAGTAGATGAAAGATAATTATTAAGAGATGGAATAGAATAGAGTTGGCTCTGCATTTTGTAGTTAACAGAGTAATTTATTTCAGTGTGTAGGCTATTAAACAAACGAATAGTGACCTGGTGATTTATGTTTATTGTTTTTTTTTACAAGCTTATTTATGTAAACCTATTGGAAAAGAGATAGCAGTATTTTATCACAGGTAGAATGTTTAAGAAAATAAGAGAATGTTTTGTGTAGGCAAGATTGTATAAACACAGACAGTAGAGTAATTTTTTATTCATGTTAAAGTATTATGGACGTTAAACAAGTCTTATAACATATTTATACTTCTCGGTTCACTTAGTAACTCAAGGTAATGTAGCAGAAAATCACTTTAGAGTTATAGTAATCAATACAGTTAGTAAATAGAAGCTTTGAAAGTACAATTAATCACTAGTATAAACTAAATATTTACTATGAAGAAACTATCTTATAATTATCAGGCTTATACTTGTAAAGGTAAAACTTCAGGTTGAAAAACCCTAACTTTTTTATTTAACTAATATAAATAAAAAGATAATCTAGGTTACAGATTTAATTGTTTTATTATTATGTAATTCTTAATCTTTATTAGTTAACAGAGTGGTAAACAAACAAGAACTTAAAAATAAACAGTAATTAGAATTAAACTAAGAACTTACAGCATTTATATAACTCTTTCATTTAAAAGGGAAAGGAATTACTAACAGAATAAACCATATTCAAAAATATTGTAACAATAGGTAAATAGAAACCATCTTAACTAATAGAATTAAGATTGTTTTATTCTGAGGGTTCTTTTTCAGTAACCCTAGGATTTAACCCTAACTGAAAAACATAACCTATAAAAATTACATTATGACTGAACTTACAGTCTTTATATTATCATTATTTATTCACAAGAAAATATTAAAACAAATAATTATTATTATTATTAGACGAGGAAGGGAAGACCAAAATACACAGAGCCATAACTAGCAGGTTATATAACTGATAAAGATAAACAAGACAGAGCTCTAACTTAATAAAATCCTTTTAAAACCATTTCATAATCAAGACATAGAACGAAGCTAAAAAGAACCCTTGGAACCAAGTATATTTCTATGACAGGCCAAAAGGCTTAAGTTATAACAAATGTACTTCACCCAGCACCTTGGCAAGGGTTCAAAAGACAAAACAACGATCAACTTACAGAAAATTCTTTACAAGTAATAACTATTATAAAACAGTGTATATTTTATTAATATTCGAAAACAGAGAATCATTAAACCCTGTACATGGAAAATCCCACATATTACGAAACTGAGTATATCAATTCTTAGCCACAGTCTATACAAACCTATCATTAGGTTGAAAACAGTGAATACAAGTCATGGCATTATGGCCGGAGTAACCCTGCTACAAGCAAGGGCGTAATAATAAAAAATACACACTATCAACTCAGCTAAAACATCTAAAAAATTCGATTGAACCGAAGGTGAACCACTTCTCCAACGAAACCCTTTTTCCCTAATCTGTACAAGCAGGGAGGAGCCACATTGTAACCGGGGCTTACCCGTAGGTTCTGTGGTGAATTCAAAACTTGGGAAAAGGTTTTGTCAAGCCTGTGTCGAACTGCAAGTGTGCAAGCAAAAACCCAAGGGTTTAATTAGAGCTGCGTTTTCATTTATTTTTAAACTGTAAATAAAAATTGGTAATAAACTTAAAATAATTACCTCACCTGGAAGTGAATAATATGGAGCCACGAAGGAACAAACCAGCACAGCAAATCAGCATAACGCACAGCCCAAAACCCTAGTACTTGCAAGTGACAGAGATGACGGGGGCTCATGATACAAGCTACACTAACGACGAGAGCAAGTGCAATTTTGGGCAACGGCCTGCACGAAAGAGTTCAACACTAAAAAGAATACACTGACAGAGCTACACTACCCTCATGACAGCATAGTGTAAGCAGGAAGAAAACCAAATGAGAGCTGTATGTCTCTCCAACCACCACACTAGAGTGGCAACGTTTCATTTCACAGACAATGAAGCTGGGACGAGTACAGGTGTGCCCTCATGGCCGCAGCAAACCAGACGTAACAGAGACCAAACCCTCGATAAAAAAATGAAGAGATAGGGTTGTGATGGAGACTTTTAATTCATGCATTGCATGGTGGTGGGTGTTCCACGTGCCCCCAAAATTATCAAGTCCATAGTGGGTCGAGTTCTATAGTCTGGATTGCGCTGTCAGGACCAAGTCATTGTTAATAATCTCCACAATGATCAAAATGATAATATTATATACAAATTCAAAGCGTAGTGTATCAATTATAATCATAAGTTAAATAATGCTAGAGTATGATATTGTAGAGTATCGTTAACCCCATTATGATAATATAAACATGAACATTCGTTAATAACGAACCAAAGCTTATATGGTATCGTTAAAATTGCTATTTATAAACTTTGAAATATTCAAATGGATTAATAACAACTGTGGAGAGATCCCTAGTAGGGTATAAACCCTTAAATACAAGTTAATAGTTTTCCATAATAATCATTGATTCAATAATTACCTTGAAGAACTATGTTATTAGAGCTAGTCTTTATATAAACATTAATGGTGATGATTTTAATTTATAAATCAACATTATGTATATAAAAAGTATTTTTACTCTAGAATAGATTCTTATGTTTGTAAGAAGTCTATATTACTAGGATAAACTTCAGGGAAGTCAAAATTCTTGGTCTTCATAAGTAAATAAAGCTCCAAATGATTTCAATCAAGGCTAATTATTCTTAGTAGTAAAGGACAGTAAAATTATCTAAGTATACATGTGGTATCACAAGTATTTTTAAACAAATTATAAGATGGTATTGTAATATCATCACATTATTTAGGTCATGAAGAAATTGGACAAATAGAAGTCACAATTTGACGACAATTATACAATTGGTCAATTGTAAATGCAATGCATTAATAATATGATAAACTTCCTCCACTAACCTTATTAAAAGTTAAAGCTAAGAGTTCTGTGTAAACTTGTTACTCAAAATGCCTTAGGTCTATTTCTTTACTTATGAACAGTGTTGTAAATTTATAACAGCAATAAAACTTAGTTACAGTAAGAGTACTGATATGCTAAATCTTGGGCTCTATTAAGGATTGGAAATAGCTTAGTAATGATAGAAAGAAGTTTAATCTAAGTAGCAGTCATTCTTATGATAGTCAATCAATAGTGTAAACATATTGATCATATCGACATGCATTTAAATACTGATATAGTTGCAACATAAATAAGGAGAAGGTACTTTACCTCATAGAACCCTTGAATTAAGTAAGCAAACTTTTACTCTAGCAACATATTCTATGCTAAAAGAAGTATATCTAGATTAACGCTTTAATAAACTCTTACTGGGTCAAAATTTACCTGTCAAGCCTGTAAGATCTAGAATTCCAGAAAAGTTAGCAATCGCTAAGTAAGCCCCATTAGTTGCAACATAAATAAGGAGAAGGTATTTTACCTCATAAAAACCTTGAATTAAGTAAGCAAACTTTTACTCTAGCAGTATATTCTATGCTAAAAGAAGTATATCTGGATCAACGCTTTGAAAAACTCTTACTGGGTCAAAATTTACCTGTCAAGCCTGTACGATCCAGAAATATTGAAAAGTTAGCAATCGCTAAGTAAGCCCCAGTCAGAGAGTAACTTATCACCTACTTGACAAAACAAACTGTCAGTGCAACTAGAAACAACTGAATGCATATTATTTACATCACATATCGAAATTAAAATAGTATTAATCTATATGTGTTTAAGTTAATGGTTACTTTTGTTAACTATTTCATTCTTTTTATTTGCTGCTAGCAGTTATCTAATTGCAACTATAAACATTTTATGTTACATCAAAAAATTTTAATTTTGGTGAAACTTTGGGGTTTTGACATGCAGTATCAGAGCACAAGGTTCAAACACTAGGCCTTGATGAAGCCCAACTTGCTTTCTATGAAACTGTGAATTAAACTATTTTGTTGATATTATTTTGTTTTAATGTTATTCAACAGAGAAAATTGTTTCTAAAGTTTAACTATAGGTATGGAAAGACTAGAGGAATATGCGGAAGAGGAATCTCCATTTCCTGAACCAGAAAACTTACCAAAAGACCCTATACAAGAAGATCTAACTACTAATTCCTCAGAACTTTAACAAACAGTAAAAGACTTAAAATCTGAAATGGAATCTGTAAAATGAGAAAATGAAAGGATTCTGAGGGATGAGGAGGAGCTGAATCAGATCCTAACAGAAAGGTTTCAAACTGAGGGTAGGGGTAAAAGAGTTGAATCAAAAGATACAAGTCATCAACATAAATATAAAAAGATTAAACAGGCTAAAAATGAAAGCAGCTCATATTCAGAGGTTTTTTGTGAGCAATGTAAGTTTCATTCCACTAGTGATAGTAGTGATGATAACCATTATACTAAAAAGATAAAATATAAACCCTATGAGGAAATTTCTGGGGAATTCAAAAAGATAAAACCACCAACATTGAATGGAGAGACTGAGAAGGGGGAGGAAGCAGAATCCTGGTTATCTAGGTTGAAGAAGTACTTCCAGATTTATAACTATTCTAACCAATTAAAGGCTATAATGGCTATCTACAATCTCTTAGGAAAGGCTGACATTTGGTGGCAGGACTTGAAGAGAGTGAAGGGAATAAAAGAGAAGAATGTAAATTGGAGTACCTTCAAGAGGTACTTTAAAAAGAAATTTATATCTGAGCAATACTATGAGGAGAGAGAAAAAGAATTTTATAAGCTTAAATTAGGATCAATGACTATGAAATATCTAAACAGCAAGTTTTTAATTCTTCTAAGGTATGTGCCATGCCTTGTAGATGAGAAACCAAAGGTACAGCGATTCCCCAGCTGTCTACCTTATCATATTAAGGGCAGGATTGAGTATGACAATCCAAAAACTTTGGAAGAAGCCATGAGGAAAGCCAACTTTTGTTATGAACAGAATCGAAAGAAGGAAAGCATGGCCAACTGGAAGGCCAAGAAGAATAATAATCATTATGATCAAAAGAAGAAAGAATTTGTGCCCTACAGAAATTCTAAGAACAATAAGGCCAAAAAATTTTCTAACAAGAATTTCCAAGGGAGTAAGAATAATTCACCAAGCAATCAGAATAATTCGAAGGGTAAAGAATTTTCTAATAACCATGGTAATTATACCAAGAACTTTGAACACAAAGAACCTATACAATGTTGGGAGTGTAATGGCCCACATTATGCCTCAGTTTGTCCTAATCAAAAAAAGACTATCAGTAATATTCATACCACATAGGAAGAGATGACTGTTGGAGAATTAGCGAGGACTATGCCCAGAATTAATGCAGCCTTGGAGAATCGACAAGCAGAATATCAAACTTCCATGGTGGAAGTAGAAGGTATGATAAACCAAACCCCTATAACAATTTTAATTGATCTAGAAGCTAGTCCCAGTTATATTTCACCTAAAATGGTAGAAAAATGTAAGTTACCTGTTGAGAAATTTGAAAATTCTTGGTTGGTTCAGTTAGCCATTGGTGCTAAAAGGAAGGTAACTTGTTTTGTAAAATAATTTGCGGTAATTATGGATCAATTTGAAACTGTTGTAAAGCTTAATGTATTACCTCTTGGTTCTTATGACTTACTCATCGGTATGGATTGGTTAGAACAACATATGGTGATTTTAAATTGTTATGCTAAAACCTTTACGTGTTTAAACAGTGATGGAAAACCAATAGGTGTAAAAGGAATCCCTAAAAAAACCACCATAAGGCATATTTCTGCTCTGTAGCTTAAGAAAGTTGTTAGGAAGGGTTGTAAAGCTTATGCAGTAACAATAACTGATGAGGAGAATTTAAATAAGACAGATAAATTAAAATTGGAAGACATAACAGTCTTAAGAGAATATGTTGAGGTATTTTCGGAAGAAATTCCGGGACTACCTCCGAAAAGGGAACTGGATTTTACCATTGCGCAGGTACCTAGTGCAGTACCTAGATCAAAGGCCCCTTATCGAATGAACATACTTGAACTTGATGAATTAAAGCCATAATTAAAAGAACTTATTGATAAAAAGTATATTCGACCTAGTGTGTCTCCCTGGGGGGAACCTATCATCTTCGTTAAGAAAAAGGATGGAACCATGCGACTTTGGATAGACTACCGTCAGTTGAATAAGATGACTATCAAAAATAGATACTTGTTGCCCCGCATAGATGATCTGTTTAATCAACTATGTGGAGCCACAGTGTTTTTGAAAATTGATTTAAGGTCTGCATATCATCAAGTTAGGATTAAAGATGAAGACATCTTTAAAACAGCTTTTATAACTCGATATGGCCATTACGAGTTTGTCGTCATGCCATTCGGGCTTACTAATGCCCCAGCTGGTTTTATGTGTTTAATGAACAATGTTATGCATAAGTATCTAGATAAGTTTGTAGTCGTGTTTATCGATGATATATTGATCTATTCAAAAACTGAAGAAGAACATAAAGAACATTTACAAATTGTTTTGCAAGAGTTACGGGTTCACCAATTCTTTGCAAAGTTTAGTAAATGATATTTCTTCAAAGATAAGATTCAGTACTTAGGTCATGTGGTAACTAAGGAAGGGATTTCGGTGGATCCTGAAAAGATAAAGTGAATCGAAGATTGGCCAGTTCCTAAGGATGTTACTGATGTTCGATCCTTCATGGGAATTACCGGTTACTACCAGAGGTTCATTGAAGGTTTTTCGAGAATCGCAAATCCGATAACTTCTTTGCAGAAGAAAGGAAAGAATTTTGATTGGAACTAGAAATGCGAGGAAAGATTTAAAAAGATAAAAATTTTATTAACTAGCACACCTATTTTTAAGAATAGTTGATCCAAATAAATAATTTGTGGTGTGCACTGATGCCTGCAATGATGGCTTAGGCAGTGTTCTGACTCAAGAAGGGCATGTTATTGCCTATGCGTCTCGGAAATTAAAAATTCATGAAAAGAATTATGCAACTTATGATCTGGAATTAGCAGATGTTATACATGCTCTAAAGATGTGGTGACATCACCTAATTGGCAGAAAATTTATTTTAATGACTGATAATAAAGGACTGAAGTGTCTGTTAGATCAGCCTAATCTAAATGCCAGACAAGCTAGGTGGCTATCTTTTCTAATTGAGTATGATTTCGAAATTCAGCACATTAAAGGTAAAGAAAATAAAGTTGTTGATGCATTAAGTAGGAATGCAAGGCTGAATTTCACAGTAGTTATCAGCACTTATACAACAGATCTGGATGAACATCTTAAAGCAGGGATAGAACAAGATGAAATTTACTAAAACTTACAACCTAAAGCAAAAGAAAATCCAACAGAAAGCTTAAGTAAAGGGTACAATTTGAATGCAAAAGAATTTTTATTGTATAAATACAGAATATATATACCTAACGTACCTAAAGTTAAGTTGTTAATTTTGGATGAAATTCATAAAACTCCATACTCAGGTCATCCAGGCTATCCAAAGACTATAACTATGTTAAGAAAAGAATATTTTTGGCCAAACGTGAAGACTGAATTGGCAGAGTATATTGCTAGGTGTTTTGAATGTTAGCGGGTGAAAACTGAACATCAACACCCAGCTGAATTACTTCAGCCACTACCCTTTCCTAGCTGGAAATGGGAGATAATTAGTCTCGATTTTATTACTGGACTTCCTAGAAATCAGAATTTAAATGATTCTATCATGGTAATGCTCGATAAGTTAAGTAAAGCAACTCACTTTATACCTGTTAAAACTACATATAAACCTGCAAGAATAGCTGATATATTTCTAAAACAGATTTTTCGACTGCATGGAATACCGAAATTCATAATCTCAGATAGAGATCTTAAATTTACAGGTAACTTTTGGAAATATTTGTTTAAAGGATTAAATACTATATTAAATTTTAGTGCTTCGTTCCATCCTCAAACAGATGGACAAACTAAAAGAGTAAACCAAGTACTAGAAGATTTATTAAGAATGTATGTGAAAGACCAGCCAGGTAAATGGGAGGATTATTTACATCTGGTAGAATTTGCTTATAATAATAATTATCAGGCATCCGCCAGATTTAGTCCTTTCAAAAAAATTTATAGAAGGAAATGTAATACTCCTATCTCTTGAAGTAATCTGGTGGATAGATTAGTATTAGGACCTGAACTGTGAAAGGAAATGGAAGAAATTGTAAAGCAGGTACAAGGTAATCTGAAAGTTGCATAGGATCGACAGAAAAGTCAAGCAGACCTTAAAATAACTCCGAAAGAGTTTCAGGTAGGTGAACATGTGTTCATCAAGGTGAGGCCCAAAAAGAGCTCTCTGAGATTGGGAAGTTGTGCAAAATAGCACCTCGTTACTCTGGTCCATTTGAAATACTGTCCAGGATTGGACAAGTAGCCTATCAATTAGCATTACCACCAAATTTAAGAGTACATAATGTTTTTCACATTTCTGTATTAAATAAATATGTTCATGATGCTACTCATGTTGTTAACTGGAATGATGTACAGGTGGAACCAGAAGGATTTTTTTGGTGGAACCGGACTGTATCCTCGGGCGGAGGGAGATCACACTTCGGAACCGCACCATTGGTCAAGTGAAGCTGCAATGGAAGCATCTTAGTCTAGAAGAATCCACCTGGGAAATGGAAAGTGATATGCGAGATCCATATCCAATTCTGTTCCAGGGGAATTCTGAGGATGAAGAATAAATAACATCGAGGACGACGTTATGTTCTAAGGGGGTGTGTACGTCACATGCCCCAATTTTGCAAGAAAAAATTTTATATTATTTGATATTATTTGAATACAATATCTTAAATTTTATGCTAAGTTGAAATTGATGACTCATCAGAGTCAAGGATATTTAATGTAATTCTGAATATTTTAATTATAAATAAATAAAGGGGGAGACAACATCTTAGGAGAGCTGTTAAAAGAGTGTTTACTAGTCAAATTGGTGGAGGAGACTAGGTGGAGAGAAAATAGACATGTGGTAGCATCCTCAAACCATTTCCAACTGTTGCAAGTTGCAACCTCCCTACATTTGGGATCATGATCCCCCAAGAAAGTGGGATCAGAGCAGGTGGCTCAATTAATGACAACTGACCCAAAAGACCTAGGTAATCTTTATAAAAATTCCCATTGAAGAGAGATGAGGGTGTTCATTCTAGAGAAGTGATCATTCAGGTGAATGTACTTTAGAGAAATTCAATGGAAGGGAATTGTGGAAAGAGTTTGAGATCTAGTGCAACTTTTAAGCTGAAAGATCTTACTGCTGAGTGCAGGGTGTTTTACTGAGTAATTGGACTATTCTACTATTTGCATGCTCCACCAGTTCTCAGCCAAGAAGACCAGGAACAGTCTCAGGAGTCCTGAGGAAGTGTTGTTTGAGCACTCTCCAGGAGTTGGTAGGGAGGAACGGCCTCCTAACACTGTTGTTGTCTATGCTAATCAGGTTCTACATTATTTGTTTTACTGTGTTTAGATAGATAAATCTGAAACTAATTTTTAAATGAATGTTAAATATTCAGTTTATAATTTGTTAGAATGAAAAATAATTCTAATCTTCATTTTACCACGCCTGGAAGGACCAGGCCGTACTCCAGCACAGTTAGAGTATTTACAGTAGATGAAAGATAATGATTAAGAGATGGAATAGAATAGAGATGGTTCTGCATTTTGTAGTTAATAGAGTAATTTATTTCAGTGTGTAGGCTATTAAACAAACGAATAGTGACCTGGTGATTTATGTTTATTGTTTTTTTTTACAAGCTTATTTATGTAAACCTATTGGAAAAGAGATAGCAGTATTTTATCACGAGTAGAATTTTTTGTGTAGGCAAGATTGTATAAACACAGACAGTAGAGTAATTTTTTATTCATGTTAAAGTATTATGGACGTTAAACAAGTCTTATAACATATTTATACTTCTCGGTTCACTTAGTAACTAAAGGTAATGTAGCAGAAAATCACTTTAGAGCTATAGTAATAGATACAGTTAGTAAATAGAAGCTTTGAAAGTACAATTAATAACTAGTATAAACTAAATATTTACTATGAAGAAACTATCTTATAATTATCAGGCTTATACCTGTAAAGGTAAAACTTCAGGTTGAAATAAATAAAGATATAATCTAGGTTACAGATTTAATTGTTTTATTATTATGTAATTATGAATCTTTATTAGTTAACAGAGTGGTAAACAAACAAGAACTTAAAAATAAAAAGTAATTAGAATCAAGCTAAGAACTTACAGCATTTATATAACTCTTTTATTTAAAAGGGAAAGGAATTACTAACAAAATAAACCATATTCAAAACTATTGTAACAATAGGTAAACAGAAACCATCTTAACTAATAGATTTAAGATTGTTTTATTCTGAGGGTTCTTTTTCAGTAACCCTAGGATTTAACCCTAACTAAAAAACACAACCTATAAAAATTACATTATGACTGAACTTATAGTCTTTATATTATCATTATTTATTTACAAGAAAATATTAAAACAAATTATTATTATTATTAATAGACGAGGAAGGGAAGACCAAAATACACAGAGTCATAACTAGCAGGTTATATAACTGATAAAGATAAACAAGACAGAGCTCTAATTAATAAAATCCTTTTAAAACCATTTCATAATCAAGACAGAGCACGAAGCTAAAAAGAGCCCTTGGAACCAAGTATATTTCTCTAACAAGCCAAAAGGATTAAGTTATAACAAATGTACTTCACCCAGCACCTTGACGAGGGTTCGAAAGACAAAACAATGATCAACTTATAGAAACTTCTTTACAAGTAATAACTATTATAAAATAGTGTATATTTTATTAATATTCGAAAACAGAGAATCATTAAACCCTGTACATAGGAAAATCCCACATATTATGAAACTAAGTATATCAGTACTTAGCCATAGGCTATAAAAACCTGTCATTAAGTTGAAAACAGTGAATAGAAGTCACGACATTATGGCCGGAGTAACCCTGCTACAAGCAAGGGTGTAATAATAAAAAATACATACTATCAACTGAGATTAAACATCTGAAAACACCGATTGAACCGAAGGCGAACCACTTCTCCAACGAAACCCTTTTTCCCTAATCTGTACAAGCAGGGAGGACCACATTGTAACCGGGGCTTACCTGTAGGTTCTGTGGTGAATCCAAACTTGGGAAAAGGTTCTGCCTAGCCTGTGTCAAACTGCAAGTCTGCAAGCAAAAACCCAAGGGTTTAATTAGAGCTGCGTTTTCATTTCTTTTTAAACTGTAAATAAAAATTGGTAATAAACTTAAAATAATTACCTCACCTGAAAGTGAAGAATATGGAGCCATAAAGGAACAAACCAGCACAGCAAATCAGCATAACGAGCAGCCCAAAACCCTAGTACTCACAAGTGACAAAGATGATGGGGGCTCACTATACAAGCTACACTGACGACGGGAGCAAGAGCAAGTCTTGGCAACGGCCACGAAAGAGTTCAACACTAAAAAGAATACACTGACAGAGCTACACTACCGTCATGACATCATAGTGTAAGCAGGAAGAAAACTTTTACTCTAGCAGTATATTCTACTTTACCTCTACTTTACCTCATAGAACCCTTGAATTAAGTAAGCAAACTTTTACTCTAGCAGTATATTCTATGCTAAAAGAAGTATATCTGGATTAACACTTTAATAAACTCTTATTGGGTCAAAATTTACCTGTCAAGCCTGTAAAATCCAGAATTCCAAAAAAGTTAGCAATCGCTAAGTAATTCGATGATCGATGATAAGAAGATGGTGGCATCAGCTATGACGATGACTCTATGAATCCGTGATGAAGACTTGACTAGATGTTTTGACGACTGTGGAAGAGAGATAATACCTTCCTAGTTACGAGGGAGTGTTGATGTATTTGTAACTTCGGAAGATATCCTTATGTATATTATCATTATATGTTGTTGTACCCCCATTAGATATTTTTTTACCTCCTCGTGGGATGTCTTTATTGTGTCTATACATTGAGGTACAACCTTCATTGTAAGTCAAGGAAATAGTCCCCGGTGTAACATCATGTAATGTGTATTTTGAGTCTCTCTAGGAGAAGTCGGCCCTGTTAGGGAAACAAGTTGGCCCCAGTCATGTAAAAGGTTAGTCACTTGAAGGGTATAAATAGGGAGGCACTCTCCCTCATTTATACACACCTCACCTCACTCAAGTTCGCATGAGATATAGAGAGACAAGGAAGGATAGATGGATAGTTGTTGAATACTTCTTATTACTGGGTTTGATCATCTTATGACATAGTCTTTGTGGTTGAACTATTATGAGGAAGTTTGCGGGGTTTTCTCATTTATGGTTTCCTCGATGAAAATAGGTGTGTCTTGGGTATCTGTTATATCTTATGCATATTGATGTACTTGTTATTATTTCATAAAAATATCCTAATTAAGCTAATAAGATCTAATAAAAACTAACATTTGGGGGTTAGTGGCAGTCATTCAAATTTGGAAGAGAATTGAGGCATGAGGAAGAGGACAAGTGTCATAGGGGTTACTAAACAATGAGGATGAGTTGGAGGAATCCTATGAGGATTAAAAAAATATTTCATGCTCAAGGAGAATTTCTCTTGATCATTTTGAGAATTTCCTTAGGCATTTTGGAAAACTCTAGCTTGTCCACTGCACAGTGATTTCTCACTCTCCATGCTAGTGAGTCAATTTCAAGGTAGTTGGATTCCTATCCAAATTGGATTTTGGAGAGGCCACCCTGACCTCTAATTTGTAGCTGAATGGAGTGTTTTTTTTCATGTATAAATATTATAAAGTTCGTGACTCATCTCTTTCCCCATTCTTTCATCCCCATCTCACTATTCCCCATGTTTTCATATTATGTCCCACTTGTGTGAATGGTTCTTGCACTTGGTTGAGATTAGTTGATGCCCAAGAATGGGTGCATGATGTTTAGATTTTTAATATGTTTTCCCTGTTCTATGTAATTTGAATTAGCAGAAATACATATGCAAAATTCGCACATTTCCAAGCTAATGTTTAACTAGTTTCCATGTGTTGGCTTCCATTTTGAAGGAGTTGTGTATATGATCTATAATAAGGAGTTTCTATGATGTTAAATGCTATTTAGTAGGATATTTGTATGTTGTATATGTTATACATTCATAATTATCTTCTCTGAACTATTTCATGTATTTTTTGTGAGTCGAAATGGAGCTCTCTATGACATTTCCTTTTAAGCAATATCATTGAATGTTATCAAATGAGTGTGTAATGATAGAACTAGTTTTCAGAACCAATAACCATTTGTAATGACAGTAAATAAGGTATATTATTGGCCCCCATACTCTTCTTATAAATTTGGGAGAGTCGTGCCTGATTTGGGAATCCCTTTTGGCCTACACCTTAGGGGGAATTTCGCCACAATTTCTTAGTAATTTTCCCTATTTGTCATCAATACCAAATAAAGTTGAATATGTATAAATACATTCATAAAATTATAATATAACCTATTTATATGTATTAATATTCATCATATCATTCCCTTCCAAATTCGATATCATTTTGTGTCATGTGTGTTGGTTGTGGAGCCTAATCTTCTAGATCCAGAGTTATTATTCAGTTGTGATTGTAACCCAGGAGTATTGTACACTCATTCCCCCTGCCTTGGGGTTCAGGGAAGCACCCCGAAAAAGGGGGTTCAGGGGAAACATTCCCGAGACATGGGGGTTTGTGGGAAATGCCCCCAAGAGACGAGCGTTCGGGGGCAGCACCCCTGAGAAATGGGGGTCCCCGAGAAAAAATTTTGGGATGTGTGTTGGCCAACAGTTTGGCGGACCCATGGTATTGGGTTAACCCTAGAATTTTCCCATTGTATTTCCTCTATAAAAGAAAGCATTGTAAAACAAATGAGTATGGTATTGTATTGTATTGGAAGATAGAATGTGAGAGCGTGAAGAGGAAGTGCAGTGGTTTTGTTATAGGGTGTATCCCTTCATCTTTTTGGACTGTAATAAAAGGACTGGCAATTTTTTTATAGACGTAGCCCATTGTTTGGGTGAACCACATTATATTTGTGTCTCTCTATAATGTTTTAATGTGTTTTGCATCTTGTTTATTGATTTAACTGTATATCTATTATTGCTCTGCTGTCCTATATTCTAACAATTGGTATTATAACCAAAAGGTCTATTTGGTTGATAAACTCACAGGAAAGAAGGGTTCCTGGTTCGAGTGGGAGCAATGGCGGCAGAAGGAAAGTTTAGGGTCGAGAAATTTAATGGCCAAAACTATAAGTTATGGAAGATGCAAATAGAGGACTATATGTACCAGAAGGATCTGTACCTGCCGTTGGGCGGAAAATCAAAACAGCCAGTGGCTATGAAGGATGAAGAATGGGAGGTTCTTGACAGAAAGGCACTGGGAACAATACAGTTGTGCCTGGCTTCATCGGTGGCCTTCAATATTTCAAAAGAAAAACAACAAAGGGTGTGATGAGTGCATTGAGTAAGCTCTACGAAAAACCCTTGGCTTCTAACAAGGTATTTTTAATGAAGCGTTTATTTAATATGAAGATGTTGGAAGGTGGATCTGTTGTTGACCATTTAAATGAGTTTAATACACTTACTATTCAGTTAGGTTTTGTAAAAGTGAACTTTGATGATGAGGTTAGGGCTCTTCTAATCTTATGCTCATTGCCAGAAAGTTGGAATAGCTTGGTCATGGCTGTAAGTAACTCTGTCCCTAGTTCAAACAATCTTAAGTTTGATGATGTAGTTGGTGTTATTCTTAGTGAGGAAATACGAAGAAAAAGAACAGGTGAGACATCAGGTAATGCGTTGACCATGGAGAGAAAAGGGAGACAAAACGAGAGAAGAAGGAGCCCAGGAAATCGTGGCAAGTATAAAAAGGGAAGATCCAAGTTCAGATTCGAAAAAATAGAGTGCTAGAACTGTGGTAAGAAAGGACATCTGAAGAAAGACTGTAGAGCTCCAAAGAAAAAAGGAGACAGACAGCAAGAGACTACTCACGAAGCGAATATAGCAGGTGATGTGTTACAAGATGATTTAATTCTTGCATTAGATAATACTAGTGATTACCGGGTAGTATATTCAGGGGCTTCATGTCATGCTACACCCCATAGGAAATTCTTTCATGATTATGTTCAAGGTGATTTTGGGCATGTGCTATTGGGGGATGATGAACCATGTAAAATTGTTGGAAAGGGTAAGGTACGGATTAAGTTAAATAATGGAAGTGAATGGCTGCTAAAGGATGTATGGCACATTCATGCTATGAAAAGAAATCTGATCTCAACAAGGCAGTTGGGAGATAGCAGTTGTTTGTCTACGTTGGAGAAACGTGGTGGAAGATCACTAAAGGATCAATGGTAATTGCAAAAGGAGATAGGATAGGTACGTTATATTTATGTCCTCATAATACTGATTATTCTATCTCTATATCTTCCATAGAAATAGGTGCTGCTTTGTGGCATCATAGGCTTGGCCACATGAGTGAGAAGGGGATGCAGATTCTCCACTCAAGGAAACTGCTTCCTAATCTGAAGCAGGTAAGTTTGGAATTCTGTGAGAACTCTGTTTATGGAAAATAGAAGAGAGTTATATTTCTCAGGGTTGGGAAACAAAAGAAGGTGAAAAGTTAGAGCTTGTCCATACAGATGTATGGGGACCAGCTCAGGTACAATCTCTTGGTGGCTCTCGTTATTATGTTCCTTTTATTGATGATGCAACTAGAAAAACTTGGGTTTATTGCATTAGACAAAAATATGATGTGTTTGATACTTTTAAGAAGTGGAAAGATTTGGCTGAGAATGAGACAGGAAAAAGGTTGAAATGTCTCAGATCTAATAATGGAGGCGAGTACTGCAGCAAGGAGTTTGACAGTACCTGTTCACACAATGGGATTCGCAGAGAGAAAACAGTCCCTGGAACACCCCAAGAAAATGGTGTGTCAAAAAGGATGAACAGAACGATCATGGAGCGTGCAAGGTGTATGAGATTACATGCAGGGTTGCTTTTATAGTTTTGGGCTGATGCTGTAAACACGGATGTTTATTTAATAAACAGAGGGCCTTCAAGCGCTTTGGGTGGTGGCATTCCAGAGGAGGCATGGACATGAAAACAGGTAAAATACTCATTTCTAAGAACTTTTGGTTGTGAAGCATTTGTCCATATTGATAAAGATTATAGAACAAAGCTTGAGGCTAAATCAAAGAAATGTACCTTTATTGGATACAGGGTTGATGATTTTGGTTATCGCTTATGGGATCTTAAAATCGCAAAATCATTAGGAGTAGAGATGTAGTATTCAATGAAAAGGTCATGTACAAAGATCAGTTGCAGGGAAAGAAAGAAGAAAAGGAAAACACAGAGTACACATTGCTTGATGAAATCAAAGAAAATGAAGTTCCAAAAGCACCAGAAAATCAAGATTAGCAACAGGTACCTGAAACTCCTGCAACTGTAAGAAATTCTACCAGGTTAAGTAGACCCCATGAATGATTCTCTCCTTCACTATATTATTTATTGATGACTGATTCTTGTGAACCAGAATGTCTTGAAGAAGCAATGCAGGTAGAAAGTAGAAAGAAGTGGGAGCAAGGCATGGATGAGGAGATGGACTCATTGGTAAGAAACCAGACTTGGGATCTGGTTAAGTTACCTGCAGAAAAAAGGGCATTGTAGAATAAATGGGTTTGCAGGTTGAAGGAAGAAGATGGAGGAAAGAAGCGATACAAGGCTAGACTTGTTGTAAATGGGTTTGCACAAAATAAAGGTATATATTTTGATGAAATATTTTCTCTTGTTGTTAAAATCACTTCAATTAGAACTATTTTAAGTCTAGTGGTGGTAGAATATTTGCATCTTGAACAGTTAGATGTAAAAATGGCCTTTCTCGATGGGGATTTGAAGGAAGAGATTTATATGCAGCAGCCACAAGGGTATGAGGTCAAAGGGAAGGAGAATTTGGTTTACAGGTTGAATAAGAGCTTGTATGGCCTGAAGCAAGCTCCAAGGCAGTGGTATTTAAAATTTGATAAGTTTATGACATAACAAGGTTATGATAGATGTCATTCTGACCACTGTGTTTATTTCAAGAGGCTAGATAATGGAAGATATATTATCTTGTTATTGTATGTGGATGACATGCTTGTTTCAGGGTCTAACATGCAAGATATAAATGTGCTCAAAAGGAAACTAGCTAAATCATTTGCGATGAAGGATTTGGGTGTTGCAAAGCAAATGCTTGGTATGAGAATAACAAGAGATAGGAAAAATCGCAAATTGACGTTGTCTCAAGGTGAGTACATAGAAAAGGTGTTACAAATGTTTAGAATGCAGAATGCAAAACCAGTCAATACACCTTTGGCCAGCCATTTCAAACTAAGCAAGGATATGTGTCTAGAGACACAGGAAGAGATAGATTACATGTCTAAGATTCCCTATTCATTAGCGGTTGGGAGCTTGATGTATGCCATGGTGTGCACAAGACCAAATATTGCACATGCAGTGGGAGTTGTGAGCAAGTATATGAATAATCCAGGTAAATAGCATTGGAAAGCAGTACAGTGGATTCTGAGGTATTTGAGAGGTACCACTTCTCATGCATTATGTTTTGGAGGTTCAGACATTGTTCTACAGGGATATGTTGATGCATATATGGTTGGTGATAAAGATAGCAAGAGGAGCACCACAGGGTATGTGTTTAATGTAGGTAGAACATCAGTAAGTTGGATTTCAAAAATGCAACAGGTTGTTGCACTTTCAACAATGGAAGCAGAGTATGTTGCTGCTACAGAGGCTAGTAAGGAGATGATTTGATTGCAGAGGTTCATGGAAGAATTGGGTAAGCGGCAGGAGAATAGTAGGCTGTACAGTGACAACTAGAGTGCCATTCATATTGTAAAGAACTCAGCCTTTCATTCGAGGACTAAACATATACAACTCAAGTACCACTTCATAAGATTTTTTCTAGATGAAGAACTTTTAAAACGAGAAAAGATACACACTAGCCAAAATCCTATAGACATGTTGACAAAGGGAGTATCCAGAGAGAAACTGAGTTCTTGCTCAGTTTCTGTTGGCCTTCAAGCATGAAGGTGAAAAGAAAAAATTTGCCAAGTCCAAGGTCCAAAACATAGTCCAGCAAGTGCAGCAGTGGTGGAGTTGTTGTGATCAGTCTCCAAGTGGGAGATTGTTGGTTGTGGAGCCTAATCTTCCAAATCTAGAGATATTATTTAGTTGTGATTGTAGCCCAGGAGTACTGTACACTCATTCCCCCTGCCTTGGGGTTCGGCGCAGTGCCCCAAAAAAGGGTGTTCAGGGGAAATGCCCCCGAGACACGGGGGTTCGGGGGCAACGTCCCTGAGACATGGGGGTTCAGGGGCAGCACCCCCAAGAGACGGGGGTTCGGGAGCAGCACCCCCGAGAAACGGGGGTTTGGGGGCAGAGCCCCCAAGAAAATTTTTTGGGATGTGTGTTGGCTAACAGTTTTGTGAACCCATGGTATTGGGTTAACCCTAGAATTTTCCCATTGTATTTCCCCTATAAAAGAAATCATTGTAAAATGAATGAGTATGGTATTGTATTGTATTGGAAGAGATATTGTGAGAGTGTGAAGAGGAAGTGCAGCAATTTTGTTGCAGGGTGTATCCCTTCATCTTTCTGGACTATAATAAAAGGACTGGTAATTTCTTTGTGGATGTAGCCCATTGTTTGGGTGAACCACGTTATATATGTGTCTCTCTATAATGTTTTAATGTGTTTTTCATCTTGTTTATTGATTTAACTATATATTTTTTATTGCTCTACAGTCTTGTATTCTAACAATTTGGAACCCCCATAGTCAAGACTAGTTAATCTCGAATTTACCCAAATTGTGCCTTTGTCTGGAAATTTCATGTTGGATCATTACAATGGTATCATAGCATGATATTAGTTCCTATTGTATTTCCCTATTCATGTTTCTTAATTATAGTATCCCTCCATTAGAAACTAAGTCTGAAGACATTAACAGTGCAAGAGAAGAAGGTGAAGACGTTAATTCTGAGTATGAGAAGATTAGGGAAAAACTAGGATTCAAAGATATGGATGATGAGGATAAGGAGGATCTTAAAAACTTTATGAATTCATATATTGAATACATAACCAGAAATTTTATGCAAGGATTCGATTTGTTGTCTAGCCAACTTGCGAGCAAGTCAACACCAGGGAATAGTAATAGTACACCTAATTTTGAGAAGAAGACCTATGTGGAAGTTAAATACTCAAAGACTGGACCTCACAACGGACCCCATGAATTCAAGAATTGGACATGACCTGCAATTACTAAGTTTTTAGAGTCTAAGAAAATATTTTTCCCCATTTATGGTGTGAAGGAATTAGCACATTATTGGCAACAACTCAATGAAGAATGTAGGAAAGTTCTGCCTCTCGATCAGTTCTTCAAGGCCTATCATCAGCTTAAGTAAGGAGGAAGTGGGACTAGAGAACCTCCTATAAATCGGGAATTAAATTATATCATTGTAAAATTAACTATTCCTTCATTTGATGGTTCTTCCTAAATGTATGGTAATGCTTGGCTACAAAAACTAAGTGTGTATTTCCAGTTAAATCCTATGGTTGAAGAAGATGCACTAAAAATGGTCATTTTACATCTTAAAGGGGAAGCTAATGATTACTGGTTCCATGGTATTAGAACCTTGGGACATGATCATATTTTATCTTATGAGGGTTTCTCCAATTCCTAAATGGATATATTTGATAGGAAAGATGTTGAACTTCCTTTCAAAGAATTAACACAATTAAAGCAAGTAGGGACCCCTAAAGCATATATGTTAGAATTTGAAAAACTCTCAGTAATGGTTTCTTATGTTTCTATGGCTAGGTTGGTTTTACTGTTTCCTAAAGGATTGACAAAACCTTTGAAAGGGCTCGTGAAATCCCACAAGCCAACTACATTGAAGGATGCCATGAATTTCACAAGAGACTTGCAGAATCATGTGTTTCCAAAAACCAAATACCCCCCTAAGCCTAATTTCCTTTCCAAATTCAAGGAAGGAAAGAAATAATGGAAAAATGTCTCTTTTTTCAAAGATATTAAGGGAGAGAAAATCAAAGAAGAACTCAAAAGACAGAAATTGTTCTTCACATGTCAACGAGCTTGGGTTCCGAGACATAGGTGTGCAAAAGGGAAGGCACGCTACATCAAAGTTTTCTCTGAATATGAGGGAGAGGGTGGGTAGGAAGAAGCACAACTTACAACCCAAGAATATGGGTATGAAACAACATAAGAAGAACATCCCACTCCTGAGACCGGAAAAATTTCAATACTTTCAGGTGTACCTAGATTCCACACCCTTAGACTCAAGGGTAACATACGAGGCCAAAAGGTTACGGTCCTAATGGATGGAGGAGTCACTCATAACTTCATATATGCATCCTTGGTGGAGAGGAGAAATATACAAACTAAAACTTCTTATGGTTCCATGGTCATCACAATAGGTAACAACTCTATGGATTGCACCAAATGGACTCCAAATCTTCAAGTTACTATAGGAAATCATAATATTACTGACAACTTATATGTAGTGAATGTGGATGATATACATGTGGTTTTGAGATTCCAATGGTTATATTCTTTGGGAGAAAATACAGTGAACTATCAATTCCCTAAAATTAAGTTCAAAAATTCACATGGAAAACCAATCTTGTGTAGAGGGATGCACACTTACCCAAACCAAGCGGTGTCCTCTCATAGTATGAGGTCTATCTCGGGGCATGGAGATATTAAATGGGCTATTGAATGTTTTATTACATATTATAATCCTCACTTGAAGGTTTCCAAGCATCCTAAGGAGATAGAGAAGTTGTTGGTTAAGTATGAGAAGGTTTTTGGAGACCTTCCCTCAGGGAGATCATTCAAGGTTTGGTTGTCCTTCCTCATGTGTTTGGGTTCTAGGGATATGCAACCAAAAAGACACACACTAAAACATTATACAAGCCTCAATATTCTCCAAGTTTGTTCCATGTACCAATATAACATAAACTTGAGATGAACATTATTTACCTTGGCAATCCATTCACTCTCACCATGGGATGACTAGAAAATTTGGGAACGTCGTGTAAATTTAGTGCATTTATTCTTCTTGGGTTATTTAGGTTTACCATGGTATTTGAAATGATTATAGTGACTGGAATCAACAACGTCTTCATATTAAAGTCAATTTAGCATAGAATGGATGAATCAAATCATGTTATGGACAGGGAGTTTTTCCTTTGAAGGTTTCAATAAACACACCTGTACGAGTAAAGAGAAAAACATAGGAGAAATTCCATTGAATTTGTACTACCAAAGACATATTTTTGGAATGGATGTATATTCCATGAACACAATATTTCAACTTTTTAAATTATTTTCCTAGGGCCACAAGCAAAAACTCTTGGCGAGCTGCAAACAAAATCAATCTTCAAAAATGAATACTCATTCAAAGTTTCATTTCTTATAAATGCACACCACACATTAAAATACATTGATTATTATCAATATATGGTTCAAGGGTTTCATGACTATTAATGCTAATAATGAGAACAACCCACGACTATTCAAATTGGAAACCTTAAAATTTAATAAACATTCTCATATTGAAACAATAGGACTTGCGACCAACCAATGCATTTATGGTGAGAATAAGAATGTATGCATTTCATGTGAAAGCGGAAATGGCCAAATATAATTTCAACCAATGTTTTTCTGTAGAGAAGAATTGATGGAAGCAATGAGTAAGACATAAGGAAAATAGGTAGCTCCAGGAAAATGGCCTCCAAACTTTGGAGTGTAGTCTTGAAAACAAAGTGTATTGAAGTGATAGTAATGGAGATGTATTTTATTAGACACTTAATATATGTAAGTTCATAACCATTTTTCTTGTTGGAACTTGCTAGTATCAGAGGATGTTTTGGTATGGAGTTGAGGAACTACCTTGTTCCAATTGTCAAATTATTTGGTGTTAAAAAAAATGGTAGGATTAGAAGGCAATTTCCTTTTAACCTAATAGGGAGTTTAAAGGTCGAAGAAGAGGTAGGGATATTAAATCTCAATATGTATAGACTCTAGACATTTCCCAACCCCAACAATAAAATTTGGCCTTCTCCTAAGTTGTGAATGAAAAAGAATAGTTGGAAAAGGTTACTATGATTACTAGCATTGGAGTAATTTATGAGATTACTAATAAAATCCAATTCCTCCCAATCTCTATCAAATTTTCAGTTTGGGAGGTATGCATAATATTTCTAAATTCTAACCTTGTCAATATGCATTTGAAGGCTAAAAGGCCTATATAGAAAGACGCATCATGAATCCATGATAATCTATTCTACTATAGTATTAAGAAGTTATATGAGAAGACTAAACCATTTTTTTATTTACAGAAACAAAACAAAAAAGACTTGTATTTATGATTATAAGAAGTTACAAGGCCCCAACTTTACCTGTATTTCCAATGGAACAGAAAGGAACTGATAGTTTGATTTATATCTTCTATGTGCGAGAGTATCCAAGTTACTCTTGATATTCCTAAGGCATCGTAATTTTTATTGAACAAAAAGGGGCCCTTTCTTTTCAAAATTTATTTGTCCAATTAGAAAAAGATTTCAAAAAAATTACCATCTAATCAGCTTCATGAAGGCCCCAATCATCAATGGGAATGATGAAATATTAAAGGGTGGGATCTGGAATATGGCAAATGTACTAATGTATTTCCTAGTAGCAAATAATCCTACTTCCTTTGAGTAGGACATGAATAAATGAAATGTATGTAAAATAAACAAAAAAGGTCCTTGACAATAACTAAAGGGCCCTATAGAAGAATAAGACCATTGTTTGTATGTGTGTGCCAAAATAGGGTTTGCAGCTATATCTTTGGACATCCACGCTATTGAAATCCCCTCTTTTACTATAAAAGAGAAAATTAATTTAAAGCAACTTTGATAATTCTATTTTTATCATTACTAGTTCTCTTTAATTATTTGTTAGTTGAATGATTGCATGCATACATGCAGTTCTATGTACAATCAATTACCAGCTTGAAAGTTCCATTCATACTATGAATGCATATGAAAGCATATTATTACCTCAATATTATATTCAACTTGATGGATGTTGTTTTTTATGGAATTAAGCTTCCTTTAAATCCCAAGTATTGGGTTGTCTAACACTAAATCAAATTATGTCTGTTAAATATTTTTACATTAGGTATCATTGTTGTATCCAAAAAGGTTAAAAGGTTGCTAATGTCCTTAATTTTTCAATGTACAATATATAGGCCTCATTCAAGATGATGACATGTTGTCTAGCTATGGTATAAGATCATATATCACAAGATTTCCCCATTATTTTGAAATGCATATGCAAAACTTAAAAGAAGTATTTGATCAATAAAGAGCATTGTTTGTGACCATGAAAAAATAGGTGTCCCGGGGTAGAATATATGTTATTGATATATATAGAAGGATGTGCTCCAAGTTGTTTTTCCATGCATCTTCTCCGTTTAAGGGTGGTGTGGTCATTTGTTCCTTGTTCTACCTAGATTTCTATTTTGAGAAAAAAATCCTCTATAAATGTATGTGTGTGTTTTTTTTAATTTGGAATGTTTTTGCATGTGACCCATCCAAGGTAGTGGTCGTAGTGCTCTCACCTCTCCCATCAATGTGACCCTCCCTATGTCTCAACTCTCCTTTAGTGTTGAAATTTTAGTTAGGTTAGGGTTTGAGATAGAAAAATAAAATATTTGTACTTTCATGTATAAAATAAAATCTAAATCAATGTTAAATACAGAACACTACATGTGTAACTAAATTTAAAACATAATTTTCATCTCTTTCAACTTTAACACTTCTCAATGATCATTGTGTTGAATTTGGTCCTCTATATTCAAGGTATAGGAACATAAATAGTAACAACAGTACTATAAAAAAAATGAACAAATATAATAAATAGTATCAATATGGTTTAGATCTTCCTTATACTCATATATCTTTTGGATCATACCTTGTCTTTTAAAGACAAGTCACCAAAAAAACAAGGACAACCTAAGAGAGAGAATAAAGTGCAGTGGGTTTAGTCAAGTACAGCAGTAGTCAAGCAACTAGTATGAACACATCAATTAAATAGAAGCAGACTAGGTAAATATGACAGTCCAAACCTAAGTTAGCAGCCCATACAAAAAAAAACATGAATTTCTTAGACCTCAAATATGGCCCAACACACTCGAATATTGTAGCATAGGTCGAAACCCATTCAAGTAGTGTCTCTTATTTTCCTAGCATCCTCAAACCATTCACAGTATGTTCCAATAAATGGACAGTCCACTAAAAATGCTCATCGTAGATCATAGCATCCCTAGAGAGGTTGATCTAAGGGTCATGGCATCTCTACAGAATCTAATCAAAAGACACGGCCTACCCTAGCAGGCTTGTAGGTGGTCATGACAGTTATGTAGAGGTTGTACAACTAACACTGCTTCCCTACATGGGTTAAGCAAATCAAACCACAAAATCCCTAGTAGGATGAAATTAGTCACGACATCCCTAATAGGATGAGATGGGGTTGCAATAGGAATGCACAGGAATAGATGATATTTAGGGCATACACCAATAGGCTAGATAACACCACGGCTCAATAGTAAGGAGATCACGGCATGCATAAACAACAACAAGGAGGTACAAATAACACGGCATCCCTACATGGGTTAAGCAAATCAAACCACAAAATCCCTAGCATAATCAACTCTGTCACAGCATCCCTAACATGGTGAGATGGGATTATAGTAGGCATGAACAAGTAGAGATGATAGTTAGAGAATACACTAGTAGGATGACTAAGAAAATGGATTAGTAGCAAGGAGATTACATCCTACACAAACAGAAGCAAGGAGGTCACAAGTCAACTTAACTAGTAGATGGTGGCCATGGACTACTCAAACAGTAGCAAGGAGTTCATATATCAGCAGTAAAGAGGTCACAACCTACACAAAATAGTATTTGGAGGTATGACCTAGCAGTAGCAGTAGTAAAGACCCAATACATCAAGATAAACCAGCCTTAGCGAACCCTAGAGAAGACAAAGAAACATATATAAACTTCTCTCTAGTCAAGACACACTTAAAACTGAAGTCTAGGACTTAATTTATATATTGGCATGCCTTCTAGAATGGTCACATAATTACCCTATCTTTTAGGAGGTTTACCAAATCAAAACATAAAATTTAGGTTGACTTAGGATAGGGTACCAAAGGTCAAAACAAAAACAATAAAAACATTAAGGTTAAGTCATCATAGAAAAAGGATCAAGGTACCAAAAGCAAGAAGGGTGCTAGGACCAATAGGAAATCATAAGACCATAAGTCAACTAGAGGTGTCACAACAAGGTGGGAATAAAACCCCTTCACCTATAATACCAAGGTGTACCATAAAGGTGGGGGAAAAACCCCTTTTACCCAATATACCAAGGTGTGTCATCAAGGTGGGGAAATAACCCTTTTTACCCACAATACCAAGGTGTACCATCAAGGTGGGGAAATAACCCTTTTACCCACAATACCAAGGTGTACCATCAAGGTGGGGAAACAACCCCGTTTTCCCACAAGACCGAGGTGTACCATCAAGGTGGTGAAACAATACCAAGGACTTTAATATGTCTCTCTCAATGTATATTGTTCGCATGTGTTCCATACAATAACTATGAGTTATATTATCAATGTATAAGGAAGGTCCAAATTGGACCATGTTTTATTAGCTATAAATTGTATTCCATGCAAAAGAATGATGGATCACTATAAACTTGAATTTGTTGAATGAAAGCCTAAACCTAGAACCATTGCATTTCTAGTTCAAAAATAGCTTTACAATTTCCCAAACCTTCTCAATCCTTCTAGATGCTTTGGGAAACAAATTAAAGGACTCTTTCTCCTTGACTAATAATAAGTGTTTGTATATCCATGCCCAATAGTGATTTATCACCAAGGGGGGCTCCTTAGAAAATGCAATTTCACAAAAGCATCATTTAGGCTTTGTTATCATTTACTTGAATAATCCACTTAGAGCACTAGGATTGACATTGGGCACATGCTCTTATGATTGACATTCCCCCATTGACAAGTATGTGATGAGCCTTGTTTTGCACTTGCTAACCATGATGGTTTTTGGCCCATTAGGAACATAATTTACCAGTTAAATGGATATTTTTTATTATCAAGTTTTTGTAAAATAAGGTTAAAGGTAATTCAAAGAGGAATAAGGCCACAAACCAAAGGAATCCAACAATGCACTAATGAGGGAAAACATGAATGTTGAGGTTGGACAACAATTGTATAACCTAGGAGTAATTGAAATGATTCGACATGCGGATTTGAGTTCCATGGGAATATTGGTGATCATGGTTTCCAGGGTTTCGTCAACTAGGAAAAATAGTGTTCCGAGTACAGGAAGCTATGTCTCAGCCTTGAATGGCCTACAGTCTCAGTCCACCGCGTCATTTTCTAATCCTGAGTGGGAGGAGAATATCACCCATAATGGTCGTCGGGTTCATTGCACGTAGGAAATTTTAGGATTCGGTTCAATGGTAGCCGCAAGAGTTCCACCGCCTCCCCCGATGGTTGGGTGCCTCTCCTTGCATCCCTGTTCACAGCATCTATCTACCAGATCTCGTAGGAAGCATGCACGTGAACCAGGTTTGTACAAACCCCAGTCCAAGAAGCTTTCAGGCTACGCTGCCAAACAGAGCCTCTTTTCAAGTTGTCTAGGTAGTGGGGAGCGATAGAGAGATGAGGCTTGGGTTCGCATAGTCTCGATGCATGAGCCCTTGTATCCTCTCCTAATATAGAAATTTATTAGAAACCAAGCCCGTTCAAACCTGGCCGCTCCAACTCCTGAATATCCTAAAGCCTTCTCGATTTTCATAAGATCTCTAAAGAGGGTCTCTCTTTGCTTGTGAGTGACCCCACTAATCTCTGTTTTGTAGCCGTAATCCTTGATTCGAAAGGTAGAAGGAACCCCTTCAGGACTACAGGGGCTTATCTTTGTAGGACAATAACTCCATAGCCTTGGGATCTCAAAGGACGCCTGCATCTCCATGGTATCCAACTTACGGGGAGGAAACAACAGACCCTTTGCTTCTCATCCTAAGTCCTTCAAGGATGCAACACAAGAGGGGCTCTCTGATGCACAAAATCTGGTCCAGATCCCACACCTGGTCTACATTCTAGATAAATCCGAGGAGGTTGCCACCCTAGAGATTAAGAAACCAGAAGTCATTCATAATATTCTCCAGTTCAAGGATCAGACCCTAATCTAAAGATTCAATGGATTGTGGCAAAAAACAAATATCTCATCACGTGGATCAACTCAAACTGGCCCAAGGAATCTCAGGTTTTACTTTTCTCTAAAGGGTTTTTTCTAGTGATTTTTCCTTCTCGAGAAGATCTTATTTCTATTATGAGCAAAGGGCCTTGGTTCTGGGGATCTGCAGGGATTTTTATAACCACCTGGTTCCATAATTTTGATCTTCTAACTATGGTAGTGACGAAGGTTCCCATCTGGGTACAGATTCCAAACTTACCAATTCATTTATGGACTCAATCAGTCTTCAAAGGGATAGGTGACACTCTAAGTTGCTTCTTGTCCTCTGATTATTCTTTCTTAGCAAATGGTATTTTTACCTTTGCTCGCATATGTGCCACCATTGACATCAGTCCAAGGCTTCCTGAAAAGATCAACCTGAAACTAGGCATCTCCATATGGATTCAAGCCTTGGACTATGAAAACATGGCCTTCAGGTGCAAGATCTGCAGACACATGTGCCACCTTCTCAATGCATTCCCGCAAAGGAAGACCCAACAGCAAAAAACATCGAAGGCCCACAGAGCCAAAAGCTAGAAATCCTAGATGCCTTCGCATGAAAAAAACAATCAAGATGACCAACTTGATGAAGACTCTCCCCCAAAAAAATAGGATCAAAGACCCACTCCACCTCTACCTAAGGTGCACATGCCTCTTCAAGAAGATGAAAGCACGAAAAGTGGCCTTCCACAAGGGCAAAAGTGATATCATGATTCTTCCTCTTCAGATTCTGATAAGGAACTCCACCATGATTCCAATGACGCATGGCAACTGGCGTTAGTGTCCCCAACCTCAGGGGGATGGATACAAGTCAAGAATAAACAAGGAAAAAAAGGAATACCTAAGACTCATCCCTATTCAGGGTCGGGACCATCTTCTTTGTGATCTCCTTGTCACAGCTTCTCTTTCAACTATCCTTTGTTATGATCCTATTCTGGATCTAGCTCTAGTGTTCAACTGTGCCATTTAGCTACTCCTTTCCGTAGCCAGCTACTCCTTTCCACCTTACTTGGCCTTCGAGCAGGTAGCAAAAAAATTTTGTAACATTACTTTTATTTCCAGCAATACAAGGTTCCTTAACTTACAAAAAAAAACAATTGTAAAACCTAAAGTAGATTAACTATGGACCAAAACTTGCATGGTTGGGCCCTTTAACTCTAGGTTTCAACACAATCTGAATGCAATGAAATGGTCCCATAAATCACTTATTGAAACTATGTTTCTTCGTAGGAAAAAAGGGTCATATAAAACCGATCCACAATGCTCAAAATGATAACATCGAAGGAGTTCAGTGAAGTTCATTGCAATCCCTTATCCGCTGGTTTAGTCTCATTTTCTTCATTATTCACACTTTTCAACCCATGTGAAGCAAAATTTAACTAAGGTTTTCCTCCACAATCTCGAATAAAGTATTTTTGGTTGTCCATGTATAGGTCTCTTGGATATAAGAGAGCTTGGAATTCCTAAAATAATGATTTAACTTGTACTTAGCACATAGCATATATGTCTAAGGTAAGAATGGTCGTATGGTTGGGAGATAGCTTTGTACTTTTTCCCATTATAACTTTAGTCCTCATGTTCTATATTAGTGTTTCCTTCTCTGCTTCAACATATTGAAGGTGGTATAGTAACAGTACCTATCAACAGTTCCATCCTCTATAGATTAGTCAGCTAATGGTTAATTTTGTAATGACATATTTTAGTAGCTTCAAGACCTAAATATGCTTCTTGTAATATCGATGTAGTTTTGGTTGTTAAACTAGAGGTTCAAATTACCCATTTTAGTCACAAATGAATCGCAGTAAGCATTCATTCCCTTGAATAACATAACAATCAACAAATGGTTTCAATATTTATGATTTCTTGCAACAACATGACTACTCAATATTGATGCTAAAATATCATGAAGTATCAATTCAAGCTAAATTGATTTGTAGTGCCCACACCCCATAGTTTTGAAATTTCCTTTAGAGTTGAAATTTCAGTTAGGTTAGGGTTTGAGGTAGAATAAATAAAAATATTTGTACTTCAATGTATAAATAAAATCTAAATTAATTCTAAATACATAACAATACAACTATAACACAATTTAAAACATAACTTTTCATCTCTTTCAACTTTAACACTCCTCGGTGATCATTGTGTTGAAGTTGGTCCTTAAGATGCAAAGTACAAGAAGATAAACAATAAAAACATCACTATTAAAACAAACTAATGAACAAATCTAATAAATAGTATCATTTTAGTTTAGACCTTCCTTATACTGCATGACATTATATTTTCAAAAATAAGTTGTTTTCATAATGTTTTTACAGACACTTATTTTTATGTTTTTTTTCTTTCAACAAAATTTGCAATCACCTCATCTTATAAAAATTCTTGTATAGATATTATGGCATCTACATATTATCTTGATGTATGCCTAGTCATGGGCTCATGACATGGACGTTGTGTCAAGGGGTCAAGATTTGCTGGAAAAAAAATGTTAAATTGATATATTTCATTATTATTACAAATCTTTAATTAATAAAAAAGAATTATAGAGGTACTCTTTAAATGATGGGGCCATATGATGTACTTCATCTTCCTGTCTAGCCTCATATTATATAAGATGACCCTCTACATGATCTAGAGTTTAAACATGAAAAATTACAATTAATACACCATTTGTAATGCAATATTTTAAATTGTAATCCATAATACGTATTTTGTAGATCATGAATACATTCATTATCAAGATGCAAAGCTTGGACTTCATTGGGTAGTTCTCCATCCTAGGCATTATGTGGATCGTTGCTTCTGTTCTTAAATCAAACTCAGTATTTTATGGCCAAAATTTATAACCAATAGATTGCACACATAATCAATCTTAAAAAAAACTTCGTTGATTTTATTTACTTACGCGCAAGATGGATTAATGGAAGACTATGCTTTCCCAGACAATATTTTTCGTCGTTCAACAAAGGCTTCAAATCCATACATGAATCCAAGCTTCAAGTCTTCCTCTGTGGGCACTTCATTAAACCATTCGGCCTGCAATTTTACATAAGATCATGAATTTAGCTTTTATGGAAATAAAACCAAAATTATTTGCAAATTATTATTTGGATGAAATATTTGATTTATTGATACTTACAAATCGTGCCACCAAATTCAAATAACGACCAGGCCCAAGGTTGTGTTGGCTAAATTTTTCTTTTCTTTCCTTTATGGCCTTTGATGTGTCTGGAAGCCTATGATCAAAAGGTTCAAATACGTTAGATGTTGCAAATTTTATCTAAAAATAAAGAGTAACAAACATATAATTATATTGTTGAAAGTATTTCATACATGTATGTGCCCAGTAGTAGCTTTCCTACTTTTCTCAAATCCCTCTCCTTTCCATCGTCCACCAGGGCCTTCCACTCCCTTGTTGGAATCATTGGAGGGTGCTCATGCATAGGGCTCATTTCTAGATGAACCCTATATTGGTCCCTCACAATATGTATATGCTATCCAACTTTATTAAGGACCTTAGCTCGATTGAAGGTCTCACTGTCGAATAACCCAACTAAGCGATTAGTGAGCTCATCTTTTAATTTTTTACTTTGTTTATCCCACCTTGATCGAATGGTAGGCCCAAAAATCTCCAATTATAAACCATGTAGTTGTTTATAAAAAACATCATTTCCTACAAAAAGATCATTTAATCATTAGTTGAAAAATATTTTTCGATAAGTAAATTTCAATCAGATTATATACAAAGATTAAAATAATCTTTTAAGTACCTGGGATCTTCTCAATCGTTATGGGAACAAGATCTTCGTCCACCAAAAATGTGGTATGTAGTGTTCCGATGCTAGTGACACATGAAGATCTAGGAAATGCTTCTTCAACAATATCAACAGTATGCTCTTCATCAACCCCATGTTCTATAGGATCTACTGTGCATTGGCCATTAGAGGGTGCACCCATACATGGCCTCGGGGGTGTCACAAAATGTGTTTTCAACTATTATGTTGACAATATTGGCAGATGAGATGCAGGTGGGGTCATGTGCTCATGTGACAACTCTCTACAAGCATCACTTGTACCAACACCCCCCCTGGCCACTATTATGTGGATGCAAAAACTCTTGTAAAAACAAACCATATTTTAGTTCATAATCGTATAAAAGTACAAAATATAAAATCATAAATGAATTTATCTTCTAATTAAATATCTTGCAACTTACTTTCAAGCCCCGACATCTCTTGGCCAAAAGTTCAACCTTTTCTTTAATCTCATTTGTTTCTGGTTGAATGAATAGCAAACGAAGGATTTCCTCATTTATTTATTTTAAGCTCTTCTTTATCATCTTGATGGGGTCCAATGAAGATGTGATGTCAGCATCGTGCATGAGCTCATCCACATTAGTATCTATGGATACCTCTGCTTCTAGATCAAACTTTGAATCAGTGGCCTACCATAAAAATATATAAAACATTATCGAAATGAAACCAATAGACTAAGGAAAAAAACATATTACTCATATTAAATTTGTACAATTACAATGAGATATACCTACATCATTGAGGATGTCGTCTTCTAATCAACTACCAGGGACTTTCCCTGATCACTGCCCTACGACAAAAATACAGAAAATAGTTTTAGATCCATTTTTCTTTGATTTTTTTCGTGTTTGTTTCGGGGATATTTTTTGTGGTTTTATTACAATTAGTTATACATGTTACCTCGATGTCGGTGTCCTATGATCTACTACTGGGGAGTTGCCCCGATCAGCACCCTGCAACAAAAATATAAATAACATTATCGTACTGAAACCAATATACTCATTAAATAAACATAATAAAAAGCATGGTTCTCATCTTTCATTTGTACAATTACAAATACCATGTATACATGTTGCCTCGAGGCTAGTGTCATTTGATCAATATCAAGGATCAATATCAAGGGAGTTTCCCCGACTAGCACCTTGCAATAAAAATATATATAATTATCGAATGAAACCAATATACTCACAATAAACATTATAAAAAAACATGTTGCACATATTTAATTTGTACAATTACAATGACCAAGTATGCATGTTTCCCCGAGGTTGGTGTCGTCTAATCAACAGCAAGGGAGTTTCCCCGACAAGCATATTGCAACAAAAATATAAAAAAGCATCATCAAAATGAAACCAATATACTCAAGAAAAAACCATAATAAAAAAAAATATTGCTCATGTTATATTTGTACAATTACAGTGAGGTATACCTGTTTCCTTGAGGATGGCGTACTCCTCTGGTCAACTGCTGGGGACCTACCCCAATCACTACCCAGTAACAAAAAAATAGAAAACATTATCGAATTTACAACAATAGACTCACTAAGAAAACATAAATTATAATTAGATTCATTAATTAAAGGTTGGGTAAAATTTGATATGTACCACTGCCATAGTAACAGCGTTTGAACCCTTTCGATTCAAATTGTAATTGATCAGCAACTCTTCCGCTACAGCTATTAATTTTATGGCACATACAAAAACACGGTTTACTTCATACCCCACAAATATGCAATTGGGTTGTATATTTGTGGGTTTCTTATTTGTAGATGTGGATTGTGTACTATTTATAAACCCTGCAATATTCCTTGTTTCTTTTGTCCTTCCGTCAATGTACGTAGTCACTCCTTTATGTTGATCATTGTATTTTAGTTGTAAATAATTTGCAGATAGCCTGTATATGTGCATACTTCGTGTATATTGGACTATTTGTATCAAATATCTGTAATTGTATCGAGGTCTGACATAGTCCATCAATTTAGTAGAAATTTCGTAACCGATCTTTATTCCATCCTAGCAAAACAACCCCAAACCATGTAATGACGATGGTGCAATCTGATATATCCTCTCATTCACACAAAAAATTGTTTTTATTCAAGGAATATCCTTGGCTACCCATTATTTCACTAGATGTTTTCACATCAAGGGCACTTTGATGTTGCCTATGGTCTCATCGTCATAAGAATATGACCCCCCTTCAGTGAGAAAAAATTCCATGTGTTTCTGAAATTTTCTTTTGTTATTTTGACATCTAGTTGATCTCCCTCTTATAGACCTACTAAAGTACTCACTTTCCTCTCTTCTTCCTAAGTTTCCCCCACTTGAGGAAAACAGATTTGACAAATGCCTGTTCAGTTCTACCTGCACCATATATGAAGAATGAAGAGGCATATGTGTGCTTTTGTAACCATCCTTACATGTCTCATTATCTACATTTTTACCTTATTACACCAAAATACAAACATGCATGTTCAATAACCTACCCCTCACCTATAAATTGGTCATCCTTAACAAGGAAGGGAAAGTTATTGGTTCTTCTGACTGTGCACCTAGATCATAACTGAATGGAGGCTACTAGGGGCTTGTATGAACTTCAGTTTACCTTTGATTATTTCTTATTAGTATAATTTAAGTTATATTTTCCAATCATACTGTTAAAAATAAGCAATTATTTTCATGTTGTATTTCAAAGATCATTAATTCAATGGTTTGTTTAATAAATTATTTTTATTAAATTTTGAATTATTGTCAAATTCAAATATATGAGTTTGAAATTTTAGACTTATACAACTAAAGACAACCAATTCCTTAAGAATAACCAACCCCTTTCCTTTACACTATGCACTATGTTTGAAGCTAAGAGAGTATATCTAGAACAATATTTTTGAGATATGATAGAACAATGATGTCACAAAAATCTTTCTCTTTGCAATTTTTTAAGTTTACCCAATAAAAGGGGGCATAGCGAAACTTTTTGTTTCCAAAATGATCCACATCTTGAAGTTTCCAAAATCATCCACTTCTTGAAGATTCCAAAATGATCCATGTTAACGATGTTTTTTTATATTCTTCGTGCATATCTAGTGATCAATTTCTTGATATGGTTTTATTTTATGTTAGTAAAATATTTCCTTGTTCTTACCTAAAATGACCCCCTTGTCTCACCAATCTATTTCTTTCCACATGAGTAGGGAATAGTATATACATGTTTTAGTTGCTTTGTATTTGTGGCATCATTGGCATGCTCTAATGCTTCTATTTTAAAGGCTCCATAAAATTTTATTTTCCATCCGCTTGATATAAGGGTGCATAGGTTTTTACCTTCCATGTTATTAACATAGATCTCGGTACATGGACCCCTCCTTGCTCTCAAAACTTCCATATCAATATGTCTTTCAATGTATCCATTCTCTCTAAAAAAATCAAGGTGTTTCGATTTATGTTCTATGTGTCCATCATCAGATATTCCAATATCCAAAGTTACTAAGTTATTAATGACACCCAAATTTTGAGCTAGGTTGTGGTGATAGTTAGCATGAACATAGCCATCAGTGTGTGCCTTCTTCCAATAGAGTTGATGAGATAAATAACCTTTATTTATCATGCTTTATATATCAAAATTCGCTTAAAAAGATAGGGAAAACCTTGCAATGATCCTTTTATGAAAGGAATCCACTCTTTTTTATTTTCCCCTTAAGGTGGGGTGATCCTAATCATAATTGAATTTAACTATCTATTGAACACTATTTAATGAGGTCACATTACATTTATTACATACTAACTAACTCAGTGAGTTTTTTTTAATAATAACAAAAATAGTGGACCTAGTCCACTTTGCATTGAATGGCCACCATGACTACACCATTGTTACTCTAGTGGGTGCTTCGACCACCACCACCCAACCCCTCCCCACCTCATCACACCCCTAAGGATCCCAACAAATGCAAAATATTTTGCATCAGTTGATGAGCTTACATCTAGACGGAGACAAATTTCTCCATTGTGTTGTGCCTTTTCCACTAACACCATTTTTGGTGTCAATTGGTATGTGGACAATGTAGCTTCCCGATAAGTGACAACTAACATATAAAATTTATTTAAACTACGAGCACAAGAATACGACATTCAATTGCAATTTGGTGATGATGCCACATATCCAATTATTGGGATGAGATATATCTCATTTGGTATGCCATCAAGGGATGTTATTGAGTTACATAATGTATTGCTTTTTCATGGGTTAACAAAGTATCTTCTTTCAGTTTCTTACTTAACATATATTAAGTGCATCACTAAGTTTGATGATGAACAAGTGATCATCAAAATATGCAATCCAAGGTCAAGTGGGGGTAGATGGTGCCTTACAACTTGCAACAATATGGGGTTGTAAAGAGGAAGAATAGGCTATTATCAGACAACCAAGGCAATGGTTTATGATGTATATTTTCCCATGTGTATTTGAACATAAGCATGGAATGCAATTATCTACATTATGAACTAGTGTTGTCACAATATATTAAAGGGAAATACATGGTAGGTTCCCTCATGTAGTTGGGGAATATCGAACATTGCATTTTCTTTTTATTCAATACTTAACCAATTGAAGGTAGATTCACTTCACTCCTAAAATGCATGTGCTCTAATACGTTAATGGCACAATTCATTGAGTTGAAGTACATTTAGGATGGACTATTGATGTTCAATGACTTTGTGGATTCCAAGTGGATAAGTGATGCCAATTCTAGGAATAACACTTCAAGGTTATGTTGCAACTTGAGGTCAAGTATGATGTCCTAATTCAACAAGAAGTGGGATGATGGCATTGAGTTTAGTAGAAGTAAAGTACATGGAAACATTTTATGATACTAGTTTCGATACTCTCTAGCTTCACAAGTTGAATGAAGTGATTGATTAAATGTTGGAGATCGTGAAACATTATGAAGTGATTAATTAAAGGTTGGATAAAATTTTAGATTTAGATTCAATACTCTTCAAGCACATAGACATTTGATATCGTTTCCTCAAATTTGTAGGTGGTATCCATTTTGACTAAGCCCTTAGAAAAACGTGAAGTTTCAAATGCTAAGGGAGAGACTAAGCTTGGTGGAGAACATCATCCTTGCAAAAAGGGAGTGTTATATTTCTTTCCTCGTTTTATCAATAGCTTATTCTCCTTTTTGACATAGTAGTGACAATAGATCCATTCATGGGCATGACATATGGGGTTTGGCACACCACTAATTTTCTTTCGAAGATAGGGTTGGGCACAACACTAATTTGCTTTTGAAGGATCATTGTTGTTATGTTAGACATGTTGTAAGAGGATTCATACATAATGTAGGAAGATGTAGATAGGCACAGCACTAGTTTTCAATTTTCTTTGTAAGGAGTGTTGTTTTTATGTAGACAAGTTGCACCACCATTAGTTAAATTTTTAGTTGAGATTTAAAGAAGGAATAAGTTTCTAGGATAAAATGATATATTTCATGATGAGATTCATATGTTCTAGAAGGCTCTGCCACCCAAGGATGCCATGCATTAGCATGTATTGAGTGTGGAGGCCCATTGTATCCAAGTAGTGATTTAATATTCTCCAACTTGGAACATAATTCTTAGCAACATTATCCATGCATAAGGGCACACTCACCTAGAATTTTAGGGTTTATTTATTGACATTATCACCTAGGGAACTTCACTATATGCCTATATGAAATGTGTCTTTCTCATTTATATTATTCTATAAAGGAGACCTATGTTGCACCACTAAGATGGTTAGTGTGATTAAGTTTTGAGCTATAGCAATCTAATTTTCTGCGTTCAATAAATACACATTGTGTGTTTGACTTTCATATTTCCAACAATAATTGTTTGCATATTAAAATATTCAAAATTGCAATTTTTATATGGGCTTTCATGTGTTTAGATACCTAGAGTTTAGGGTATTTTTCATTAGTGGAAATTTGCTTACCATCCTTTGAAAATTTACAATATACTTGTCATATTCATTAGTATATGAAAATTTGTGTCCAACATACGTATAGTTACAAGGAATTTATATGTCATTAAGTAATTAAATTGTTTCCTAATACAAGTTTACATTAATGAAAATCGTTGAGGATGCTACTACAAGAGTAGGGAATAATTCCACAAAATCAATATGGGTTCTCCTTCCAAGGTTTCCAATTGATATATGGAATATATAGTCAACATGGTAGGTTATTTCATAGGTTTTGTAGATAACATGTTCTCCAATACTAATCAACATATATCGACATGTGAGTTTTGAAATCTATGGATTTAAAAATGGGGAAAATAAAATATAATTTGACTCTAAATTACTAGAAAATTCTTTTCATGTGCGTAAAGTGCCATATTCATGATCATTTGGTGAAGCAATGTCCTAAATTAGAGGGTATGCAAATGGAACAAAGTGGACAAGAAGCCCTTCTATCAGTCTTCTTCATTCTCATTGGACTTCCTTTTCATACTCTAACTCTTTTCATATTTTCCTTACTCTTCCTATGAATCTTACTTTTTTTAATCCAACTTACACTCAGAATTTGAATCTAGGTTATTCAACATGGTGGTTGTTGTTTCTTTCCTAGTTTTTCTTCTTCCTCATGGTAGTCATTTCCTATTATGGTTTTTAGACCTAAGTTGCACGGTCTTTGACAACTAGTTTAGAAGGGTTTGAGTCACGTTGTTTGTGATACCTTGTTTGTATGAGGGTCACATTGATGGGAGAGGTTTGAGTTAAGTTGTTTGTGACACTCATACTCATTCCCATTTTACCTATTTAAAAGATACAATCTAGAGGAAAATGAGGATTCATGAAGAATATGAAGGCGCATTTCACACAAAAATGGTGTCCAACCAAACTCTTAACACATTATGTCAAACCCAGAAATTTCAAGTAAATTAGTTGTGGGTACTAACCGATTTGGGGGGGATTGTGTCCTTTGTGGCTTCTCAACCTCCTTGAATTAATTTGTGACCTATTCAACCTCCTCTGTGAATTCCTCAGTCACCTCGATCTCCTCTACAAAATCCTCGACCTCATCTGCAACCTTCATGGTGACCTCGGCAAACTCCTCAACCTCCTTAACCTAATCGGCCTCTTATGTTAACTACTTGACCTCCTCGATGACCTCCATGGAAACCTCTGTGACCTCCTAGATCCACCTCTTATGTGAACTATGTGACCTTTGTGAGCTCTAGTGAGAGGGAAGAAAGGATTAGTACTCTTAAGCTTAGTGTGTCTACTTTTTGAGGGTGGCTCCTTAACTAAAATGGGCATGGCCTTGGTTAAACCCGTTAAGTAGGTGCATATAGGGCTGGAATTTCATTTCATCTCTACCCTTCCAACTAATTTTTTTTTACGTTTTGAACTTTTATGTGGCCCGTCACACAATGTTTTAGTGAAAAAATAACCCTTCAACCATGATGTTATATTAAGAAAAATACATGTTAATAATAATGTTGGCTTACTAATCGGATCCAGTAGGAAGCAGGATAAATGAAGGAAAACACAAACAAGGCCAATTTAGCAAGGGTGAAATATGTTATGAGAGCACTAGAAGATGTGGGTTGCAAAAGTATAGGAAGATTCAGCCACCTTCCAACCTCAAAGACGGTTCTTCTACTTTATTTGAACCAATAACTTTACTTGAAGGCACATGAGAAAACAATCAATGCATATTCCCAACTATATATATATATATGTATGTATGTATCTATGTATGTATGTATGTATATGTATACATCTAATACACACATACACACACACACACACACATATATATATACATATATATACATATATGTATATATGTATATATATGTATGTATGTATATATATGTATGTATGTATATATGTATATATACATACATACATATATATACATATATACATATATGTATATATCTATGTATATATATACACATACATATATACATATATGTATATTTGTATATATGTATGTGTGTATATATATACATAGATATATACATATATGTATATATATGTATATATATATATACATATATATGTATACATATGTATACATATATATATGTATACATATGTATATGTATACATATGTATACATATATATATGTATATATGTATATATATATACATATATATGTATACATATGTAGATATGTATACATATATGTTGATATGTATACATATATGTATACATGTATACATATATGTATATATATATATGTGTGTGTGTGTGTGTGTGTGTGTGTGAATATATGTATACGGCGGGATGTGGAATCTAGAATATCACAAGACATGGAAAAGGATGGCAAGCAGAGTTGGAATTTCATTTCATCTCTACCCTTCCAACTAAATTTTTTTGGAGTTTTAAACTTTTATCTCTCCCATCACACCGTCACACAACATTTTTGTGAAAAAATAACCCTTCAACAATGAAGGTTTTTTTAAATACCCTTTTACTAATAAGTTTAATTTTCAAATAAAAGGTATGCTTTTATTATGGAGTTTAAGAGAATTTTAAGTGGCAAGCACCTTTCTCAATGCAATACATTATATATGATAGGGTGTCTTCTAAAATGCAATGCAAATTCTCTATCAATTGCCACCGAATTGAGACAAATGTGGTTGGTGGAAATTGTGTTTGGTAACCCATTTGTCAGTAAAGGTTTAACATGAACTGATCTGAGGTGGGGAGGATAATTACACTCCTTCACACAATGGCTTAGGAAAGACCCAATTAACAAGCCTTTTCATCTATACTAACAGAAAACTAATTATATTTCTATATATGTTATTGAATTTATTTTTCATTACATTACAACAACAAATTTGCATGCATCATTGGTATGAGTAACCCAAGCAACATCTAACTTGGATGATCATTACTATCCCTCGGAACAAAACAAAACATTAGCCATAAAAATGAGCTACCACGGTCTAATTAGAGTAGGCTAGATATTATTTATTTTGGATAATCACTATTGCTACTATGCACACAAACTACACAATAATCATGAATATCAACTAATGCAATTTGATAGTAGCCTAAGAAATCACTACCTTAAATAATCACCATTGCCACTCAACACACATTATAGACAACAAGGATTAAAATAAATAATATGAGCTACATGAATAGCTAACCATTAGAATAACACTACCACAAATCTTAAGGTTGATTACCATGCAGTGACGTTTGATCTTTAATTTGTAATCTAACGTTCATGTTTTTTTTACAAAGCAATAAAAATCCTACAAAACTCAGGGCTACTAGCCTAGCATCCATGGATATAATATTATGACCTCAATGTCCAGACAAAAACTAACCACCTCAAAATAACCCACTAGTATTTTGTAAGAGGGAAAACTTATTTCCCTGGTAGATGCATAATTGGGTCTTAATTCATTAACCTATTTCTTTAGATCTGAGGAAGACGAGCTCTTATCCAATTTGAAGAAATTTTAGGGCATACTATAAACCAAATGGTGGTTTCAACTTGTCACGTGCTTCTCAAGAAAAGATAACATCCTAAATGGTCATCATTGTGGCTACCATTCTTACAACCATGTGCTTTCCTTAAAAACCTTGCCTTTAAATCCATACATCAACTTAGGAAACAAGAACCTAATTGTAGTTAAAAAACTTACCAACTAATATAATATTAAAGCATCTTATCAAAAATATTAAACAATAATTGCATGGTGGAAATGCCTTTACTCATTTGGTCAAAATGCTTGTTATCACATATACATTGCAGTTGGTATTCCATGATGCAGCATGCAGATTTGTCTTGTATTCTATTCCGGGCCACTTTTTACATGGGGTATTAGCATGGATATTTACAGCTTCAGTTATTCCAAATCCTTGTTCATCATATTTTCCTTTCCAGGACAGAGATTCAGGAGTCCATTGAGATGCTTCTGGTGATGATCTTGTTCATTGTAGCAGAGCAGCAGATCAGGAGTTGGTACACATAGTTATATAGGGGCTTATCAGTTGGAGACAAGTATATTTGGTGAGATCATGTATACATGCCCTTGGTTTGATTTTTCTCTATGATGTATGTTTGAGACCTATGCTTATCATGTTAGGATTATTATGGTGACCTATGCTTATATATGTTGTGCTTTAACCTGTGTTATGATTAATCAAGGAATTTAATGGGAAGACTGGTGTTCATGCCATGCTTGTACAAATTGTAAACCTTGGTTCTAGGATAGTTCCATGTCATTTTTCCTTATCCATCCAATTCATCCACCTATGATTTTGTCCCGTGACTTAGACTGATTGAGAATTGTGAAATTGAAGATCCTTTTCCCATTGTGACCCCTATGTATGATAGACTCCCTGTTATTTTGTGTCTCTGGCTATGAAGTATGTGGCTTGGCCAGTGTGGTTGGGTTCACAAGGTAGTTCTCCTTTAGTCCTCAAAACAAGTGCTCCACCATAACAGTGTTGTTAAACACTAAAGCAACGGAACACATAAAAGCTATATCTAAAGGATGCAAAAGTTATAAATGTTTAAAAGGTAGCCAATGGAAAAGGGGTTGAGCACTCATTCCTTGTATAATGTAAGGCTCATCTATCCCCCATAGGGGCATTAGGGAGAGGCAAACTCGTCGGGGCTATGAACTGCTCATTGGCAGCAAGTCTAGGCCTTAATCATTTACTAGAGCCCAGAAGGCTTTCCAAGGAACCTGCTCTTGTAGGCTGGCTACTATCTTGTGAAATGTAAAGTGTATTGAAAAGTTTAATGGTCAAAGTATGAGCACTCACTCTTTGTATAGTGTTCGACTCATTGTTCCCCATAGGGCCACAGGGTGAGACTATCCTGCAAAGGATGGGTCTTTGTCAGTACTGGAGCCCAGAAGGATTCCAGGGCACCTACCTTTGAAGGTTGACCTATATTGCAAATAAAGTGCAAAGGAAAACTTTCTAGAGTCTAAGGGAAGCATACCCAAGTACTTTATCCATTTGTGAGACACCTCCATCCCCTATTGTTATCTGTCATGCATATGTCACCTTGGTAGAGTGTATTGGTTATCATTCGGATAGATCACTGAGTCAAAGTTAGTCAAAGTTCATCCCCCTTTGCCTTAAACTTGTTCTTCCATCATCACCCATCTGTAGCACATGTTTTTACCCTTTGTAAGTATGGCATGAACAAGCAGGCTTCCAAAAGGTTCCAAGATTCTTCGGAAGCAAAGGTACGCCTTATTATTATTATTATTATTATTTCTCACCATCATTATGAATAACTTCTTCAAGTTTGGTTTTCATATACACCATTGGATCATTTATTACCTTGGATGGTTGCAGGATCATATTGATACAGTATCTCACTTTGGTTTTGTGTACTTTGACCTGGTCAACCTAGTTGACCAAGTTAATCACAGTTCCCAAGGCAATGACTCAAAAAAGAAACATGATCTATATTTGTTCCAAACATGCCCAGGACCAATACTGTATCTTCATTTTTGAGATTTTGGCATTGGTTCTCCAAATAAGTGATTATTATCGCTTAATTATTGGTCAAATGATCAAATTTTATTCCATATGGCAGTATGATTGGTTCTCCTAGAGCAGAGCAGTGTTCCAGGGGGTATAAGTAGTAACTTATACCATTCTTCTATGTCTCCAGATCATCCAGAGCAGTCAATTTTCCCCAGTTTGTACCTTGGACAGAGTTATGGTGGCACCCATTGTATTCATGAGCATTGGCACTAGAATTTGAATAAATAGATTTGTGTCTGGGATTACTCTTATGTGTATCTTATAAATGGTTTGATGATCTGATGACTAGCATTGATACTCTTCTACGCTGATTTTTTTTCAGTTTGCACCCATTGTATTCATGAGCATTGGCACTGGAATTTGAATAAATAGATTTTTGTCTGGGATTACTCTTATGTGTATCTTGTAAATGGTTTGATGATCTGATGACTAGCATTGATACTCTTCTACGCTGAGGTTTTTTCAGGATCCATATTTCATATTTTCCTTTGCCCATTTGATCTGCAGGTTTAAGGAGGCGAACTAGAGAGAGAGAGCATTTTTGTGGAGGAACTCACCATCATCCCAGCTCTAGGGTGTCCAAATCACGGAGTATTTCTATCCTGATGATTTCTTACTTCCTATTTTTCTTTATTCTGTAGATCTCATTTGTTTTCCTTGTCATTTGTTTTTCATTTATCTGGCAAGTTGAAGGAGGCGCTATGATGACTGGTTGTGGCTCAACTACATCATTATCTTCTCCAAATGGGCTCATTTGAACGAGAAAGTTGCATTCTTCGTCGTTTTTGAAGTCATCTACAAGATCTAGGTACATATCACAGGTAATTTATCCTTCTTTTATTTTCTGCATGCATTTCCCATCACTTCTATAATTATAAAACCCTCGTTTCTTGGATCTGCTAGTTTTGGTTTGTGGCGAACTTTAAAACTTAAAACCCACTTTGGAATAAACTTAAAATCCCTATGTTTAAATTTTCATCATAATCGGACTCCATTTCCCCATCTTAAGCATTAGTATGCTTCTTGGGGGAAGACGCCCTCCTTGGGAGGAGTGGGTATTTCACAAACCGCAAACTGGGTATTGTTGGTTTCAATTTCATTCTCTTAATCTTACATCCAGCAATCACTTTGAGTATCTAATTTCATTAAATTTCACCAAATTTCCCTAGATCCCAATTTTCTGCTTAAAACCCTAGGGTAAAATTGGGGCTTTTCACATGGATGCTCGAAATCTCTCAGTAATTGTTTTAATCTCTAATTAAATATCCCACTAGGAGATTACACCAATTTTCCCTCATTCATATATCCATTTTCCTTATTTTAGGTTTATCTTGGTCATAGGGACGCCCCTTGCACTTAGTATTTCGCTGGGTCCAAAGTGTCGATATCCTTGACTGACATGACATCTGAGTTCTTTCAGAGGTCATGGATATCGTAGGATGTTACTTTAGTTGTCTTTCCTCTGTCGCCCTGAATAGGATCACCTCAGGGGGGAACTACAATATTCATGACAACAATGCTTAATTTTTCAAAAAAAATGGAAACACAGAACCCCATTCCTATATTTATGTTTACTATTGAGATTGGAATGCTGAAAGAACATATTGAATTAAAAAAATTCACTCTTGTTTGTGTCCATACTCCATAGAAAATTAATCAAATTAATTTACTTCTGGAAGCACATGTGAGACATTGTATTTTGGTGTTTCCTATCATCCACATATTTCTAAGATAATGGGGGAATCGAAACTTTCAAAATGTAAACCCAGATGTCATCTTCAATGTTGCTTTGGAAAAAAAAATCTAACATAATAAATATACAACTTAACAACACAATGATATAGCATGAGATCCTAATCAGGCCAAGTTATTGAAGAAAGCTTTTAATAGAAGTTGATTAAATAGATGTTAATGGTGATTGGTATACCATGATCTCAAAAGTACACTATATTTCTTATATCCATTTATTCAATCCATATATTGATTAAACAAACAAACTGTCGTTTCACAGAGGGTAATGAGATGCTCTACAACCTGGTATGGGGAAGATGTTGTCACATAGATAACGTGATAAAAATAAATAAACAAAGTTATTTGGTAAGATATGGAAACTCAATTTTAAGTTTTACGTAAAATCTATAAAAATTAAAACCAGCATAGATCCGTCTTAAACCCTAAAGGGACCAAATTTCTTGAGGTGTAAATTTTTTATCTAAAAATTTAAACAAGAAATTTGGTTCCTCTCAATGCTTGATAAATCTAAGTTTAAGATAGACCTATGTTGACAGATAATTAGATGTTGAATGCCACCTTAGGTATGGTATCCAAACAATAACCTCTTATGTTTGTCAATGTGGTTATTTTGTATGCTTTGTCATTTAAGTCATAAGTTATTTAAAGTTCATGAGATCCAATCATTAATGCTTATGAGTATTTGTCATTACAGCATGATACCTAAGCAACAATCGCTATGTCTATGTGACTATTTTTCCCCATTTTCCATGGAAATCATGAGTTAAAGTTTAGTAAAATCTTACCCATGACTTGTATAGTAATTAGTTTGCCATAAAAAATTTGTGTGGTGATTACTTTCTAGTGATAATTTTATTTTCAAAGTATAAATTGAAAAAAAAATTGTCAATAAAATTTATTTGATTTTAATAACTTTATTGATCAATTTAACAATAAATTAAATTAACTTTTTTTAATTATAATATTTTATGATTTAATTTAATATTATTAAAAATAAAACGTACATATTATAAATATTACCTCATTTTAATTATAGTATATAAATAAAAATAAAAATGGTAAATTCATAATTAAATTTGTGTTCACATTTGAAAAGTCTATTCTAATTGTTTTGTTTATGTATATTAGATACTTTTAAAAAGCACAGTTATTAATATTAATTTATTGTAATGTTACAAATTTGAATAATGTGATTATGTATATAAAATAGTAATTAAACCAAATAAATACTACTATTATCGAATATCCAAAATCTAAAGATATATTTAGGTTTTTTGGGTTTAATTTTTATTAGAAATATTAATAACTCGTTGATCCGAATAGTACATCAGCTGACTCTATCAGAGTCTGTAGCAGGTCAGTTTCTATCAGACAATCTCACAGGATGAAAAGCTCACGTCTCTCATATATTAGCCAGTCGAATTAAATTGTTGAAGCTAAGTTTCTAGGTATATAGTTATTACAGTCTTTAATGTTAAGTCGGTGGCTTCAAAGAGAAGCAATTTTAGTCGATAGAAGTTTTCTATATGAAGAAGAAGATTGTAAATCTGTACTCACTCTCAAGAGACAGAAAGAGATGGAAGACGAGAAGAGACGAACAGAGCAAGTGTGCGGAGAAGATGAAGAAAAACTATGTGAAGAGTTTGAAGCTCAAGCTTCAGTGTTTTGTAAAAGTGTTGAAGAGCCGAAGCTCTGTGAAAGGTGAAACATCCTTGTAATTTCTAAGTTTGTATTTATGGTTATAACTTATTTGTTATGTCGTCACCAGAAATATAAATCCATAGTTTATGGTTTGATACAAGTTTTATTTAGCCTCATATCTTCTCCATATTTACCTGAGTTAATGTTGTTTACATTTACTGTAAGTGAAAGACACAAAGAATCCATATTTATTTCACCGTGTAAAAGTTCTAGTTTTTATGCACAGAAGGGTTCGACACAAATCTTATTTAATATTTGGTTATATAATATTGCGAGTGAGTTGCAATAGTTGTGTCACAATTTATCCCAAGTAACACTGGTGAAAAGTGTTTTTCATAACATAAGTCTTTAAGACTAGGAAATATAAAGTTGTTCTGTCGAAGTGAAAGTTGGTCGCATAGGAGTTGGTCACAACCTAAATCCTGTCGCACTAAAAGTTAAAAGGGAAAAAAAAAGTTGTGTTGTGCGGTAACTCAAGTTAATTGCCGCGGCCGCCGTTTTTCCCGAGATCTGGTATCAGAGCAGGTTTAGGAAAGAAATCTTCTCTTAAAAGGGAAAAAGTAATTTTCTAAGTTAAAAAAATTTTAAAATGGCTTCCACTTCTACTTCAAATATGTCGAGTTTACAAACTCCAATTTTTATAGGAAAGAATTATGAGTATTTGTCTCTAACAATGAAGGCTTTATTCAGAGGCCAATATGTTTGAGAAATAGTTCAGAATGGTTATGTAGAACCAACATATCAGACAGCATATAATAATATCACATAAGCTGAGAAAGATGTCTTGAGGGAAGAGAGGAAGAAAGATGGAAAAGATTTGTTCTACATACACCAAGCCATGCATGAAAACATACTCCCAAGAGTAGCAGCATCAAATACCGTAAAGCAAGCATGCGACACATTGGAGACTGCCTATCAAGGTTTGGACAAGGTAGAGACTTCCAAGTTGTATATTTTGAGAATAGATTTTGAATCTCTATCAATGAAAGAATCAGATTCAGTGGACTAGTTCTACACCAGAGTTGTTGGTTTGATAAATCAACTGAAATCTCATGGAGAAACCATAGCATACCAACAGTTTGTTGAAATAATTATCAGAATTCTTCCCCCAATATTTGAATCCTTGGTTGTAACCTTGGAAGAAGAAGAAAAGACATAACGGTGTTAACCATTAATGAGCTGCAAGCCTCACTCATCAATCATGCACACATGATCAGCAGAACAAATACATCATTAGAAGGTGCATTTGTTGCAGAGTCATCCATAAGTCGTGGTAGAGGCAGGGGGGGGAACAATTCTAGAGGCAAAGTAAGAAATTTCTCAAGAGGAGGACGAAGCAGCAGTCCTGCAGATGTCACTGGTAGAGGATAGAATCAGAACCCAAGTCAGCCAAGTGGTCACAGGTTTGATAAATCAAAAATTCAATGTCATTATTGTAATAAATTTGGTCATTATGCATATGAATGCAGGAAGAAGCAATATGACCAAGGAAGGCAAATCCAGGATCAGTGGACGAACACCATCACTTCGCCGAGCGCAATGTTGATGGCATTTCAAAATTTAAACGAAAGAAAGAAAATGACAACCCTGATTTCCAGGCTGCATTTCAAACAAAAGTTCAGGATAATTCCTGGTTGTGGCATTTCAAATTTGGACATCTAAATTTTGGTGCGCTCAAGCTACTGCACACAAAAAACATGGTAAAAGGATTACCATTGATTGACAGACCAGACAGAGTTTATGAAGGCTACATTTTTTGTAAGCAGCATAGAGATACTTTTCCAGTCGGAAAGTCATACAAAGCATTCACACCACTTGCAATCATGCACTCTGATATTTGTGGTCCAATGCAGACATCATCCATTGGAGGCTGCAATTACTTTCTTACTTTTATTGATGACTACTCAAGAAAAACATGGGTATTTTTTTTAAACATAAATATGATGCATTTAGTTGTTTTCAGGGGTTCAAGGCACTCATGTAGAACCAGAGTGGTCACCACATCAAAATCCTAAGGACAGACAGAGGCGGTGAATATGTTTCAAATCAATTTCTAAATTTCTTCAAAACCCATGGCATACAGAAACAATTCACTATGCGATATACACCTGAGCGAATGGTGTCACGAAGAGAAAGAATAGAACCATTATGGAAATGGTGCGCAGCATGCTGGTAGCCAAGCATTTGCCAAATGAATATTGGGTTGAAGCAGTCGCAATTGTTATATACATTATAAAGAGCATGAAGAACAAGGTTCCTCGAGAAGCATGGACAGGTATGAATCATGGTGTTTCACATTTAAAAGTTTTTGGTTGTCGCATATGCTCATGTGACAAATGAGCCAAGAAAGAAGTTAGACAAGAAGGGACAAAAATGTATTTTTGTTGGCTACTCTGAAGACACAAAAGCATACAAGTTATATGACCGGCCTGTTGCAAGAAAAGTAATCATTAGCCGTGATGTTCAATTCGTCGAAAATAATCATGGGATGGAACCATCAAGAAGAAAGTCAAGATTGTGTCGAATTTCAAACATGATGACATGACAGAGGAAGTGGTTCAAATACCACATGTAATTCAACCGGTCGTAGCACCATCGAATCCCATGACACTGTGACATGGTTCAGCACAAGGAACATCAACACAAGTCACAGCTCAAGCTACACCGACAAGCACACCAAGAGGACATCAGACTCCATCAAGCAATTTGACATCAACAGATCCAGTGAAGACAAGAAGTTTGCGTGAAATATATGAAACGGGTACACCAAATTCCTTCTCTCTCTTTCCATTATTTTCTCAAATAGATGATCCACTAACATTTGAGGAAGTTGTTGAAGAAGAAGTATGAGCACAAGCCATGGATGAAGAAATAGAATGCACTGAGAAAAACCAGACATGGGAGCTAGTAGATGCACCAAAAGATAAAGATGTAATCAGCATCAAATGGATTTACAAGACCAAGCAAGATGTTGATGGGAATGTGCAGAAGCACAAAGCAAGAATGGTTGCAAGACGGTTCACACAAAAAATTGGTATAGATTTTAATGAAACATTAGCACCAGTTGCATGCATAAATACAATCAGAACAGTTTTGGCCATTGTTGCACAAAACAAATGGCATGCTTATCAAATGGATGTTAAATCAGCATTTCTGAATGGCTATCTGAATGAAGAAGTATATGTGGAACAACCACAAGGCTATGAAGTTCCAGGATAAGAGAAAAAAGTGTGTAGGCTAAAAAAGATGCTTTATGCTTTGAAGCAAGCTATCGGAGCTTAGTATAGTCGCATTGATTCCTATCTCATTGAGAATGGATTTCACAGAAGTGAAAGTGAACCAACATTGTACACCAAAGTGAATGAGCAAAGTAACATGTTAAGTGTGTGTTTGTATGTAGATGATTTAATATTTACTGGTGACTATGGCATAAAAGAATTTAGAACAGTCATGGAAAGTGAATTTGAAATCACTGATTTGGAACTCATGAATTTTTTTTCTGGGCATTGAAGTCCAGCAGTCTGAAAGTGGTATTTTATATCACAGACAAAGTATGCAAGTACTGTTTTAAAAAGATTCAATATGTCTAATTGCAAGTCATCCCCAACACCAATAATGACAGGTTTAAAATTGAGCAAAGATGATGATGGGTCAATTGTAGATCCTACGTTGTTCAAAAGGATTGTCATTAGAGGAAATTTCAACTCAAAATGGGCCTTTTAACCATAATTCAAATTCCATGTCATCATGTGTTAGCCAATGAAATTGCTTTAAATTTGAAATACCATATAGGTCTTAAAAAAAATTAATATAAATTTGGGGATAGATATCATAAAAAAAACTACTTTTTGGTTCGTATTTTCGACATATGTCCCTGTGTTTTTACTCAAATTTCGATCGGGAGAGCTCCTTGGATGCGAAATTAAATTTCGCATCCAACAAGTACACACCTGGCATACTTTTGGCAGACCCCTCTACCCCAAAAAATAAGAAATACCTGAAAAAATGTGATGATGATGTAATCATCACATGTTTTCAGGTAATTCTTGTTTTTGGGGTAGCGAGATCCGTCAAAAGTATGCTAGGTGTGTACTTGTTGGATGCAGAATTTAATTTCCACATCATCATGTTTTTTCAGGTATTTCTTGTTTTTGGGGTAGCAGGGTCCGCCAAAAGTATGTCGAGTGGGTATTCGTTGAATGCGGAATTTAATTTTGCATCCAACGAGCTCTCTCGATCGAAATTTGAGTAAAATCACAGGGAGATATGTCGAAAATACGAACAAAAAAATGGTTTTTTTCTTTTCTTCCTCCAAAATTAATAAATATTATTTTATTGTTTTTCTTAGATTTTGAGTTGAAATTTCCTCTAATGTAGAAGCCTTATGTATTTAACAGCAACGAGACCATGCATCATGTATGGAGTAAGTCTGATCTCAAGATTCATGGAGTCACCAAAAGACTTGCATTGACAAGCACGTAAAAGAATTATGAGGTATGTAAGTGGCACAAAGGATCTTGGCATAATGTATTCAACCTCGAAAAATTGTAAACTCATTGGATACACTTACAGTGACAATGGAGGCAGCAAAGATGACAGGAAAAGCACATCTGCGTACACATTTCATTTTGGTATAGGTGTTGTGTTGTGGGCTTTGAAGAAACAGCCCATAGTAACTCTATCTTCAGCAGAAGCAGAGTATATTGCAGCTACATGCGTTGCATGTCAAGTTGTTTGGATGAGAAAAATGTTAAAAGACCTATCATGGAACCCACAAGAACCAAAAACCATTTTCTGTGACAACAATTCAACCATTGCATTATCAAAGAATCATGTGTTTCATAAGAAAACCAAGCTCATTGATACAAGGTATCATTTTATAAGAGAATTCGTGAACAATAAAGAAATTTGTGTAGAATTTTGCAAGTCTAGAGATCAACTTGCAGACATATTTACAAAACCATTGGTAAGGGATATATTCCAGTATCTCTGAAGTTATTTAGGAATGACAATTTTTGCACAATGAACTCTGACATGAACAGAGCAAGTTTCAGCTCTGAAACATTTTGTAATATTTTGTTTTAAAATTTCGATCTGCTCATAATTAAGGGGGAGTGTTGGAAATATTAATTTCTCGTTGATCTGAATAGCACATCAACCGACTCTATCAGATTCTGTAGCAGGTCAGTTTCTATGAGACAGTCTGACAGGATGAAGAACTCACATCTCTCATATATAAGCCAGTCGAATTAAATTGCTAAAGCTAAGTTTCTAGGTAGATAGTTATTACAGTCTTTAATGTTAACTTCAAAGAGAAACAATTTTAGTCGGTAGAAGTTTTCTATATAAAGAAGAATATTGTAAATATGTACTCACTCTCAAGAGATAGAAAGATACGGAAGAGGAGAAGAAAAGAAGAGAACAAGTGTGCGGAGAAAAAGAAGAAAAACTCTATGAATACTTTGAAGCTCAAGCTTCTGTGTTTTGTAAAAGTGTTGAAGAGCTGAAACTCTGTGAAAGGTGAAACATCATTGTAATTTCTAAGTTTGTATTTTCAGCTGTAAGTTCTTTGTTATGTCCACCATAAATATAAATCCATAGTTTATGGTGTAAAAGTTCTAATTTTTATGCACAAAAGGGTTTGACACAAATCTTATTTAATATTTGGTTATATAATATTGTCAGTGAGTGGCAATAGTTGTGTGGCAGTTTTCCCAAGTAACCACCTATAAAAAGTATTTTTCATAATATAAGTCTTTAAGACTAAAAAATATAAAATTATTATGTAGAAATAAAGCTTCCATAAGTCTCCATATTTATTCAACAACGATCTTCATTGCTAAACAAACACGAGCTCTTTATACTTCAATGCATCTTCAATTTCTTGAAAGAGTGGTTGCACCTCTTCAACAAAAAGTGGCCGTAGCTCGGACTAGAGTGCTCTAATTGGATCTTGTGGACACAACTAAACCATTCACCATAGAGAATGATATTAATACTCAAAATTTATAAGCTTGCATGTCCAATCATTGCATAGATAAGGCTCTTGGTATCAACATCATATACATGAATATGCTTGTCATCTGAAGCGGAGAATAAGATCCTAGAATCAGTGGGAAGAAACGCGATGTCTCACAGACATGTAATGACCCTCAGATTGTATAGAAACTTGACAAATATCGTTAGCTTTCATCTCGAGCTCATTCAACATTTTACAATATAGGGTGTTACATCAAAACTTGTAAATATTGATAAACATTTGAAACCAAACGCAAGGTCTTATCATCAAAAACTTTTATAAATGCAGCCTGTTATACCATGCAGTTGTACAGATACAGTTATACCATGCAGTTGTACAGATACTCCAATAGCTACTCACAGCAGGTCAGGCTACCCACAGCAGGCCAATGGTAGAGAATGGTTATCACAGCAGGCCAGGCCAGTGGTGGAGAATGATTAAAACTTGTGGAGATTCCTAATCGTAGCTCCCAAATAGCTGGCAGTTTATAGCGGCGGAGTATAAATACAAAGAGAAGTTTTCCATGAAATCTCACGTTCCTCCAATGGGTTCACGCAGAGTGAGGGAGAGCATCACGTAGCCACAAAGGAGAAGTTTTGATGTAAAGTTCCTCCTGGAGAGAGCTTCACGTTTAGGGGATTCAACATGCCAACGGGATCATAATGCAGGAGCAAACACAGTAATTCTATCTTCAAACACAACATCTCCAAGGGCTCATAATGCAGCAGCAAACACAGTAATTCTATCTTCAAACACAACATCTCCAAGGGTGATCCATACTCCAACACTTCCACAATAATGCAGCAGCAAATACAGTAATTATATCTTCAAACACAACATCTCCAAGGGTGATCCATACTCCAACACTTCCACAACCATTGGTGGTGCAATTCTAGTATATATCCATTGGTATGGAGTTGGTGCAATTCTAGTATATTATTCACAAATAGTGATGTTAATATGAGGCTCAAATAACTTTTATCACATAGTAGTATCATCTCACATCTAGGGTTTCTGTGAAACTTCAATACCAAAAGAAAAGAAATGATACGTAGCTCCAGGCTCAAAATTTCCTCAATACTGGGAGGTCATTGCTCTCCAATTAATCGGCAATGAACACATTTCGTAGGCAATGAACATATTTCGTAGCTTCAAGAAGATTCCCTTTAGTGCAACCTTGTAAATATGACTTGTAAACCTTTCAGTGAACTTGAAGATCCCGTGTGCAATATATGAAAAGGTTGGAAGTTATGCATCACATTAGGATTAGTGGAAGGAGACATGGGGATTTTGACAACCAGTAACATTATAATGGAGGAGAACATTATAATTGAGGAGAGATCGACCTTCACCGGATTGAGAGTAGGATTTGCACACCGTTGAAGAGATGGAGAGCCCATGCATCAATCACACGGGAGATATTTCATTAGTGGCATATCATGCTTTTCAATGTTTCTCTCAACACAGAGATAACAAATCTCCTCTTCAACGCAGCATTCGAATGATACTGGGCAGGGGGCGTTAACCGAGAGAAACTACACATCACCAAGGAGAGACCGCACACACCACGCACCTTGAATATGAATGCCTTTGACAGAGTTAATGGAGAGAAGATTAGCAGTCGTCGCAGGCTTTCCACTATAATTCCCAGCAGCTCAGCTGAGATGAGAGAACCAAAGCAACACTGATTTTTGACAGAGTTTCCAATATGTGAGAAATTAAATGGAGACATGTAAGTCCTTTTCTCCATCGTTTCACCGATTCCAACTTATAGCAAAACAGAAATTATCTGAGTATTCAATACTCCATCGTTAGCATGCATATACTACACCATTTCTCTCAGCTTTGAGAACGAACTAACACACAAGGAGGTCGTTCATAGTTCAAAGGAGCAAACAGTTTCAATACAGTTTTGTCATCTTAACGATGATCTCAATATTCATTCAACACATACCACATTTAGCTCCATGATGGATGTAAATCTCTAGGAGCAGATGAGGCTGCTACTGTTGACTTATCACCCAATCATAAAAAAAAAAATTCACTTTTGGGGATGCAACACACTATTTTGAAAACCCCACATTTTACTTTGACCAAAAAAACTTGAAACCAAACACCCACTTCATTTAAGTGTGACACACTTTTGGTTGCCACCAACTCCCACTTTAACCAAACCACTTTTAGTAGATAAAAATGATTTCTTAGTCTAAAACTTTTACAAGGTGAAATATTTGTGGATTCTTTGTCTTTCACTAAACATTAAATGTAAACAAAATATATATATATATATATATATATATATANNNNGGCTCTCAACAATTTCCAAAACACGGAAGCTTGAAGCTTCTTGAAGTCTTCTGAGAGTTTTTCTTCTTCTCCTTTCATTCTTACTATGTTCTTCTTTGTCTCTCTCGCACACACTTCTCTCTGTTTTTCATTTTTCTTCTTCTACATATATAGAGACTAAAAGAATTGCTTCCCCTGGAAGCTACCGACTTACATTAAAGATTGTAATAACTTTCTAGCTAACAACTTAACTTCAAAAATTTAATTTGACTGCTTTATATATGGAGAGATGTGAACGCTTCAACCTGTCAGACTGCCTAACAGCAGTGTACTTCTGCATACTCTGACTGAATCGGCTGAGATGATACATGGATCAGCAAGTAATTAATATTTTCAACAATCGCCCTTAATTATGAGCAGATAGGGATCTTTTAAGAAAAAGTTTTACAAAATGTTTCAGAGCTGAAACTCGCTCTGTTCATGACAAAATTCACTGAGCAGAGTTTGTCATTCCTCAATAACTTCATAGATACTGGAATGTATCCATTGCGAATGGTTTTGTAAAGATGTTTGCAAGTTGATCTTCAAACCTATAAAATTCTAAATAAATTTATTTGTTGTTCACCAATTCTCTTATGAAATGATACCTTATGTCGATGTGCTTGGTTCTCTTGTGAAATACATGGTTCTTCGACAAAGAAATGGATAAATTGTTGTCGCGGAAAATGGTTGTTGGTTCTTGTTGGTTTTGCGACAAGTCTTTTAAAATTCTTCGCATCCAAACAGCTTGACATGCAGCGCATGTAGCTGCAACATATACTTTGCTTCTATTAAAGACTTAGTTACTATGGGTTGTTTCTTCAAATCCCACAACACAACACATGTACCAAAATGAAATGTGTACACATATGTGTTTTTTCTGGCATTTGTGTTGTCTCCATTGTCACTGTCAGTGTATCCAATGAGTTTAAAATTATATGAGGTTGAACACATAATGCCAAGGTCCTTCGTGTCACTTACATACCTCATAATTATTTGACATGCTTGCAAATGAGAGTATTTTGGTGACTCCATGAATCTTGAGATCAGACTTACTCCATACATGATGTTTGGTCTTATCGCAGTTAAATATATAAGCCTACCAACAAGCATTTTAAATAGTGTAGGATCTACAATTGATCTATCATCATCCTTGCTCAATTTTAAACGTGTTATTACAAGTGTCGAGACGGTCTTGCAATTAGACAAATTATTTTTTTTCAAAACTGCACTTGCATACTTTGATTGTGATATGAAAATACCACTTTAAGACTGTTGGACTTTAATGCCCATAAAAAACTTCATAAGCCCCAAATCAGTCGTTTCAAACTCGCTTTCCATGACTGTTCTAAAATCCTTTATGCCAAAATCACCAGTAAATATTGAATCATCTACATACAGGCAGACAATTAACATGTTACCTTGCTCATTAACTTTAGTGTACAATGTCGGTTCACTTTCACTTCTGTGAAATCCATTTTGGATGACGTAGGAATCAATGCAACTGTACCAAGCTCTATGAGCTTGCTTCAAACCATAGAGTGACTTTTTCAGCCTATACACTGTGTGCTCTTGACCTCGAACCTCATAGCCTTGCGGTTGTTCCACATACACTTCCTCCTCAAGATATCCATTCAAAAAAGTTGATTTAACATCCATTTGATAAACGTACCATTTGTTTTGAGCAAAAATGGCCAAAATTGATCTCACTGTATCCATGCGTGCGACAGGTACAAACGTTTCATTGAAGTCTATGCCGGGAAGTTGTGTGAACCCTCTTGCAACCATTCTTGTCTTGTGCTTCTGCACATTCCCATCAGCATCTTTCTTGGTCTTGTAAATCCATTTCACATTGATTGCATCCTTATATTTTGATATATCTACCAGGTCCCATGTTTGATTCTTCTTAATGCATTCTATCTCTTCATCCATGGCTTGTGCCCATAATTCTTCTTTGACGGCTTCCTCGAATGTTAGTGGATCATCTATTTGAGAAAATAATACAAAGAAAGAGAATGAATTTGGTGTACGAGATTCATATATGTCACGCAAACTTCTTGTCTTCACTATACCTATCGATGTCGACCTCAATGAACTGCTTAATGGAGTTTTTTGTCATCTTGGTGTGCTTGTCGGCGTAGCTTGAGCTGCAACTTGTGTCGACGTTCCTGGTGATGAACCATGTCGTAGTGTCTCGGGATTCAATGGTGCTATGACAATTTGACTTACATGTGGTGTTTGAACCACTTCCTCGGCCATGTCATCATGCTCAACAATCAACACATTTTTGACATTCTTCTCGACAGTTCCATCCCATGATTCATTCTAGACAAATTGAACTAATGATCACTTTCCTTGCGGGATCATACAACTTGTATGCTTTTGTGTCTTTAGAGTAACCAACAAAATGCATTTATGTCCCTTCTTATCTAATTTCTTTCTCAGCTCATCTAGAACATGAGCACATGTGACACAACCAAAAACTTTTAAATGAGAAACACTGTGATTCATACATGTCCATGCTTCTTGAGGAACTTTGTTCTTCACATTCTTTGTCGTGCATCGGTTCATAATATATACAGCAGTTGTGACTGCTTCAGCCCAATATTCATTTGGCAAACGTTTGGTTACCATCATGTCGCGCATCATCTCCATAATGGTTATGTTCTTTCTCTCCGTGACACTATTCGGTTGAGGTGTATATCGCGCAGTGAATTGCTTGTGTATTCCATGGGACTTGCAAAAATTCAGGAATTCATTGGAGACATATTCACCGCCTCTATATGTCCTTAAGATTTTGATCTTGTATCCACTATGGTTCTCCACAAGTGCCTTGAACTTCTAAAAACAACTAAATGTATTAGATTTATGTTTCAAAAAATATACCCATGTTTTTCTTGTGAAGTCATCAATAAAAGTAAGAAAATAATTGCAGCCACCCATGAATGATGTCAGCATTGGGCCACAAATATCAAAGTGCACAATCTCAAGTGGTGTGCATGCTCTATATGACTTTCCAACTGGAAAAATCTCTCTATTTTACTTTCCAAAATTGCATTCTTCACAAACTCTCTCTGGTTTCTCAATCAATGGTAGTCCTTTCACCATATTTTTTGTGTGTAGTAGTTTCAGCCCACTAAAATCCAGATGTCCAAGTCTAAAATGCCACAACCAAGACTCATCTTGAACTTCTGTTTGAAACACTGCTTGAATTTCAACGTTGTCCTTTTCTTTCTTGTCGTAGTGCTTGTCTTTTTATTTTCTTTCTGCCTTGATTGCAGCTCCTGAATCTACCTTTCCTTTCATGGTTGGCATTATCCTCAAAGGAAATAAGTGATTTCTTGACATTGGTACTTTTGTTGGACGTATGTATTTAATCACACAATGGGTTTCCTCCATGTAGACTCTATAACCTTTTTGTATCGACTGTCCAATGCTCAACAAATTGTGTTTTAGACCTTCGACATGATAAACATCGGGAATGATCTTTCGCTCCCCCTATTTGGGTAGAATACCAACAGTACATTTTCCCAAAACAATGACTTGGACATTATTTCCAAGTGTGACATCAATTTGAAATGATTTATCTAGACTCAAAAACAATTTTAAATTACCAATCATATGATTTCTACAGTTTGAATCTAAATACCATATGTCGTGTGGACTTTCTTGGACAACATTGCACTCAATTGGTGATGCACATGTCATTAACATTGCGCTCGACGAAGTGTTGGTGTTGCTCAACTAGTTTTGGCTTTGCCTTTCTTGGTCATACTGCTTCTTCCTACATTCATATGCATAATGACCAACTTGCTTGCAATAATGACATTGAATTTTTTATTTATCAAACCTGTGACCACTTGGCTAATTGGGGTTCTGATTCTATCCTCTAGTAGTGACATTTGCGAGATTGTTGTCGTGTCCTCCTCTAGAAAAAATTCTTCCTCTGCCTCTAGATTTATATCTTCCCCTGCCTCTTCCACATCTTATGGATGATTTTGTTACAAATGCACTTTCCAATGATTTATTTGATCTATTGATTCTATGTTCATGATTGATGAGCGAGGATTTTAAGTCATCAATGGTAAACGGGGACATGTCTTTGTTTTCTTCCAGGGTCGCGACCAAGGATTCAAATCTTGGGGGAATACTTCTAAGAACTTTTTCAACAACCCTTTTGTCTTCTATATTTTCTCCATGAGATTTCAGTTGATTTATCAACCCAATAACTAGAGTATAGAATCTTTTCAATAACAAAGATTCAATATCTTTTCTAAGAATCTGCAACTTAGAAGTCTTTACCTTGTCCAAGCCTTAATAGATGTTTTCTTATGTGTCCCATGCCTTTTTAGTGGTATTTGTTGTTGCTACTCTTGGAAGTATGTTTTCATGCATGGATTGGTGTATGTAGAACAAAGTCTTTATGTCTTTCTTTCTATGTTCCCTCAGGGTATCCTTCTCAGTTTGCATGAGATTATTATATGCCACCTAATCTGTTGGTTCTAATTAGCCATTTTGGATTAAATCCCATATATCTTGACCTCTTAACAAAGTCTTCATTGTTAGAGACCAATACTCATAATTCTTTATCAATAAAATTGGAGTTTGTAAACTGGACATGTTTGTACTAGAAGTGGAAGCCATTTCTAATTTTAATTTTACTTAGAAAAATATTTTTTCCCTTTTAAGACAAGGTTTCTTTCATAAACCTTCTCTGATACCAGATCTTGGAGGAGATGCGGCTGTTGTGGTTAGCTTGAGTTACCACGCAGTCATAAAAAATAAAATAAAAATTACTTTAGGGGTTGTGACACACTATCTTGGAAACCCCACCTTTTACTTCGACCAAAAAACTTGCGACCAAAATTCTTGCGACAGGATTTACTACGATTGAGTTTTACTGTGACAGATATTTTTACTACCACGGGGATTTACTACGACAAACAAGTATGTGACATACTTATGTGTGAAAAACTTAACTTTTGGTCGAGACACTTTTTACAGAATTTTCACCCAGCACACTTTTACCTCGACAATCGGCCACTTGACTTCGATGGGATTTTACCACGACAAGATTTACCTGTGACACACTTTTGTTTGCCACCAACTTCCAGTTCGACTAAACCACTTTTAGTCGAACTTTATAGAAAATATTTCTTAGTTTAAAGACTTATAATATGAAAAACAATTTTCACTAACTTGGGATAAACCTCGACAACAATATTGTGACAAACACAATATCATATAACCAAAGTATTATGCAAGACTTGTGTCGAGCGCTCTATAAATAAAAACTCAAACTTTTACACGGTGAAATATTTGTGGATTATTTGTGTCTTTCACTAAAAGGTAAATGTAACCAACATTTACTCAAGTAATTCTGGAGAAGATGTGCCACATAAATAAAACATGCATTCAAACATAAACTATGGGTTTATATATATATATATATATATATATATCAAGTCAAGGGGATCCTCCACTGGGTGGATCAGGAGCGGTACTTTACCTAACAAACAACCAGAAGATTCAAGCTAAATTGCACCAGGCCACTGGACAAATAACAAGGTTGAACTTGTAGCACTACATTTGGTTCTTGAACTAGCTCTAAACAATAACATAACCCAAATGCAAGTCTTTGGAGAATCAAAGATGGTGGTGGATTGGGTTAATAGGAGGATCCAAATAAATGCCCCTCATCTGCAGCAGCTTCTCAATGCGATCAGAAGGCTACTGGGATTATTTTCAATCTTTAGTATTACACATATATACCGATAATTGAATTCTGAAGCAGACAAACTATCCAAACTGGCCCTTCTATTGGAGCCAGGAAAGATAGAAACAGAGGATTTTGCAAGTAATTAAAATGTAACAGAAATAAATGAAAAGAACACCTATTACAAACAGTAAAGAACATTGTGAATTTTCTAAGATTGCGATTTTTTGTAAAGATGGAACTTATTGAAGAAAGAATTTTGGTTCTTCTTTAATTAAAGTTCCTCTAGAACAGTTTAAAAGACATCCTTTATTTAGAATGGCAGATATTTTCCTATTGGAATATATATATATATATATATACTGTCGCGACATAACAAAGAACTATAGCCACAATTACAAACTTGGAAATTTGCAAGGATGTTTCGCCTTTTTACAGAGATTTGGCTCTCAACACTTTTCAAAACACAAAAGCTTGAGCTTCTCGATCTCTTCTCAGAGTTTTTCTTCTTCTTCTTTCGTTCTTACTTTGTTCTTCCATGTCTCTCTCGCACATACTCTTCTCTCTATTTTTCATTTTTCTTCTTCTACATATACAGAGACTAAACAAATTGTTTCTCCTAGAAGCTATTGATTTACATTAAAGACTGTAATAACTTTCTAGCTAACAAATTAACTTCATAAATTTAATTTGAGTGCTTTGTATATGGAGAGACGTGAACTCTTCAACCTGTCAAACTGCCTGACATGAGTGTATTTCTGCAAACTCTGACTGAATCGGCTGAGATGATATGTGGATCAGTGAGTAATTAATATTTCCAACAAAATCTCCAATCATCAATGGAACGCACCAATTCAGCATCAAATGGTGGAATCTTCATCGGTTGCAGCATTACACATTCTCCAAACATTGTAACACATCACCATTTCAACATGAATTACAATACATGAACAACAATTCGCAGCTCGAAGAATAGTTCATGTCTCCAGCAATTTGCAGCTCCAACGATACCACATACTCAATGATACCAAGGCGCAAGGATTCAGTCAATCGAGTCAAAAATTTAGAGATTAGGGTTGGTGTGGGAAAAAAAAGTTTCATATGCATTAGGTTTGCAAGTGTTCAGGTAATGACCAGACTTGGAAGAAATGCCAAAAATCCACTAAGAGGGGCATTACAATCTTAGCATAATGCAGGTAATGAAGATTTCTCTCACCACTTTTCAAATTTAAAAAAAAAATGCTTGAATTCAATGGTTACACGATCTCGTGGAAAGCTCCTAAATGAGAGGGCGCATGTAGAAGTAATTAGGGTTCGTATGTGTGTGTGTGTGTGTGTGTGTGTTGGATATTTAGTATGTGAACTAGACTGGTTCATTCCAAATCTCTCCCCTTATGTAGGGAAGATCACATATTCAACTCTCTTCAATTATCATGGGACAATATACTTTGAACTTATTCAAAATAAAAATAAGTGCTTGACATTTTCCCCAAAAAATATTTGAATACGATCGGGAAGGATGAATCGGTCCTGGAAAAGAATCTATTGATTCTCTTCTAATTAGCTAATTGGATAGTATTGCAGGTGCAAGGATTTACATCTTGAGTAAGGTCTATGGTTCAAGTGCAGAATAATCGAGCTGCTCCAAGGAAAATCATAAGAAGAAAAAGCTAAAGCATCTTATTTTTTCATGTATGCTCAAATTTCTTAGCATTATAAAATCCTATTAGGTGGAGAGCTTTTCACTTCTTCAATTCCCATCTCAAATGTGACTGAATAACGATACTGACTAATCAAACACTCTTAATTGTGAACTCATTATATGAGTTTACCACCTTGATGTTATTGTGGATATTTGTATGAGCTTGAATATACAAAATATATTAACATTGAAAGGTACATCTATTGTTATATGGTGTAGTCATAGATGTTGACATTTAATTTATTAAATAATTCAATCTATTTATACTATGAAAATGCTTGTAAATTATTATGAATTTGAGTGGAAAAGAAAAATCAAGGAATGAAACAACTAACATAAGAAGATGACATTGAGAATTTAAAGAATCTTAAAATGAAATACAATATCAAAACACTAAAAGAAAAGATAAGTATTAATTTGGGCCTTAAATATTTTGAAGGTAAATAGAATATCAAACCCATTAAAGAAGAAACAATATAAACCAAGAGTAACAAATGAGCTTGGAGGAGAAGAGCACGAGGAGTGAGGAGAAGCGCATGAGGAGAAGTTGTTGAGCACGAGGAGAGGGAAAGCACGCAATTATCTTCTCACCATTGCCTGGATTTGGCAACTCATTCATGGATCCTCCTTGGGATCTACCTTCGGAGGAGAAAAGAAATAGATTGAATGAGGCCTTCAAGGCTCTGGTAGCTTCCACATCGGCCTCTACAGATTCAGAAACTTAGGAGATGATTTTTTTTAAATGGGTTGTTGCTCCCCGAATCCAGATCATCTCATCGGGTTCATGATTAAAATATCTGGCTTTGAGCGAGAAGGGATTGATAGGATAATTCACGAGGATCTGGCCTTCATCGAAAACCATGGAGTTATGGATCACCAAAAACTGGATGCCCCTGATATCTGGAGGCCTGAAACATTGCTTTTGTGGTAAATGGTTTTTAACATTCCTATTTGAAAATAAAGAGGATAGATATCTCATTTTTAGAAACAGACCTTACTTCATGGGATTGAGAGGACTATACCTTAATCGATGGAGTCTGTCATTCGACCCAAAGAAAGACGTTCCCTCGGCAGTGTCGATCTGGGTACGATATCCTCATCTACCCCTGCACTGCTCGAATGACGAATCTCTTCAGAGAATTGGGAATATGCTCAAAAAATACATTGATAAAGCTTAACCAAAAGGGACTGTTATTCTCATGCGTAAGGATCTGCGTGGAAGCCGACCTAGAAAAAGGGTTGTCATAAGTAGTGAATATATACATGGATGGTTGGGAGCACTTACAAAATGTGGACTACGAGCAACTGACATTCAAATATAGGAAGTGCCATGAATATGGACATTTTGTTAAAAATTGTCCAAAAGCAATGCAAGAGATCCCTGAGAAAATCCATGAGGAGGGCTGACAACAAGTAAAAAGAGGGAGAAAGGTGTTGGTTAACCCTACTAATGTATCCAGTGGGCTCCATATAGAAAAGGATATGGATCTAAGAAGTAAGGGAACAACCACCAGTGACAAGGCCCAAGTCCTAGCCATAGAAAAAGGAGAGATGCTCCCAACGAGCACGCCACAAGAGAACACTAAAAGGGAGGAATTTGTGGATCCAAGCTCCAGCACACACCTAAATACGAATGGAGAAAGGGAAGAGAAGGAATGAATGGGACTCATATCCTGAGGAGGAACTTGGGAAACAATGGTGAAACAAATCAAAAATAACACAATGGCAATCTGCCCAAGTCAATCTTCTTCGCAACAATATCAAGAAATACAAGAACAAACTATACCACCATCTACTAAGGGAAGAAAAACTCAAAGACACCATAGGGAACAGGAAGCAGAAAGAGAACTAGAGCTGGGAATGCAAAAGAGTATAGAGCAAACTAATCTTCTATAAAACATTAGAAATATAGGAGGAGCAAGAACGGACATCAAGTCAAGAGCATGCCCTCAAGCAACAAGGAAATAATGAAGCTTGTCTCTTGGAATTGCAGAGGTTTGGGGATCTCATTCAAAGAAGAAGCATTCAAAGACATTCTCAAATCCAAGAAACCAGGCATTATGCTAATCCAGGAGACAAAAATGGCAACAGAGGATGTAATGACACTCCCTATTTGGAAAAATTGTGTTGGGAAAGCCATTAGCTCCAGAGGCGTGTCTAAGGGGATAGCAACCTTATGCAATATGAATAACTACTCGATTAAAATGGTGAAGGAAAATAAGTGACTGGTTATTGATAGAGATTCAAAACAATGATAAGAAAAACATTATTTTGTGTGTAATGTTTATGTCCCAACTCACTACAGGGACAAAACAGTATTCTGGGAGGATCTCAGCTCGTTAAGGGATGAGTTACAGGGTAAAGACTCCATTATAGCGGGAGATTTCAACATCAGCAAATCACAACGAGAAAATAGAGGAGGATCAATTGTACGAGACCCCTTTGGTGAGAAAATGGAAGATCTTATGGCAGAACTAGATTTAATGGAACCACCTCTCAAGAATGGGAAGTAGACATGCAGTAATAAAAGAACAGGCACTAGACATATCGCAACAAGGCTGGATAGGTTCACGATAAGCTCCTCCTGTCTCCAAAAGGATCAATCATAAACCTTCCTTTCTCATCCCTCGGCAACTTCAAATCATAAACCCACCTCCTTACAATTATCGGCCTCTGAAAAGCTGGGACCAATACCATTTTGATTTAACCCCCTCTAGTTAAATGACGCAAAAGCTATAGAAATAATCCAAACAACGTGGAATTCCAATATAACGGGATCTCCTAGTTATATCTAGGAAGCTAAGTTAAGAGGAGTACAAGGAACTCTAAAGAACTAGGTAAAAGGGTCTTTCAAAGGGTTGATCCTTCACAAGAAGCAAAATCAAGAAGAGCTGGTAGCTCTACAAAAAAAGATGGAAAAATAGGAAGTAACTATGCAATATCTGAATCAAGAAAAATATTTGAATGTGAATATATTAAAGGCAACTAAGGATGAGGAAGAAGAGTGGAGAGTGAATTCTAGGCAACTTTGGTTGAAAGGAGGAGACAGCAATACTGAATACTTTCACAAGCAATCCAAATTCGGACTAAGCTTCAATATTATAAAAGAGATGAAAGACAACAACGGAAGTAATATTGAAGGGCAGGAAAATATAAAAAAACATGTTTTTCAACACTTCAGTGAGCTCTACTCTGACAGGAAAGAAATGGATCCTATTGCACAAGATGCACTACTCTTAGTCATTCACAAGCCGATAAGGCCAATATTGGAACATGAGATTAGGGTATCGATCTGGAGCATCCACCTAGACAAGGCCATGTGTCCTGAGGGATTCACAGTCTATTTTTATCTGGATGTGTGGGATATCATCAAGGGAGACCTTAGAAGAATGCTCAACTGGAAAAGAAAAAAAGACAAGATAGGATGATCCACCAATACAGCATTCTTGGACCTGATCCCGAAGGGGAAAAAAAACCTACCTTGTTAGAGAGATTCAAGCCAATCTCCCTTTGTAACACCTCTTATAAAATTATCACAAAAATCCTAGCCACCATAATGAAAAAACTCATGAGGTAGCTGATCACAGAACTTAGGGAGTATTTGTTGCAGGGAGACATATTTTAGACAATATCATTGTTGTCCAAGCAGCCATCCACCCTAGCCTGGGAAGGAAGCAACAAGGTATGGCTATAAAAATTGACATGGCTAACGCCTTTGATAGGGTAAATCATTTTTTTTGTTTGAAATTATGCTTAATATTGGATTCTCCAAAGGTTTCCTTAGGTGGGTCAAAGTGTGCTTTAGCATCGTGTGGATTGCCCCATTAATAACTGGCAGGCCATCTGGGTTCTTCCGAGCCACTTGGGGGCTCAAGAAAGGTTGCCCCCTGTCTCCCTATATGTTTATGCTACTAGCCGAATCCTTGAGTAGGAAACTACAATACATGCAAGAACTTGGAGAATTAAAGGGAATTAAGACCGCTAGGGGATTCAAAGTAGTTATACACACCCAGTTTGCAGACGATACAATTATTTTAGGTGGGCCTTCTACTATGATAGCGGAAAGGTTTAAAGATGTGTTGCATACTTTTCTAAAAGATTATGATGGCAAGGTGAACATCTTAAAATCCAAAGTTTATGGATGGAATTTACATCTCATGAAAGTGAATGGGATAGCAAGGGTGTTAGGCTTTGAATGCAAGCTCAATTGGAATTCATTTAACTATCATGGGATGCCTATTTTCGAAGGAAGAAAAAAACCAGCTGAACGAAAAGGAATTGTTGACAAGCTTAAAAATAAACCTCCTTTTGGGAAGTAAGGTGGCTCAACCCAACAAGAAAGATTGTCCTAATTAAATCCCTTATTTTAGCTTATCTTATTTATCCATGCTCGATCTCTCTAACTCCAAAAAAAAACAATGCAAGAAATTGTCAAAGAGATCCAAAAAGTTTCTATGGCAAGGAGGTAAATCAAACGAATCAAAAAAAATCACCTCATTAACTGGGACATTGTGTGCAACCCAAAAACCTGTGGAGCAACTAGAATAAGAGATCATTGTCTAATGAACCTCACCTTGGGAGAAAAAATCCTATGGAGAGTGGTTTCTGGAGAAAAATCATGGTGGAAAGAGATAATATGGAAAAAGTATATGAAAGGAACTAGGAAAACCTACATGGATGAGCTCCCCTTCCAAGGGAATGGAACGCAAATATGGAATCTATGTAAAATGGTAGCTAACATCATTAAAGACAAATTGTACTGGGTTCCAGGAAATGGTAAAAGAATCAAGATCTGGAAGGATAACCTGGGAATCATTTCTCCCTCGAACCACTTGGACGCCCTTTCAGAACTTAAGCAATGGATGGAATAATCAAACACTAACACTATGTTTGATATTTCCTCTTGGAATAACAGCGGAAGGTGGAAGGGATGGAAGCAACTGGAAGTGTCAGACCATCTCCAACCAAACTTCAGGGAATTCCTAACTCTACTCAATGGATTTGCATCAGTGCACAAACAGCACACGAATAGAATGGGTTGGGGAAAATTGGGACACTATACTGTGAAGGAAGGATACCATTGTTAGGAATTATGATCCAAAATGTTATGTTTAGAAGTTTAGTTTAATAAATTTAAAAGGGCATCTACACACTCACGTGATTATGTGAGGTGTCCCTAAGTTAGTTTTAGTAACGGTAAATTAGTTGTTACTCTTTGGATATTTAAATCCATCGAGTTTTCCATGTGAGGTAATCTTTCGGGACTTGGCCCTCACATATCTGTGATGTAATTTTTTTCCTTCTTCATTAATAAGGTTTTGTGTCTGAGGACACTTTGTCAAAGTGGTATCAGAGCTTGCGGTTAAAGCTTGGTCTGGTTGGAACCTAGTTGGAAGGTGCTAAAGGTTGTTTGAAGAAGGTGACTTTCAAGGTTTTGGAATAGCGAAATTTTGCACTCGCTCACTGAGAGAGATAGCATAGTCGGTGGTAGGAAGGACATACACCAGCATAATCCAGCAGTGTTTTGAAGGAGTCATTGAAGAGAGAAAACGAGCATTAAAGAGAGAAAACCAGCAGGCATTGAAGAGAGAAAACCAGCAAACCAGCGTTGAAGAGAGAAAACTAGCAGGCATTGAAGAGAGAAAACCAGTGTTGAAGAGACAAAACCAGCAGGCATTGAAGAGAGAAAACTAGCAGGAATTGAAGAGAGAAAACCAGCGTTGAAGAGAGAAAACCAGCAGGCATTGAAGAGAGAAAACTAGCAGGCATTGAAGAGAGAAAACCAGCGTTGAAGAGAGAAAACCAGCAGGCATTGAAGAGAGAAAACCAGCATTGAAGAGAGAAAACTAGCAAGCATTGAAGAGAGAAAACCAGTGTTGAAAAGAACCAGAAAAACTCCACCATAGAGATAGAAGAGTTCACAATCTTGTATAATTTTTTCACTTTTCATTTAATTCAAGATTTATGTAATATTTTGAAAAGTGAATAAGTTGTTTTGGAGAGATAAGGTAATTTATTATTCATTTTTATTTTTGGAAATTTTTTATAATAAGAAGAAAAAGGTGGAGAAATAAAACTTTGAAAAAAAACAAAGGTTATTTTTGGAGTTGATGGGACTGGAAATTGTGACCTCCCACTCAACAATCTTGTATCTCTCCAATTCACCTATAAAGATTTGTTATTTTTTGGAGTAATAAGGAGCATTGTTAGTGTCATAAGGAGTACTTGTATTTTCACTCAAGGTTTGATTAGAGCAAAGTGAAGCTCTATCAAATTCTTTTCTTGAGGGTATAAGTGGGTCAAGGCCAAGCCCCTATAGCTCTCTTTTGCATGGTGTGTGGTGTTTCATGCAGTATTTCTTTCATGGTGACTCTTGTTGATGTGTAATTTTGCTTTCATATTGGTGGTGATATTTTTGCATAAAATATTCTATTGGTGATATAAGGTGATTGTTTATTCTGGTGACATAAGGTGCTTTATTTTTTTAATTCTTCGAGCTATAAGGTTTGCATAATACACAATCTTCTGGAGTTACAGGGTGTTTATTTTTTTACAATGTCTAAAGTTGTAAGTCTTTTTAATGAATCTGACAAGTTGGAAGGATCAAAAAATTATAAAGTTTGGAGTTGTCATATTCAAAGCACTCTTATTTACAATGAATTGTGGAAGGGTGTCTGTAATGCTCAGCCTTCCAAACAGACTATTCCTGATCAGCTTGCAAAATGGGAACTAAAAGATGAGAAGGCCTTAGCATTGATTCATAGTACTATTTCAGATGATATTTTTGTGCATATTGAAAATAGTTCTAGTGCGTGGTCAGTTTGGAAGACATTGAAAGATTTATTTGATTCTCAAATTGAAGCTAAGAAAATTGATCTCCAATTGAAGTTGTTTCAACAAAAATTGTCTTCAGGAGGTGATGTCATGGAGTACATTTCTAGATTGAAGAATATCAAACAAGAAATTTCAAGAGCGGGTTTTGGTAAAATTGAGGACAGCATGATGGTGACCATTTTGATTGTGGGATTGCCTGAGACATATAAGCATTTTTTTACAGATTACAAATAAATTGGATAATATTTCTTTTGACGCACTAAGTGAATTACTTGCCACACATGACAAACTTTTGGTAAAACAAAGCAAGCAGGAGAAGATGTTTTGGTCGCAAGTACTAGCCTAACAGTCTTCAAGTAATCATCAAAAGGGAAATGATCAGAAAGCAAATGAACAACAACAAAATTCTTTTCAATATTCAAACAGAGGTCATGGTCAGGGTTTTGGAAGAGGAAGAGGTCGTGGAAGAGGAAGAGGAAGAAATCAAGGAAGAGGTTCTAAAGAATCAAAAAGTACACAATCACAGGTTTCTGGAAGAGGAAGAGGTTTAGAAAACCAACAAGTCTCTGGAAGAGAAAGAGGTAATAAACAGGTCACATGTTTTCATTGTAATAGAATTGGACATTATGCTTTAGAGTGTAGAGTTTCATTTGAAAAAAATCTAAAAGAAAGAGAATCTAAAGAATCTTCATCAGCGACACATTATGCTCATGCAGACGATAGTGAAAATTGTGAATATGATTTTACAGCACTTGGACAATCAGAATCAATGGATTTTGTTCAAGTTCATCAGTTCGAATCAGTGAATTTTGTCCAATATTCTTATTGTTTCAAAAATGATTTTGAAGATGCTTGGATTATGGATACAGGGGCTACTCAGCATATGACACACAGGAAAGATTTCTTTTGGAGTTATGAATATTGTCATTTAAATTCAATCTTTCTTGCAGATGAATCTATTCATTTTCCACAGGGAAAAGGAACAGTCAAGGTTGACTTGCAAGGAATTGGAGAAAGATTGATTTCTAATGTTTGGTATGTGCCTACATTTAAGAAAAATTTATTGTCTTTAGTTGTCATTCGCCAATTAGGACATCAAATTGTAATGGAAGATGGTATTATTTTGGTTAATTCAAAAAGGATGCATACAAAACAGTTATGACAGGTTATGAAGACGGAAAGCTTCTTAGGATGAAGGGAACAGTCATTCCTAGATCAAAGGAACATTTGAAGGATTTTGCAGGTTTAGTTGAAACTGATGTTTCACCTATCAGATTGTGGCACATTCGTTTTGGGCACTTGAATGTTGATAGTCTTGTACAGCTCCAACAACAAGGAATGGTAAAGGGGTTGCCTACTTTTCGGAAGGAAAATGCAAAGTGTGAAGCTTGCATTTATGGCAAACAGAGAAGGCTAGCTTTCTCAAAAAGCACTTGGAGAACAACAAGGAGATTACAGCTTGTTCATAGTGATGTTTGTGGTCCTTTGGAAACTTCACTTGGTGGTTGTAAATATTTTTTGTTGTTTATTGATGATTTTAGCAAGATGGTTTGGGAGTATTTCTTGAAATAAAAATAAGAAGTGTTTGAAAAGTTTCAGTTACTTCAAAATTTGGTTGAAACGGCGACAAAGGAAAAGATTGCTACTTTGAGAACTGATAATGGTGGTGAGTTTACATCAAATCATTTTTTGACTTATTGTCAGGAAAAAGGGATTAAAAGACAGTTGACCAATTTTTATACTCCACAGCAAAATGGAGTATCAGAAAGGATGAATCAGACTTTATTGGGCATGGCTAGAGCAATGTTATTTTTCAAAGGGTTGAATTCATGTTATTGGGCTGAAGCAGTTTATTTGAGGAATCGATCTCCTTCTTTATCACTTGGTGGAATAACTCCTTTTGAGGCTTGGTATGGATTCAAACCTATGGTCAAACATTTGAGAGTTTTTGGTTCAGTTTGTTATGCACTTGTCCCAAAAGAAAAGCGAAAGAAGTTAGAGTCTAGAAGTGTTAAGTGCGTGTTGATTGGTTATTCCGATGAGAAAAAGGGGTATAGGCTTCTGTCAAATGTGAAGTTTATTGTCAGCAAGGATGTGATTTTTGATGAAATAGAAAGTTTAAGTGTAGAAGAGATTGAAAAACAACTTCGTCACTTAGAGGAAAAAGTAAATAAGGAACAAATAAGGATGCAACACTTAAACAAGACAAGGAATGAACAATGGTTTGATTTCACTTCAGAAGTACAGGATGACGAACAGGTTGAAGACACCTTGGAACAGGTTGAAGATAATTTGAATTCTTCACAAGTTAACTTGGATGATTCAAATCAAGTTAACATTGAAAAGAAGCAACCAAAATGGGCAACTAAATTACTTCAGGATGTTAAGTCTGATGAAAAAGGCAAAACAGGTACAAGGAGTTCTAATATGGGTTCAGAAAATTTTGCTTTTTCAGTTGTTGAACCAGCTACTTTTAATGAAGCAGTTGAATATGATGAATGGAAAATAGCAATGCAAACTGAGTATGATGCAGTAATGAAGAATCATACTTGGAAAATTGTTGATTGTCCATATGATGTTAAACCCATTGGTTGTAAGTGGGTTTACAGAATTAAGTACAAAGCAAATGGAGATATTGATAAATATAAGGCAAGATTGGTGGCAAAGGGTTTTGCTCAGAAAGAAGGGATTGATTATGAAGAAACTTTTGCTCCAACAACGAAATGGAATACTATCAGGATTGTGCTAGCTTTAGTTGCACAAAATGGATGGAAAGTGCATCAAATGGATGTAAAAAGTGCATTTCTAAACGGTGATTTCCAAGAGGATGTTTATATGACTCAACCTCCTAGTTTTGAGGTTCCAGGGAAAGAAAATCAAGTTTGTAAATTGGTTAAGGCATTGTATGGATTGAAACAGGCTCCCAGAGCTTGGTATGCAAAAATGGATGCCTACCTACAAAAAGTTGGTTTTCTTCGTAGTGAGTCACATGATACTTTGTATGTTCAAATCCAAGAAAACAACTTAGTCATCTTGGTTATGTATGTTGATGATTTTCTCATAACAGGTAACAATAATGATCATATATTTCAAGTTAAGCAAGAACTTCAAATAGGTTTTGAAATGACAGACTTGGGATTACTTCATTACTATCTTGGAGTTGAAGTAAAGCAACGGGAAGGAAGCATATTTATTTCTCAAGCTAAGTACATTTCTGGATTATTGAAGAAGTTTGGAATGGAGGAATGTAAACCAACGATTACTCCCATGGAGAAAAATTTAAAACTTTCTAAGTTTGAAGGGGGGGAACTTGTAAATGGTACTGGTTATCGACAGTTAATTGGATGTTTCATTTACTTGAAGAATACTCGTCCTGATCTATCTTATGTAGTCAACATAATTTCAAAATATATGCAGGAAACTAGAGAAAGTCCTTGGAATGCAGCAAAAAGGGTGTTAAAGTATCTTCAAGGAACAAAGGATTTTGGACTTGAGTTTAAAAGAAACAAAAATTGCAAGCTTGTTGGCTATTCAGATGCGGATTTTGCTAGAGATGTTGATGACAAGGAATCTACTCCAGGTTACTTAATGAATATGGGATCAACCGCAATGGCATGGAGTTGTAAAAAGTAGGATACAATTGTGAATTCTACAGCAGAAGTAGAATATATTTCATCTTGGGAAGCTGCTTGTGAGATAGTTTGGTTAAGAATGATTTTGCAAGACCTCAAAGTTGATCAGAAAGAAGCAACTTCATTATTTATTGATAATCAATCAGCAATCAAGTTAGCCAAAAATCTTGTTTTTCATTCAAAGACTAAGCATGTGGATACTAAATATCATTACATTCGGGCTCTCGTTGTCAAACAAATCATCAAGCCAAAGTATTGTCCATCAGAAGATCAAACTGCGGATATTTTTACAAAATCTCTTGGAAGGGTCAAATTTGATAAGTTTAGAAACGAACTTGGTATTTGTTCAAAAGAATTTTTGGATCAAAGGGGGGATTGTTAGGAATTATGATCCAAAATGTTATGTTTAGAAGTTTAGTTTAATAAATGTAAAAGGGCATCTACTCACTCACGTGATTATGTGAGGTGTCCCTAAGTTAGTTTTAGTAACGGTAAATTAGTTGTTACTCTTTGGATATTTAAATCCATCGAGTTTTCCATGTGAGGTAATCTTTCGGGACTTAGCCCTCACATATCTGTGATGTAATTATTTTCCTTCTTCATTAATAAAGTTTTGTGTCTGAGGACACTTTGTCAACCATCTCATCTCCAATATTAAGACAAATAGAAAAAAGGATAACAAGTGGATTAAAATATGGTGCAAAGATGAGATGGTGTCTTTTGGATGCTTGCACACAAGAAAAAATCTGACAACTCAGAATCTAATAAAAAGGGGCATGGAGGGACCCTCACGTTGTATATTGTGCAAAGAAAATGAAGAAACACTAGAGCACTTTTTTCTGGAATGTAAGTTTCCTCAATCGGTGTGGCGTCATGCCATCCAGGAGTAGCATATGAACTTGATTTTGCCAACAAAGTGGAATGACATGTTTGGCTGCTGGAAAGATTACTATCAAGGGTCACTCTATCAAAAAACGGACCTCATAAGATCAAGGGTTTCCCTCTCAAAATATATCTCCTGGAAGATACGGGAAGCAAGGACTAAAAAGATCTTTGCAGGAGAGGCCACCAGTCACTGCTGCAAAATAGTTGTGGATTGAAGCATTACTGACAAGAGGGATGAACCATATCCAAAATGAACCACTGAATGTAAAGGAAAAAGAATAGGAAAAATACTTTCTGGTACCAACTCCTTCTCACATCTGATCGTAGGCCTCACTCATTAAATTGGCAGGTGAGGATGAGTAATGAAGACTTCACCAGATGGTGGTTAAATATTGGATACAAATCTCTATTTTTCGACGATGCCTTGAAAGGAAATCCAAGAATAGCAAGGGGAAGAGGAGTTATATTTGACACTAGAGGGAGAAAACAGAAGGAATGTGCGTGGGGTATAGGAAGGAAATCTAACAATGGGGAAAAGTGGCTTGCTCTAATCAAAGGCTTGGAGATAGCAAGCACTTGTGGAATAGAGGAGCTGACATTGTTTGGAAACTCTCTAATGGTAACAAGAGAAGTAAGGAAACTAACGAGCAATCATAAGAGTATGTCAATCAAATTGCACTATACCTTCAATTTTTTAGTGAACTTCAAAACTTTAAATATCTTCCATATCATGGGAGAAAACAACAAACAAGCAGATCAAATGGTCACTATAGGGGTTCTTCTTGACTGTAGAATACTTGCTTTCAATGGAGAAGGATACCAAAGGAGTTGGATCCCAACCCATCTTCGAGAAGGGAGGGATTGGTTATTACTTGGTGTCATCCATACGAAAGATGGGAAGCAATGACAGCAAGGAAACAAAGCAAAAGTTAGAATTCCATAAAGGATGGAACGATGGTATAGGGAATGTGAAGCCAGAGTATGAATACTAGAGTATAGAAATGAACAGAGGGAACGCCGCACCAAAGGAGGGTGAGAGAGTTGTCTGCGAGATGGGCAGGTGGAGCGACGGTCCAAGGAAAATACAGCCAACGGCTGAAGAGTGGAGAAGAGGAACGAATAAAGTGAGGTCCATGTTAAAGGATGGAGAGAAATGGAGGGGAAGATCTATTGGTAAAAACAAGACAAACAATCAGTCGGTTCCATGGATAAAAAATCACAAAAAATGGAAGAAAAGGGAAAAAGAAATTGGTGTGGAGAGCATTTCCAACATGTTGAAAACTTGGTTGAGGAAACAACGTTATCCTGTTGGATTAAGATTTAATCAAAACTGGAGGAGGCAAGCAAAAAATATAATGGGGACTGAAATGAGTAAATCAAGAGTCTACATTAAGAACATAATAGGATCTCAACAGCAATGAATTGTTTTTATATTGTTCTTCTAGGACAGTTTGTAAGGTGATATAGTCTCCATAGAATAGGAAAATTTAGAAATAATTTCAACTATGCTGAATTCCAACCTAAGAAACAACAATTCTACCATGGCACAATGTAAAACTTCACCTAATTTATAAATATAAAAGACTCTCAACCATTTTTGTTTAAAAAAAAAGATTAACAAAATAGCTTTAGATCTCTTTGTTTTAAAGGGGAAGAAACTAGAAGACCATACATTGCCATAATTGTATTCATGATGAAATGGTTACAAGCCAAAAATATGTAACTTGTAAATTGTATATTGAATTATAATACAAACATATCACATATTATAATGGAATAACAAAAAATGGGGTTCTATGAGTTCACAAGAGAAAGAAAATGGGCTTAAGAGAAGGGGAAGAACAATATTATTTTGATTCCTACCCTAAGTTCTTTAACACAAATTTATTAAACATTTTCTTTATGTTTATTTTAAGTGTCTTAGCCTTGGAAATAATTGTCAAACGAGAGATACATAGGCTTTTCATGAAACATTTTTCTAGTAATTTATTATCTATACCTATAAATTATACCTTTTATAAGAAAATAAGTCTATATGAAATTTGTCCATATAAGGACTTCGAACATGGCATTTGTAATTTAAGAAATGAACATAATATACTCTTATTAAGAAACTCTAATTCTAAAACCATTGACTGGGGTATAATCTTAAGTAACATCTCCAACAACCCTAACTTTAGTTAGATGGAAACTTTAGTTTTCAGCAGAAACAACCACCTTCTTCCCCACATTTTGTATGTCAATAGGTCGAGCAAACCGTCAGTCAGACATCCAAGCCAGAACATGTTTCAACGGAATTGAACCTGGGTGGATGGAATGAAATCCATCTAGCCCAACCAACAGACCACCATATCCTTGACTGCAAATACAAAGAAGCTCTAAAGTTTTATCTGAATATTTATGTGTTTAATAACTAACAAAACCTTGCAATTCTCAAGACATTATGATCAGTGGCCTAATGAAGTGGCCAAAATAGCCAATGTTGGATCATAAAACCTTAATCTCAACTCTAAACTTTGTTGTGCATAATAATATCAACAAATAAATATCTCTTCCGCATACATCCATATTCCAGGACACCAGGTGGTAAATTATGACGAACGTACACCAGCCATTTCTGGTATACATGGCAATGCCATTGGGGACGTTCAGCTTTACCTTGGAACAACAGATCAGATCGTAGGTCGCACCGTGCACCAAACACTTTCTATCACTGCAGATGTGGATCCAGATCTTATCACTTAAGGGTGAAAAAAGACATACCAGTTTCAGTTGTACAGTACACTTCACTTGTGCATGTTATCTTTTATCATTAGAATATACCCAATAAAAAAGATGCCAAAGAAGTAGATAGGGTTGGTAACATAGAATAAAGAGTCCAGCGGTATCACTCCATCCTGAGGGGGAACTATTCTTCCAACTTCATGGGAAAGTAGGCTCTCCAACGCATATTACTTACAATGGCAAAGTGAAACATAGATATGCGATATCGTATGTGGGATTATTCCCAGGAAATTAGAGAGATTTATGATCATAGTAGGCCCAACTGCTAGACAGACTCCCTATGGAGGAGAGGGATTTGCCATAGAACTTAAGGTCCCAGTTACCTTTTACATCCATCTAGCCTGCCAGCTAATCAGCCAGCCAAGGGTTCTTCAACCAGCCTGTTTCATTATTTCATCTCGCAGCCCAGGAAACGAACACGACGGGCGAAAGATAGGGAAAGGTTAGAGAAAGCTCTGAGCCCATTCACACCGATGTATTCGGTGAGTGCCCTAAAGGCAGAACGACCGAGGTTAACCCAACTTATGATGGTCGGAGAAATAGGTAAACGAGCAACTAGAATTAACATGTATGACTTGTTGAGGTTGTCACCTGACATCTGACAAGCTTTTGTCAAGGCTCTATCAGAAGCTGATAAGTATGTACACTAGATAGAAGTTCATGATGTATAGAAGAGCGAGGCATACAAGAGAAGATGAAGGCGGAGGAGCCAGACCTCACATGTTATTGAGCCTCTGATTTCCGATTCGAAGCCTACATTCCAAAGCGAATTACCAGCTCAGGCTAGGACTAGTTTCATTACATGTTGTAACATGTTCAACAAAGATAGAATCCTTACCTAGATCATGCCTTAGGGGAGGGTTCACATAAAAATGAGGAGGAGAGCATTGTTTACCTTATATGTGTTCTTCCTCCTCGCGTTCGTCCAATCTTTTGCATTCGAGGTTTAGCATTACACACAAGTTTAGTAGGAGAAGGATAGGCTCAAAGTAGAGCTTGAGACGTGAGAGTTTATAAAACACATTTTTCAGAGATGATTATATATATATGACTTGGTTCTATCCCCTCTTTCACTTTTTCCTAAACAAATAAATATCTAATGATACAAAAAAGACTTGTCTTCCAAATAAATAAAAATAAAAAAATAAAATCATATTTTTTAAGGATTTAAAAAATAAATTAAAACTATTAAACCCATCCATCATAGTTTTGCGACAACGCTCTACTTCTATAAACAAAGTATTCTATCAAAGTTTCATAACCAAAAAAATCGAATGGTCAACTAATGGTATGCTAGAGTATAAAATTGCAAAAAAATGAATATAAAAGCATAACCATTGAAACAGACAAAATAAATAATTAAATACTTGGCCTTAAAAAATTAAAGTCTCTTAAAAAATAATATAATACCTTAAAGCTTTATAATTCATATCTTAGAAGCTTTATAATTCCCAAATGTCATGAACATCATTCAAATCCTTATCACAAAGTAAGAAGTTTTTGCTTTAGAGAGTATGGAATTAAACAACTCACAAAAGGAAACATTGCAGATGTAGAAGGATCTTGATACTTACAGATTGAATATTACCATAAGAAAATTAAGGTTTCAAAAACCAGTTAAAAGTTTATTGGGGGCTCTCATTTTGATGGCTCTAAGAAACGAAGCGTTCGTGTTTTTTTGAATTTTTTGTAGGTTTTTTGTCTTTGAAGGAGAGCACGAGCTGGTTGTTGCAGATTTTTTGGAGGATTGATCAGCGAGTAAGGTGTTTTCTTATTTGAAGACTGATTTGGTTTTCGAACAGGAGTTGCAGAGCTTCTTGCATAGATTTACCCAGGTTCAGCTTTGATTGAGAGCGGGTGCGTATTTCAAGATACTGAGTTTTAGTGAGAAATCTGAGAGTTATGGTAGCAGGAGGGGATCCTTCCCCTCTCCCTAAGCTTGATGCTTTTAGGAGATTGACCGTGGGTGAATCCATGAAGATGGGTAACACTTTTTGGCCAAATTTGGTGATGAAAACCTGATTTTTTACTCGTGTGCTAGATAGAAGCCCTCAAAACGCATATATGCCATGTGAATTTTGACTTGCAGTAAAAAAACAAATTGTAGAATATTATGTTGGCTTCATAGTGATATTTTTTTTAAAATATTCCGATGTCATTTAATGTGTCAATTTTTGCATTTAATGAACTGTGTGACCTTAAAAATTTGAAGAAGCTAATAAGTGGCTCATGTCCACGTAGAGTAATTCAATCTTGCATTAATAATTTAAAAATATATATATATGTGAGCATGATCTACATAAAATGTAGTGTGATGTGCATATTTTTTTGTTAATTTTTTTCGCATTATACAATTATTTATTATTTTTCGAAAGTGACCACATTCGATTTCAGCATCGTTTTAAACACATATTTGTCCACGTAAAGCTATTTTTTCTATTTTTTCTATTTTTTCAAAAATTGAAAAACCAAAGATACCCTTTTGAAGAGGACACGTCGATATGTGATGTGTGCATTTTTAAGAATTTTTTGGCTCTGTATTTTTAACTCTGCGGATTTTTCTTTGAGCTGCTTCGAAGTTGCAGTGTGGTTTTCTAAGTATAAGTTTTAGAAGTAATTAAAAAATAAATTTCATATGAATGCCAAAATGCGTGTATTATACCTCAATGGATAGAAGATTCGTTGGTGAATTTATCGGTATCAACTCCGCTCAGTTATGTGCTAGGAATGGCAGGGTGTACACCTCTACAAGGCACAGAAAATTTTTCATTTGTTTGAATGTGGGCTAAGTCTATTTTCTTAAGCCCTCGACCGAGGTCTTAACGAAACCTCGACTGAGGGTTTGTAACTCAGTCGACCGAGCTCATACCTTAACCGAGGTATTTAAATACCTCGGTCGAGGGCTGAACAAAACCTCGGTCGAGGGCTTGATAAAACCTCGGTCGAGATATTAAGACCTCGGTCGAGGGTTTAACAAG
>LPNX010471565.1:297896-396429 GCA_001517045.1 Pseudotsuga menziesii
AAACGCGCTTGCCAAAAAGTGTTACCCAGGTCCGCGGATTCACCCTGGTGGCAGCAAGCAGCAAGAGGAAACTGAGTCCAAATCAGCGAAAGTTTGTCAAGAAATTAGACAATATACCTTCGATGGATTTACCTACAAAACACCCTTGTCAGACAGCTATGAACATTGCAGATCAAGGCCTTATTGGACAATTTACAAGTCTCTGGCCATCCCCCAAGGCAATTGATGGATGGGTTCAAAGGAATTGGAAGCCCCTTATCTCGGCAGGCATTCGTAGCCATCTGGTAGGTAAGGGATACTATGTATTCTTGTTTGAAAACTCAAAAGATAGAGATCTAATTTTCCGTAATGGTCCATACTCCATGGGCCCTCAAGTGTTGTACCTGAATAAGTGGACACCAAATTTTGATATGTGTCAAGATGTGCCCTCAGCAGTTCCTGTTTGGGTAATACTTCCACATTTTTCTCTTCATTGCTAGAACCTGGAGTCATTAGAAGCCATAGGAAACAAATTGGGGAAGTACATAGATAGGGTTGAAAGAAGATACCAATACTCTTGTGCTAGAATATGTGTAGAGGTAAATCTGGAGGTAGGTTTTCTTGAAGCAATTCAGTTGATAGTAGCAGACTCGTCACATGTGCAGGAGCTCGATTATGAGCAATTTCCATTCAAATGCAGGTATTGTCATGGATATGGTCATTTTGCCAGTTAATGTAAAAGAAAGCAGAAAAGGAAGCTGACAAAGAGAAGGGAGAACAATGGACTAAAGCACAAAAACCCAATACAGAAAAGCAGGTCAATAAATCAAAAGAAAAAAGAGGAGAAATGGGGGCAGGCAGCAATCCCATCAGACAGAAGCAGAATAAAACTGAGACAGCTATGAAGGAAATCATATCTCAAAACAAATTTGCAATGTTGAGCAATCCCGAAGAACAGGCTCCAATACTTGAGGAGGGGGAAGTCCAACAATCTCAAGGACTGATAAGGGAAGAAATTTTAGTTGCTCAGGGTATTGGTTCGCCTGTTGATGGCTTCTCCCTTACATATGTAGAAATGGAAAAAAAGAAACCTGTGGATACATCTGATTCGGAAGAAGAATCCTTAGAGAGGTACTCTAAAAAAGGGCAAAAATCTCTCAAAAAGGTTCGAGAGGAAGAAGTTGAAAGCTTGAAAATGCAAGGTAGTCAAGCCACTATAGAGATTTATATTGGCAGGAATACTTGGGCTAGACCTGTAAAGGGATGCCCTCAACCTTCTGTCATATTTAAGTAATGAACATTGTCTATTGGAATTGCAGGGGGGTGGGAAATCCTTCGAAAGCTGAAGTTGTAAAAGATCTCAGAAAAATGGCTTCACTCAATGTTGTTTTGCTCCAAGAGACAAAGGTTGTTGAGGAAACTCTCCTCTCATTAAGAAAAATGAATTGGAAGAAGAATGTAGGGATCGCAGTGAGTGCAAGGGGTTCATCTGGTTGACTTGCAACATTGTGGACAGCGGATTCGTTTTCTTTGGAAAACTCCTTCAAAACTCGGCATTGGATATTTACTGAAATCTAGCACCTAGCAAGTAAGAATTCTCTGTCCATTTTTAATTTGTTGGTTCCTGTTAATTTTCAAGACAAAAAAGAGTGTTGGAAGTCTCTTGCAGAGCATGTTGATGAAAATATACCATCAAATATGATTGTGGTTGGCGATCTCAACATCATGTTGGATCTAAAGGATAAAAACAGAGGAGTCTGTGGGAGGGACCCAATGTTAAAAACAGTGGAAAATTTTATCCAATTTTGGGATTTGATTGACTTTAAGCCAAAGAAAGGCAGATTCACGTGGACCAATAACATAGTACGAGCAGGCAATATTTCAACAAGACTGGATCACTTCTTGGTTCATAGCTCCTTTTTGGAAAAAAAAAAATCTTCTATAATTCTTCTAAAATTAGCTTCAGATCAGAAGCCTATTCTGCTATAGTTTGAAGAGGAAGAAGATCTTGGGCCCATTGGTTCCAGGTTCAGCCCACTCTGGGTAGATTGTGAAGGTTTTTTGAAAACAGTCACAAAGTATTGGTCTCGACCAGTAATAGGATCGCCAAATTTTGTATGGGAACAAAAATTAAAATTCACTAAACTTGTTCTCAAGGAATGGGTTAAACAAACTGTGAAATCTCCATCCAGTGATAGAAAAGAGGCATTAAAAATTTTAGAGGAAATCCAATTGGAAATGGATGAAACAGGACTCAACCCCAACTAAATTAGAAAAAGAAAACAAGCTCAATTCAACGCTTTTCGTGCATCTGGAGAAGCAGGAAGGAAAAATAATACTGGAGATTGAAATCTCGCAGCATCTAGTTACAAGCAGAAGATAGAAATACTTGCTTCTTTCACAGGCAGTATAGAGCGAGGCTCTCTCACAACCACATCTTGGAAATTTATTTCTTAGATGGACAACTTTTTAAAGGCCAGTGTCAAATAATGCAAGCGGCTGAAATTCACTTCCAAGGTTTGTTTAGTGAAATTGGATTAAAAGAGAATGATTTAAACTCAAAAAATTTATCCAATACTCCCTGTTTGGTCAGTAAGGAGACAAATGGAGAACTCATGGAGTCATTTACAGAAGAGGAGGTCATTAATGTTATTTGGTCAATGGAGTCGGATAAAGCCCTAGGACCAAATGGATTCTCTTTTCAATTTTATAGAGTGTGTTGAACAGTGATCAAGAAAGATCTCTTGAGGATGATCAAAGCCTTTCAATTAAAAGCTAAAATTGGAGAATGCACTAATTCCACTTTCCTTGCATTAATCCCTAAAGAAGTTAATCCAACAACTTTTGAAAGATTTCGGTCGATATCTCTTTGCAATGCTTCTTTTAATATCATTTCTAAACTCTTAGCTAATCGGATCAAGCCTTTGCTGGGAAATTTGATCTCCCCACTTCAAGGCAGGTTTGTCAAAGGGAGACACATCTTGGATAATGTGATCCAAGTCCAAGAAGCCATGCAATCTAGCTTTCAAAGACAAGAGAAAGACATGCTAATCAAACTTGATATGGCAAATGCTCAACATTTGTAAATTTGATAAAAAGCTTGTACAGATAAGCCTTGGATAGCTCCTTTAATCAATGGAAGACCGACAATTTTTTTCCAAGCAACTAGGGGCATTCGACAAGGCTGCCCACTCTCGTCGTTCATGTATATTCTAATGGCCAAATTTCTCAGCAGAAAATTATCCATAGAAAAAGAAGCAGGGATTATTCTGGGCATTAACTCTGCAAAAGGGGTAGACTCTATCAACCATGCTCTATTTGTAGATGATTCTCTCCTTTTGGGAGGGGCTTTGCTTAGAATGGCAAGAGCTTTTAAAGGAATTCTGCAAAAAAATTGTCTCATTTCAAGCGCTCTAATTAACAATAGAAAAAGTGCAATGTATGGTTGGAATACTGATCATTCAACTATCTCGAATATAGCAAATCTTTTAAAATTTTCTGGCTATGACATTTGGAATCAGATCAAATATCCGGGTCTTTCATTAAACTTCTCTTTGACTGGAAGTAATTAGTAAGATAAAAGAAAAAATTGCTTCTTGGGGTGGATATTGGCTCGCAAAGGCATGAAAGCTTATAATGATCAAGACAATTCTAGAAGCTCTTCCAATTTATCAGTCTTCTCTTCTCCTAGCTCCAAAAGCAATTATGGATCAGATTTCCAAACTTATTAGAGATTTCCTCTAGAATGGTGGCAAAGGAAATCATAATAGACTGCATTTAGTTAATTGGAACATTGTCAAAAGACCGATGTTAGAAGGTGGCCTGCAAATCAGAAATCCAGGTTTGACAAATCTTGCTATGAGAGGAAAAATTTTGTGGCAACTTTTCTCCGATCGTAAACATCTGGTTAGTCAAGTATTATGGGAAGAATATTTCTTGGGAGGAACTTTGAGAAACCTTCAGGCAGTAAACATTCCGAAAGGATCTTTAACTTGGAATTTATGTCAAAGAGGACTAGAATTCTTCCGAAATCATTTATCACATTCCTAGAAATGGAAGGAAAATTCTTTTGTGGGAAGACAGTATACAAGGACATGCTCCATTATCAAATAATTCATCTCTCACAGAGATCAAGCTTTGGCTTGTTAATAAAGGGTTATTATGCTTAGTCGATATTTCAAAATGGGGCAACAAAGGAAACTGGGTTGATTGGCATTTTCATCTGTCGAATTGGCTTATTCCTCAAAAAAAATTGTTGTGGACAGAGCTGATAGGAAAAGCTCCAATTCATCACTCAACAAAAGATCGTTGGGGATGGGGAAAATCGGGTAAATACTCTGCATCGCAAAGCTACTCTGCTCTCCAAAACAAACTGTCATTATCGCACTCAGCTCAAAACATTCTGCCTACAACGCACCCAATTCATTTCTGGAAATATGTTTGGAGCTGTCCACATGTGCCTAAGGTCAACTTTTACGTGGCTGGTAATGCCAGGAAGGCGTTGACTGGTGAAAACCTAGAAAAGAGGTTTCTATGGCCCATTTTGATGTTTTATCATCATGTTGCAGAGACTTCAGATCATTTTCTCTTTGATTGCGTCTTCACTCAGCAGGCATGGGTGTTGATCCTTAAAGGTTTAGGAGTGTCTTCCCCTAGGAATATTGAACCTATAAATTTGTTTATAAATTGGAAGTCCAAATATCCAAGAAACAGTTCAATCAATCCTGGATGGAGTAAAATTTTGCAAGCTATTCCAAAATTCATCTAGTGGAAAATCTAGCTTGCAAGAAATGATTTAATTTTTAATAACAGATTAACGAAGCCAAAAATTGTAGCAGCAAAAGCAAAGGATATGTTACTGGAAGCAGTGGGAAATCAAATTAAAATTGACCCCACAACAGTTGAATATCAATGGATTGGTTCTTTGAATCAGACAAAACCACATAAAAATGTTGGTAAGCCTTTTTTTAAACCAAAATGGCAAATAAGAATATTGAAAAAGGAATTTTCAGAATGGTTGCAAAGTCAAAATAAAGTTTCCGTTTTTTCGATGAAGCATCCAAAGGAAATCTGGGGATTGCCAAAGCAAGAGGTTTGTTGTATTATCCTGGAGGAATGTTAGAAACTAGTTTCAGTTGGGGCATAGGACAAAGCACGAATAATCAAGCAGAAACTCTTGCTCTTTTAAAAGCTTGTCAACTAGCGAAGGAAGCCGGACATAAAGATCTGCAAATATTTGGAGATTCAAAAATTCTAATTAAAGTTCTAAATACTGATAAACATTTTAGCAATTTTTCCTTGAATGGGACTATGCATATGATTCAATTCATTTTGACTGAATTTGAGTCTGTTTCTTTTTCTCATGTACTTTGAGAATTGAACAAGAAGGTTGATTATAAAGCTAATCGGGGATGCCAACTTCCCACAAGAATACTAAGTCTAAATGAAGGACCTAGGTTGAAGCATCAAATTCCATAAGTTTGGAGCTACCATTTGTATTATCTCATAAACTTGGTAGATTTGGAATGAAGGAAATGTAATCATTGACATACTTGTAAATTGGTTGATGGCTTTGGCCAATCAAATTTTTAATACAAAGAAAAAAAATACTCATTTTAGTTAAAAAAAAGATATAGACAGATCTTTAAGTTAAACCCAAAAATTAGAGGATTGCCTTCATCTCTCGCTCTTGTTGTGAGGTCTCGCTATCCCTGCCGCATCCAAGCACACATCATTGTATAAGAGTAAAAGCCCTGGTAGACCATAAAATACCTAGTATATCTATCCACAATTATAAATGTTCAATTTAACGGGTTTAAAAAGAGAAGCCATATTCATCGATCATAGCATGCATGTAAGGGGCCGCATGGATCAGAACGTACAATGTATGGATTGGATATATCACATTCACAAATTGTGTCATCTCGTGATGAAGCAAGTTTTCCCTAAACCATAGACTCAACATCTCATTGTTCCTATTTTTACAACCAATGGTAGAGTCTAAAAACATGGCTAAACACTCAACATCTCATTGTTCCTATTTTTACAACCAATGGTAAAGTCTAAAAACATGGCTAAACAGTTATGTTAAGATGTCATTATTCAACCACAAACCACCTAATTACACTTAGGATAATTACAAATGAAGTAATAATAAACCAATCCGTTGGGTTGCTTTATAGTTGTGACAAGATCGTATAAGAATGTTCTTGCTCAAAACAATGGAAGATAGAATGAATTTATTTCTCATACAAGAGTCAAACAAGGATATGTCCATTGTACCTTCTGATTTTCGGCACTCGTATTAACAGCCTAAACACGTGTTTGCAAGTAGGATGGGTTGCCCCTAGTTTATCTATAATTGGCATTTTCTTCATCGATGACATTGTTCTTATAATAAGTGACTCGAAATCAACCAACTGCAATCTGCTTTATTCAGGCACAAATATGACTAATAAAACAAAAAAATTGATTATCAAGTATAAAAATATCATATAGAATAAAACAAAAATTTTGATTATCAAATACAAAATTTGATATATGGATAATAAAAATCTTCTCACTTTTTTAACACATTAACCTTACAAAAAAAATTAAAAATTCTCTCAAATTTAAAAAAAAAAATCGAATAAAAAAAAATTTCAACAACAAAATCCAAATTTCATACCATTTTTAATAAAATTCAAACTCAAAGGAAAGAGGTGTTAGGCTAGCAATCACACATCTTAGTGCTTATGTAACTTAAAAAGTCTATGTATGGTTGGAACACTGATCATTCAACTTGCCACAAGAGCTAGGGTTTAAGGGTTGAAAGACAAGGAAGGATAGTTGGTGAGACACCAAGCTAGGAATAAACTCCTAACACACCAAACAATGTTTCAACCCTTCATAAAGACAAACAAGAGTGCTTACTTGAGCATCACCAATAGCTTAAAGAACCAAGCAAGGATCCTCCGCAAGGGCTAGGATTTCAAGGGTTAAAGACGTAGGAGGAGAGTTGACATAGGACCAAACTAGGAAATAAATGCCTCAAACTAATTTGAACAAAAAAATAAAAATTCAACAAAATCCAAATTTCATACCATTTATAATAAAATTCAATTAACCAAAATTGATTTAAAGACATAAACAGTCATCGTCCTTTAAATTAACCACTTATAACACAAGTGCACCTGACCTGTATTCTATATTCTATAACATGTTCTTACCGTGGGCGACTTATTGGAGTCCTTCCCCTTACCAAGGGGACTATTACCAACCAATACAAAAAAGTGGGAAGGAGTTTGCTTATCCAGTCGCCTCTGTAATTTTGGGGTTTATTGCCTATGTTTTTGGATTTTTCTGTGTTCATGGTTTGCCACCCTGCATGGGTTATCACGTTGATGTGTGCTTATTCTTTTCCTCGCCATTTGCATGTGTGGGTTTGACTTCTGTTTTTTTTGCAACCACTACCCAGCATATTAGGGTTCCTGTCGGGTCCTGAGCTGACTGCTCTGTTTGTACCTCCGGCTCGGATTCCTATATGGTCAGGTTATAACCCTTGTGAGAACCTTTTACTTCGTGTGGGGGTTTACCCACTTGGAGTTTCTGTTCGTGGCGGGTTTGTGGGTTTCGATTCCGGGTCTCTTTGTGGTTTTCGGTTTGTTTGGGTTCAGGGTTCGGGGCTATCGGTCTTTTGCTGGGATTGCTGCTTGTGTGGGGTTGACCCTACGTTCTCTTTGCCTCTCCCGGTATTCTAGGAACTCACTTACCCAGGGTCTGTTGCTGGGTTTCTTTCTAGTCCAGTGGACTCTCACATGCACTCCTTTCCCAGTTGGGGGGTCAACCCATCTTGTGGTATCTGGCCGATGCTAGATTGTGGTGTGCCATTACCGGTTACATTGGCAGTTTCGAACTGGTTGGATTCAGGGCTCGAGGCTCCCGGTTCTTTGTTTATTCCCGATTGTTTACTTTTTGGATGGGATTTTAGTAGGCAAACTGCCTCTAGGGTTTTGACCCAACTTTTTCGGTGGGTTTTTGCCAGGTTATCTGCTTGGTGGTGACCAATCTCGAGGGTTTATACTTGTTGCAGGTCCTCGTTCTATTGGTACCTTCTGGGCGTTAACTCTTATACCCACGTCATGGATATCAATGGAAACATGTCCTACTCTCGTCGTCGGAGACATGCAAAGAACATCAAAACGCATGAGGGTAAATTCTGTTTTGTTCTTGGACATGATATATTCATGGATAGGGTCTCCTCTTTATGCTCCAGGGCTCTCGTCAAGCGTCTTGAATACTGTAGGCTGGGAAAGAAGGCCTGGATCGATTGGGCTCTGGATTTGTGGAAGCCGCTTCTGACCTATACTCCGACTATTAGCCTTCTTTCGAATGGCTGGATAGTGTTTGTTTTCCTGGAAGCTGAGCATGCTTCTCTCATCCTGCAGCAAACCTGGCAAGTTGGCTCTGGATCTCTAGTCCTTGGTCGTTGGCACTCACACTTTGATCCACTCCGTGAATGAGTGACGAAACGTCACTTATGGGTATTGTTGCCGCACCTTCCCTTCCCCCTATGGAGCCTGCACATACTTGAAAGTATTGCCAATACTATTGGCAGATTCGTGGCTGTAGACGATGACTTTCACCTGTCATTCGATAAGCGTATGGCAAGGGTCTTGGTTGAAATGGATGTTTCCGCTGGTCTTCCTGCAGAAGTTGAAATTCGTTGCAAGGACCGGCTCATAGTGCAGAAATTGGATTATCTCCACGTACCTTTTCGTTGCAGCAGGTGTCATGACATTGGTCATCTTCGGAGGAGCTGCCCCTTGCTCTGAAATTCTCCTTCAGTTTCGGGTCTGGCTGATCCCCCTATGAACAGTACTGGCGATGACTCCATTAGATCGGAGGATGCTAAAAGAGGTATTTATTTGCAGTCTCTTTCTCTATTCGGGGATGTTTCTGATGCTATGCTTGATGATATTGATGTCTTGGTGGGGGCTCCTTTTCCTGTGTCTGAACCTGGGTCCTTCTCGGAAGATTCCATCCCTGGGGCTCCTCCTGTGGCTCCCTCTGTTTTTGATCCTCAAGACTCCCCTTCTGACACTTACGACCAGGTTCTGGTCCCCACCACTCCATTGGACCCGATATTTGCTCCCATTTTTGTTGAACTATCTACACCTATGCGCATTTCCCCCTCGACTGCTCTAACTTCTTCCTTGGTTCTTGTTCTCACCTCTTTTGTGGATTTTCCACCACTGACAACTGCTCCTACTCCCCCACCACTTCCTTCCTTGGTCCCTGTTCTAACCTCATTAGCGGATTTCCCATCACTGCCAACTGCACTTACATCTCCTCCACCACTTCCTTCCCTATGTAGTCCTCGGTCCTCTCCTTCCTTCTCTGATCCTTCCCTCCACAAAACTCTATCGATTTTCTTTGCTGTAACACCTTCTTCCCCGTCCACCCTCCACCTCAACTCTATCAGATTCGAGAATGTTACTATTCGGAAGAAAAAGAAGGATAAAAAGGGTTTCACAGATAATCTTTCCTTTGCCTCACCTCCTTACATCCCTCTCTCTGTACGCATCAAGGATACTGCTAGAGGGCAAACCTCTCAAGGACATAGAGCATCTCCTCCCCTCCCACAGGTGCCTTGATGTTGGTCTTATCACTCAACGTCAGGGGTCTGGGGGGCAAAAATAAATAGTGTAGCCTCTGCTCTCTCTTCCATTCTTTGCGCCTGGACATGATTCTCCTCCAAGAGACGATGTGTAGTACCTATCCTGCATTGCATGCCTTCTCCAAGCTCCTTCCTAATTTGGAATTCTGTGCCACGAATGCCTCGAGGCTCTCGAGTGGTTTACTTACTGCTTGGAACCCCGGTAGGGTTAGATGTCATGCTTATGAAACCTTTGTTGGCATCCTTGTGAAGGCAAAATTCTGGGGTCTGGACACCATTCTTGATATCCTCAATTGCTATGGCCCCTACAGGGATAGGGATATCTTCTAGGATAAGGTGCACAAGAGGGCGCTGCTTAATTCACCTAACTTGATTATGGGTGGAGACCTTAACTTGACCATGCATTCTTCTGAGATTTGGAGTAAGAAAGTTGTACTTGATCCCCTTTCTTCCTTCTTTAAACAACTTTTTGATTCAATGGGCCTTATTGACACTGCTCCCACCATTGCTGGACCCACTTGGAGGAACAGTCGGGTGGGTGATGAAGGGATCAGCAAACGTCTTGACCGCTTCTTAATTGCCTCCTCTTTGATCCCTACACTCTTAGTTCATCGGGTGTGGACTCATACATCCGATATCTCTAATCACTACCCTGTTTGCCTTGAATGGAATAAGTCACTAGGGTCCTGTAATTACCCTTTTAAATTCAACCGATCCTGGCTCAATGATAAGGACTTTGTATCTTGGGTCACTGATCGTTGGTCTAATCTGTCACCTTCCTCACAGGGATCTGAGCTGGATCATCTCTCCCTTAAACTCCGTACTCTTAAGATGGAAGTTAAAGACTGGATTAAAGATAAAAGTTCTCACATAGAGTCTGAATCTCGAAGACTGGATGGGGATATCAATTCCTTACTTGCCAGCGCATCATTTGGCATCCTTTCACTGGAGGAACAAACTTCCCTGTCGCAGCTCCGTTTGAGAAAAAATAAGATACTGGAGCACTACCTTTTAACCTAGCGACTCAAGAGTCTAACCAAATGGGCTCTGGAAGGTGACTCCAATACAAAATATTTTCATGCTTTGGCCTCGGGTAGGAGGAATCAAAATACCATTTGGTCCCTCCTGGATGATGATGGATGTTGTTTCAAGGATGAATCTGAATTAAAGTTACTGGGACAGAAACATTTTGCGAATATTTTCAAAGATGACTACCAAACTTGTATTCTTGAACAACTTAAGGTAGTATTGCTCTACCCTAATATGATCTCCTCGGCTGATGCCCTTGGTCTCACACAACCTGTTTCCTTATCTGAAATTGAAAGTGCACTTCACTCATTTAAGAAAGACAGGAGCCCTGGGCCAGATGGCTAGCTTGTTGAATTCTACATTTTCTTCTTTGATCTGTTGGGTGAAGAATTGTGCACTGCTGTGGATTATACTAGGGTCTCGGGTTGTATCCCTCCCTCCCTTAATTCCACCTTTTTGGCTCTTATCCCCAAAAAAGGAAAACCTTGCTACCTTCACGAATTATAGGCCCATATCTCTATGCAATCTGCTTTACAAATTGATATCGAAGTTCATTGCAATGAAACTTAAACCCTTCTTGGATTCCCATATATCCATTGAACAATTTGGGTTTTTAAAAAATCGTCAAATTATGGATCCTATTGGTATTGTACAAGAAACTCTCCACACCGTCAAGACAAAAAATTATTGTGCACTTATACTTAAACTGGATTTGGTGAAGGCTTTCGATCGTGTTAATTGGTCCTACATCAGGCTTATTTTGATTCAAATTGGGGTTCCTCTGCTCGCAGTTAACTGGATAATGGGATGCGTTACATCAGCAAACTTTGCAATCCTTATCAATGGTACTCCAACTAAGTTCTTCTCTGCTTCGAGAGGTATCAAGCAGGGTTGTCCCCTTTCGCCTCTGCTCTTCATACTAGTGATTGAAGGGCTCAGTCTACTGACTACTGATGCTAGGGATGATGGACTCATCAAAGGTATCAAGATCTCCTCTACCTTTGTTCTTACTCATCTCCTTTTTGTTGATGATGTGATCCTTCTAGGGTTGGGTACATTATCATAATGGATGGCTTTCGATGTCATATTGAGTAGATTATGTAAGGCATCAAGGATGTGTATCAGTGCCGACAAATCTAGTTTTCTTTACAATAATGTGGATGTTGACAATCGCACTGAAATTGCCAAAGCTCTGCCCTATAAAATGGAAAATATCACGGCTGGCTTTATGTACCTGAGCTATTTTCTCAAGCCTTTGAGTTACAGGGTCCGTGACTGGCATTGGCTGATACAAAAATTTGAACAACGGATCTCCCACTGGGCACACAAGCTCCTCTCACTTGGTGGTCGCCTGACGCTTGTTCAAGCTATTTTGACTAGTATTCTTGTCTACTAGATGGGCCTGGCACCCATTACTGTATCTGTCTTAAACAAACTCAGAACACTAGCATTTGCGTTCCTCTGGGGATCTTCGAACTACAAGCACAGATTTCACCTGACCAAATGGGAGCATCTCACATGGCCTAAAGAGTTCGATGGCTGGGGGCATCAAGCATTTGAATTGGTTCAGTATTGCTCTTAGATTAAAGAACCTGTGGACAATACTCCAGAATGATTGTCTTTGGCATCGTGTAATCGTCAATAAATACTTGAAAAAGAACACTATTGAGATGTGGCTCAGAGGTAAGCAATTTCAAACCCGAGGGGGTCTCTGCAATTTGGAAGAGGTTCCTACTCACTCTTTCGTGGCTTGGTCGAAACCTGGCTTGGCAGGTTGGAAATGGAATGAATGTTCTGATTGGTATTGATCCGATTGTTGGGGTACCCAACTCGCTCATGTTTCCATCTGGTTTAAGAGAGTACTTAGAGGATTTGGATATCGTGACTCTGGCACAGGCACAGAATCTCCTACCGGATGCACACAGTTACTAAGATTCTGCCGGGGATCTCGATGTTGGTGGTGAATGGAAAGTAGCTTGGGATACCTTTACTAAAAGTTTGGAAATATGTGGTATGCACCTGATTGATCAAATGGATGCCCTGACATGGTCTTATAAAAAGTCTAATGGTTCAGTTTCTGCCAAACTGACATATGATTGCATCATAAATGCTTCTTCTCCTCCGTCGGGCAGCAGATTCCTTACCTTTGTGTGGAATAGCAATCTCCCTAGGAAAGTTTGTTGTTTTTCGTGGTTGGTTCTTATGAACAGATTGCTCACTTGGGACAACCTTCAAAAGCGTCGCTAGATGGGACCTTGTATATGTGCACCATGCAAAACGGATGTTGATAGTGTTGAGCATATTTTCTATGATTGCTCTGTATGGAAAAATATGTTCTCTTGCCTAATGGAACAGCACCATTTATCACACTCTTTCCAGTCTAATGGCCTTAGTACTTTCCTGAATATGTGCACTGTTACTTACTCAAAGCAATCTAGGTATTGCTATCTCCCATTTCATGCCATTTGGGTTGTTTGGAAAGCAAGGAATTTGTGCATCTTTGAAGGAAAAAAAGTACCTATCATCAGCATACTACACCAGATAGCTTACTCTTCACAGTTGCTCTGCACTCCTATAACTAAAGCTAAAAAGACTCGACCCAAGGGACCTGGTCCGGTACTTGTGTACCCCTGTGGGTTTTTTGATGGTGCATCAGCAAAAGATTATGGAGTGGTTGGCTTCTGCCTATACTTGAATGAGTCTCATTCCTTCGAGTTTGCATTGGGGGCGGGTCTTAGCACCAATACCAGAGCTGAATTACTAGGGCTCTGCGCCCTTCTGCATACTTCCCAAATGATGGGGTTACCCAAGCTCAAGATATTTGGTGACTCGTCTGTCATCATCAATTGGGCTAATACTACATCCCTCACACCTCTTGAGCTCCTCCATTGGTGTAGGGATATTAAGAAGATATGCTCATGCTTCTTAAAGTTGTCCTTTTGCCATGTCTACCGAGAACACAAGCAACAAGCACACCGACTGTCTAAAAAAGCACTTTCTTTAGCTCCGGGTTCAGGATGTTACTCTGAATTTATTGATGGTCATTTGACCTCTCAAGACGGTTTCAATCTCTTTTGAGCCTGGTGCCGAAGCATGTTCTCCACTTTTATGCACCCAAGGGATAGTTATGGAGTGGCTTTCTTTTAGATTGTTGTTCTACACTTTTTGGATTCTCATTAGATATGGCTATGTGGGACATACTTATCACTGGGTTTAGTACTGCAAAAATGAACTTGCCCCTTCTCTACTCTGATGTGTTGACTCATTCAAGATGCTACTATAGCTATCATCCCTTCAACCAACATTTGTTGCCCTTTGATTTTTTTATGGATATCAAGGACAAGCTTTTTTCTACTGAAAAGATAAAGCCTCCATACAACTTAAACCTCACATATACTTCAGTCTAACCTTGCCTATATCGTAATAAAAATCAGCCAAGCGGTGCCCACCATCATACTGAATTAAGGCGAGTAGCTAGACTTTCCATATGTAAAATTGTACACTCATGGTTTTAAATTTATTGTTTTATTCGACATACAGTCTAGCCAACATATTTTGCTCGTGGTAATTGTTTAACCTTTAATAATCTGGAATTGGTAAAGGTTTGCCTTTCCTATTTGTCTTAATGTTGCCTTTTCCATTTGGCTAATGGGTTAAGCTTGTGAGAAATCAGTACTGAAAGGTTAATGATTTGTAAATATCAAAACAAAATACTAGTGATGAATGTTAATGATTTATAAACATTAAAACAAAATACATACTAGTAATTCCAGCCTGCATTGCATATATTTACAAGTTGGTAACATGCAACTAATTCCAAAATGTTAATAGAAAATAAAAACATTACAAAAATTAAAACACTATGAAAAGCATGCATTTATCTTGAAAAACATGCGTATATCTGCAATTTGGTAACAATATAAAAGTAATTCCAATCTAAATATTTGCAATCTAAAAACATCAAAAATAACACATAAAATTTGTTCTTCTTATACAAATATTTGTAATTTGGGATGAGAAACTATTGAAAATAGACTTGAAAATACAAGTGCATATTGTAATTTGATAACTATTGGAAAAGATATTTGTATTATGCGAACTATTGCAAAAGACACTTTTAATTGCATATCACACGTATTTGTAATTTGAGAACTACTGAAAATAGACCTAGAAAAGACATTCATTCATAATTGCAAACATTACATATTTATGTAAGTCGTAGGTTTTTGTTGTGTTTAATTTACAAGTGCATATCACACATACCTGTAATTTGAGAACAGTTGAAAAAGATCAAAATTGCAAACAATGCATAAATACGTAGGTTTTTGTTATGTATTTAATTTAATATATTAAAACAAATATACATCAAAGGAATTGAATGGGATAATTAATAATACCTAGACAAACAAGTAACAAGATTATAATATTATGGTGATGAGTGGGAATTTTGACAATATCTAAACAAACAATAGAACAAGATTATAAAATGGTGATTTTCCAAATAGGACTAATTTAAATAATTGACAAAAAGGTCAAATCTTATTTCTGACATGTTTGTAGTTTTCATGAAATAATTGTTGATGTTTGTACTCTAAAGTAATGAATTTAGTAATTGACGTACCCAATTTTCCACTGAGAAGGAGATACCAGAGGTTTCCAAGTTTCAAAGAAAACAAAAGAGAAAAAAAGTTGAATGTTGCAAACTGTTTTGATGCAATGATCCCAAGTGCAATGATCACTAACATCTTGTGATATACAGATGCCATCAGGACCTATAAAATCATGCGGTACAAATCACATTTGACAGCTTAAAGATTAATTAAATTTCGAGTGAGCACGTCATACATGACTTTTATAAAAAAAACTGAATATTTACAAGCATAATTGGATCCATAAAAGAACACAAAAGGGGTTTTTCCTGTGAAAGTCAGGGTTTGGATCAATTTAAATATAAAATTGTTTGCCAAATCAACCACCAATTGCTTCCGATGGATATGTATTTAGTTTCTATTAAAACCAACTTGACAATGAAGAAAATAGACCAATAACCTCACTTGTTTATTTAACAGTAGAACGTGACCAAAAAAGGCAAAATATTTTACCATTTACGCGGAGCCAAAAATGTGAGATGATGTGGTGGTCATCATATCGACAAGCTACATAACCAAATTCTTAAAATCGTAACTAATACCCACGAAATGTTCCTATAAGCATACTATTTTATAAAAATAGTGCCCTGGATCAAAATGTGGTAACAAGATACCCACAATGTGTTCCTACATGCAAACTGAATTCTAAAAATAACGAGATACCATATATCTCCCAATTGGGTGAGACGAGTTCTAGCATCACTAGAGACCCTTCCTATCCATTTAATCTAATATGGATAAATTGATTGGATGCCCATTAGAACAAACTGTTTATACAGACACCTCTAAGAATGAACCCATATTTCCACGTCCTCAAAAGAGCTTGAACCCAAGTAAACGTTACTGCATACAGAGCAAATGAACATATTAACATCCACGATATAAATAGCCCCCATAAAAGGGAATAAAACACAATAAAATCCATGCCAAAAAGATGTACTATATAACAGCGGAGGATGAAAAGCTGACATTTAGGAAAACAATTACCATTTTAACACTAGTTATTGTACTTCGAAGAGGGTAATCTCATTCACAAATGTAAGACAGCAAAGAGAAGAGTTTAGTGTTATCCAAATGAAAAAAGGTGCAAAAGTTCCGTTAAAAACCCAGTGGAGATGGATTGTATGAGAAAACCCTGAGAATTCGTATCCAATTAAAAGAGTGGAACAAAAGATCTCTAGCATCGGCAGTTTTATGCATTTCCACTAGTAAACGAACAACCAAATCTAAGGCATGCGCTAACCTCCCCTAATTGCAGAAAAAATTATTCAATGAATACTAAGCAAAATACCATTGCTCAATGTAACTGCTCAATAAAATTACACATTTCCCATATAATGTCATAATCTTGAATAAAATACTAATGTGATGAAACACATCAATAATTCCAATTCTCCATATGTTTCAAGGAGTTTTTAACAGATAAATAAAATAAAATATTAAACTGCTGCTCTAATATTTTGAGGCTATTGTTAATCATGGTCACTATTAGTAGAAGACATTGTAAGAGTTTTCAACTACTAAAACAGAGGCATATACTAGCTTACAAAGACACACACTGCTGTAATTTGCACAGTGAATAGAGGACACCTATAGCTTCCTTTCTACCCAGTGGAAGTGCTTTAGACTAATTTACCTGCTGCTGATAATTTCCATATGCATAAGGAGCATAACTGTACATATTTGGATCTTGAGGTTGGGGTGCATAACCATAACCGGCATCGTATCCTTGTCCATAACCATAATAAGCCCCATTCCATTGATTTGGATCTGGTTGTTGGGATTGAACCCACCCTGCACTCTGCACCTACAACAAAAAAGATACTTAATATGAATTGACATCATGATTAAGATTTCCCTTTACAACAACCGCACCATTAAAAACACTTACTTGTTTGTTTGCAGGACTACGTCCCCAAGAAAGACGAATTGCTTGCTGACCAAGAACTGTACCATGTAACACTTGCAATGCTTCCTCTGCAGAAGCCCTGCAGATAGAATTATTGTTAAAAACATTACATGAAATATAAATTTAAAATAAAAGAACTTTCCAATTATTCCATGTACATTTTAATTCAATACACATAACCAACTTCATATTTGAACACTGCCATGAAAAATTCCAGATGCTACATGACGGCTACTGTGGCAAGCTTATACATGTTCAGAAAAGGAAGAGCAAAATTCTGCAGTTGAATGCTTTGCATTGTAGCCTGAGATACCGAAATATACTATACAAGAAAGCTTGCACGAGAGAATCTTAATAAGTGATACCTATTATTAAACTGGACAAATCCACATCGTTTGCCCACTGGTATTTTGACATGCACAAGTTCTCCAAACTGGCCAAATACTTGTCTCAGCATGTCATCTGTCACAGTGGGGTCTAGGCCACCAACAAATATCTGCACCCAAACCCCATATAGAATAATAAAATAAAAAACAGATTGTTTGAAGAAATGAGAGCTTGCAAAAGACAAAGAAAAACATGAGGCACATACAGTTGTATTATTTGGATCATTATCTGAGGCAACTACTGGCGGAGGAGGAGCTGCCACTGCTGCAAACAAAACACTAGTGAGCAGTATAGAACATAAAAATAGAAAAAATAGAGATCACAATAAATACTGAACAGATGCTAAATCTCAATAAATTATCACATAGCAATCCCTGCATTAAACATTAAACTTAACAAAAATTGATGACAATATGCAATATGCTGAAAGGAGCAATCACACCTGAAGTGATGAACTAGTAACCAGGATGCTACATAATAACCGTCAGTGTCATCGTTGATAACAAACAAGACTTCAAACCAGCTGAGGAATAGAATAAACAGACACCATTGACAAGCAACTTGTGAAAATCTTCTACAAATTGCTAGAGTAAATGGTGCATGACAAGAATATTAGGCATGCATAGCGAATGGGGAAGCAAAGCATAAAATGGGCCAAAAAATACCAACATATGGACAGCCATCTTTTCGTTTCACAAAACCACAGGCAGCATGGGACAAAAGGCTTTTCGCCAGACCTGATCTTAGATTAAATTTTAACCTATAAATTTTGCAGTCGTTGCTCTACCCAACAGCAGATGTAAAAATAATCACTTAAAATCCCAATGTTCAGAAAATAATCTAAGCCACTGGATACTCCATTGTAACTTCGTTTTTGGCTTTATTTCAAAATTTTAAATACATTAATGGTATCTTGAATTTGTACATCTCCTGGTGTCTTTCAAGTGTGTGTGTATGCCATTGTAACTTCGTTTTTGGATTTATTTCAAAATTCTAAATACATGAATGGTATCTTGAATTTGCATCTCTCCTGGTGTCTTTCATGTGTGTGTATGCGTGTAGTCTGCTGGACTGTGGTCTAGAAGCAACTTGATGTAGTTGCTGTAGAAATGAACCAGGTTCAAATAAAGGCTGACTCACACCTGCCCTTCATGAGGTCTATCAGCAATGGCTTGTGGCTAGGGTAACTATGAAAGGGTGTGTGACCTCTCAGATGTAGCCAAAATCTGTGCCAAGATTGTTCTTGCCTTGTTGGTTGTAGTGTGCAGAGAATTAATAAATAATTTGCAACGACCTAGTGTCAACAATATCCTAACCATATCATATCAGTTCCAGATACTTTACATATCAATTTTCATATCCGTTCCTTATACTGTATTTCTCATATCCATTTAAGAGACAACATCGTTTTCAATATCTGGTTCCATGTAATTTCGCAAATAAAGTATAGTCAAATTTCAGGTCTGAAATCTAATAGTTTTGGAGAGGAAACCCATTATTTGCTGTGAAACTTCCTAAATGCATTGATTTTGTCGGGACTTGGTCCATTTCTTTCTTTATCATGAATCACACCCAATTCCATTAGTCCTTACTAAGATATCGAGGTACTTTCGTATCTTCCTGAACTCACACACCTAGAAAATAACACTACGTTCCTCTCCTCCCTCACATAAAGGGCCAGGGTACAGCCACTATACAACAATGCCCAGGGAAAATTCCCTTGCACCAGTTAACTGCCCTCTATTACGGTATTACCCATTGATCCACCCCCCTTTTCAAGTCGATTTTTGGTTTGCTCCAGCTCCATATCCTTTGTATCAGAGATAAACTTGTGATGCTTAGAATACATTACACCCCACTTTCAAGTTTCAATGCACACCAAGAATAATAAAGAGACATAATTGATGGCACATTATTGCAAAATTACAATGCAGGCTGAACAAAGGTCCTTGAAATAAATACTTGCAGAGAGGTGTAAACCAGAATCCTAACCATAGGTTAGTTTGGTAACTGCAGAATAGTCAACTGGGTCTAGCCCAATTGGTTGTGGGATGGTGTTATCATCCACACCCAGTTTCTATTACCATAAGTGAAATGATGAGCTCATAATGAGTATACTGCCGTAATGGCTTTGGGCACTTTCTTGACTTGGCCTTGTGACATGGGGTTTACCCTGGGTGCTATCCTCGAAATGAGGAAGTGCCCACAAGGTTTTCCTCGGGAAATTTACCTGGAGAAAAAGGTAAGCAAGGAAAAATCATCAATAACAGAATCAGACTAAGCAGCTCAGTGCATTGCTTGTATGATGTCTGAGGTCCTTGTTTAAACATTCTTTCACAACGAAACTTATATCTTTGCCCTATCTAAATTTCATGCAAGGAAATCCTCACAAATTTGAATTGTAGGTTGATAGAATTGTAACAGTGCATTAGATGTTGGCTATCCTTATACCAGCAAGGCACCATGTTTTTTGGTATGCAAATCAACAGCTAAACAAAAACAGGTATATCAAAGACTGGAGGATTGTAACTCTCCAAAAGAAGCCACCAGACAACACAATGTATCAGTAAGATTTACAATGACAAACAATAACCCAATCTAACCCATATCACCTAACTTCCTATGAAAGAGGATGTCAAATCTACAGGTATGTAGTTTTCACATGTTGGGTAGCCAGTAGAGTCTACACTAATCCAGCTTCATTCTCAACATTAGAAATCTAATCCTGAAGGTAGCTGATTATACCCAAAGGAATTAATGAAACCCTAAAAGTCAGTAATCAACATAAAAGGCGAAAGATGAAATGTAAAATATACAATAACTTCATCCATGATCGTTCACTTGATTTATCTAAAATTTGGCAAAAAGCATACCAAGTATGCCCATTTTCTTACATCCTGTTTGACAAGTTTGTATTACAAAGCATTGCTCATACACTGTTCCAAGTCCTTCTAAAGAAACCAACTGTTTCAACTCAATTTAAACAGGCTAGGTTGTATGATAGGACAGCCAACAAATAAGTTACCAACCACTTGGCTAGCATAACACAGAAAATCCAAAGATAGTCTCAAAGCCTCCCCATTTTTCTTACATCCTGTTTGAGCAGTTTGTAATACCAAACATTTCTCAAGCACTGTTCCAGATACTTGTACAGAAGACAACTGTTTCAACTCAATTTAGATAGGCTAAGTTGTACAACATAAGACAACCACCACATAAAGATGCCATCCATTTGGCTATCCTTGCACAAAGAAAATCCAAAAAGTAGTCTCAAAGCCTCCAAACTGTTAATCAATCATTCACAACAACATGACACTTAGGCCTACCACATAAGGCTGCCCACAAGCTGTCTTGAATGTTGAAAACCTTTTGTAAAGAAGTGGAAGATGAAAAATAAGATGGACAATGAGCAATTGAGGACATAAAAAGCTTATATCATTCTATGATAAAACTTCAAAAAAATATGAACAGTAAACTTTCTATCAGAAATGAAGGAAACAACAATATTAAAACAGGAAATGGAGAAAGTGCCCATATAAACAGGATTTTGGAAAAGGAAAACTAACAAGGCTGACAACTAATGAATATACAAGAAAAAGAAAATGTTTGGCGGTAGCATAAAATGCTACAAAAATGTCAAATGAATGACAGAATAGCAGTTCATTACGTAAACAGTAAAACTGACCTAAATGAGGCCACCCACTAAAAGGACGCTTTTTCTGTGCTGAATTTTGGTCCAGGCCCCTAACGGAACAAGGCCTCTTGGCATCCTGCTTTGAGACAACATCAGTTTTATAAGCTTTCATAACTTTGATTTCCAATTAAACTTTGCCCAATTTCAAAAAGGAAAGGAAAATAATTGGAAGGAAATGACTTTGCAGATCAACTGAAGCAACCATCGTGGTTTCTCTTGAAGTAGCTAAATTATAAATCAATACCAAAGCTTAGCAATGTTGGCTTGTACAGAACTCACTAGTTTTAAAAACCTCACATCACCTGACCAAATGCTAGTGTAATTCAAAAAAGCTCTTAACGGGGTAGGATGGATTCAAACATAGCTGGAATCAGGAACATACAAAAAAATCAACTGCCCCACCAGCCAGCCGCTAATTTATGAAGGAAAGTACTCAGTACGTAGACTAGAAACTATAGAGACTAAAGCTACACAGCACAGGTGTAAAAAAATAGAACTGATCTATAAATGGAAAATATGCATTTCACTAACTACACAACCAATATTACTATTCTAAAATCTGCTACCAAACTAATAAAAAATCAAAATATCAATACATTTGTCTATGCAAGCTAACACTTGCAAAACTTACCTTTAGGATATGGTTGCTGAAAAGTCGTAGTCTTCTTTGTTGTGGCAGGACCTATTCGCATCGGCCTTGATGAACAAAACACTCCATTCATCTCTGTCATAGCCCGAACTTGCTCATTCTCATCTCCAAACCTTACAAACCCATATCCTTTTGAACGGCCTGTAAGCCTATCAGTAACAACCTTCGCTCCTTTTACAGTTTGGTATCTAGATCGAAATGTCTCTTGCAACAAATAGTCTGTCACATCAGATGACAAATCTCCCACGAATATAGGATAATCAGGTCCCACCTCAGGTCGCTTTTCACCAATGCCAAATGTTGCCCAATTTATCCTGTAAATTTGTTCGGTGCTGGGCATCTGTGCACCATTGTAATTTTGCAGAAACCTCTCAGCTCCTGCATGGCTTGCAAACTCCACAAAGCCATAACCCTCTGATTGTCCAGTCTGTTTATTGCGAATAATCTTAACAGAAACAACCTGCAGTTGTCAATATAAACACAATTGTAACTGTTTTTCAAAATGATCATTTTTATAATAAAAAAATGCAAATTATACTCGGAAGATTTTAAGTTAAAGCATGCATTCTGTTTTATACAATGCATGTGATATATATAAAACTTTTAGTTAAGATAAGTAGAATCCTCGGCTTTTATCAATAATATACCAAAATGTGCATATGTTTATAGCCTGGTTCACAAACATATAATGGAAATGTGACAAGGGATATGCATTGATTTAGAAAAGGCCAAGTTCAAAGGTCATCAAAAATATAACCCTTTTATCAAAAAGAAATTCCATTCTTACTAGGATGTCCAATTTATAGAGATGAAAAATAGAAAAATCAATTGTTCAAACTAGTAGACGTAACAAAGCTTCTTCTATCATACATCTTAAGACCCTTGATTGGCAAACATAGATTTCACAGTAATCAAGCTCATAGTCTGATAGACTGATTCAATTACTTCCAATTGTAAAATTCTGACAAAACAGATTAAACATGAAAACCCTGGAATAAAAATCCAGATAAAAGAGCAAAATACAAAGACAAGACACACTTTGTCTTCTTTGATCAGAGATCAAAATCCATAGTGAGCCCTTATCACTACCACCACTACCAGAAATAATTTCCTACCGTGATCACGCTCAATCTGAAGATCAATGACATCAAATCAGGATCACATTCTAGATGCGTTCTGTCATACCCAAATGGCATGAGAATCAGATTAAAAGGAACCTGGATTCTAAGCATAACTCCATAATTTGTAGATTAGGCCAAGACAAGGAAAACTAAAAACGGAAAAGTTGAGATAAACACATCACTATATATGGAATATGAATTTTATGACAAAACTATGAATTAAACAGTAGCTCATCTCAGCGACCCGTGCAAGTAATTCTGTAGAAATCGAAACTCTCCCAAACCCTTTAAGCTTTCCTCACACGAACCAAAAACAAGCAACTTCAAATTCCTTATACAAAGTAACAGTATTATTCACTAGAAGTCAAATGCATTATGTACAAATGGCTAAATCAAGCATCACTTCCTTAACAATGGGCAATTTACAAACCAAATAAATAGCAAATTTATTTCAGAATCCAATAAACCCACGAAAATAATGAGAATGTTGACAATGCCCGCAAAATCAACTATCCCTATCCCTTTGCTCAACGCACTTTCAGTCGAATCAGATAAGTATATTAAAAATATAAACGTAATCATGCATACACACCTCTTGGGTAGTACCAAAACAGTTATGCAGATAAGTTTCATCCATCCAAAACTGCAAATCTCCGACCCAGAGGGTTCTAATCTCGTCGGCTGAGGTCGGCTGCTGCGGGTACTGCTGAGCCATAAGCTGCTGTTGGGGATGCTGGGGTTGAGCTTGGGGTTGGTGCTGAGGGGCCCAAAACCCAGCTTGAGGAGGCGGCTGAGGCTGAGGTTGAGGCTGCATCTGCGGCTGCATCATCATCCACTGTTGCTGCTGCTGGGGATCGATCACGGGTGCGGCAACGGGAGGGGGAGGAGCGACACCGGGGGTTGGCTGCATCATTCTGAGATATGTAAAAGAATCAAAGGGGGGGAAGAGAAAACAAAACCCTCGAAGCGAAAAAATAAAACCCTCAAAATACAATTAAAAAACCTGCGAAACTCGTTAGAGCCGGGAACAACGAGATGCAGGAAACCTATGGCAGCTCTATGGATAGGCTAAGAATGTATGAAGCCAGTGCAGATTTCGATCGAGTATCCACGGGACTAGGGTTTCGCTATATTCTGCGCGAGCTCCGGAAAAGGAGCTAAAAAGGTAGTGGAATTGCACTTATGAATGAGGATATTTGTATATATGATATAAAAATATAAGATGCGTATGACTGATTGAAAAAGAATAATAATCTTTCGGTGGTATTAGGCTGTTAAAGGTGGTTTGAGTGGGGAATATAGCGAGCTGGCCGGGGTTTAAAGGGGCCTGACTACTTGACCCTAATCTAACCTCACGGTATGAAAGAGAGATCAACCCTAATTTAACCTCAAAAAAGTTTAAGATAACAAATGTTATATCTTAATAAAATTGACCTCTTTCGAATTTAATATCTTGGGCTTGAGATGTATTTGTGCTCATTTTAATTTCTTTAGAGGTTTAAAATTTAAAATTGAATTCTTAAGTCTTATTAGTACGGTTGGTTTTGGATGGGTTCGGGTTGTTAGGCGTCCAAGGGTTCAAAACTCCATGATGGTGGGAGGAGTCACCTAAAATCCAACCATGCTAAGGGTTAGTGTGGCCTAGGCAGGGTGTGATCCCCATATAATTTTGACAACTTAGATGCCCCTGGGTCGAAATGTCTTAGACCATGGGGTAGTCTTGCAAGTTATGGACACTCTAGCAAACAAAAATAATAATAATAACAATAATTGAACTATCATTTGTTACCATATAGCTTTATTTAAGTTTTTTGTGTCACATATGTACGTTACGTACGTGACAACATCTCCCCTATACTGGGTTGTAAAGCAACTTGCTACTCTCAATGCAATCAACGAAAATAAACTTAAAAGAAGGAAGAAAACATGGAATTTGTAATGTAGAAAATGGTTTGATGAGTTAACATAATGGACAATGTTGATGTAATTGTAACTTCGGAATGTATTCATCCGTATTTCTTATGTATTGTAACCCGATGTTTATTCTGGGATGTATTATAATGTATTTGAGTCATGTCATTCCCCGATGTTTATTCCGAGAAGTTTCTATAATGAGAAAGTCATGTCAAGTCATTGTGGGTAACCCTCCTGTTGGTCAAGGGTTAAAGTCCCCACAGTTGTGGGGCCCTTGGGTTATTAGACTATCCTAGTGAAGTCGACCCTAAGTGAGTCAGTGTAAGTCGGGGCAATAGTCCCCACCATTGTGTTACCCTCCTATTGGTCGGAGGAGGCAAAGTCCCCACAAGTGGTGGGGCACTAGGGTTATTAAACACTCCTAGAAATGTCGGCTCTAGTAAGTAATTGTTAAGTGAGGCTGACATGTTGGAGTGGGTTCCAAGTGAACGGAAGAATATAAATAGAGAGTGAGAGCCTCTCTATTTATCATACTCATACACACACACTCACTCATTTGGGGTGCATGAGTGAGAGAGGAGAAGCTCTCTCAGTGTGAGAGAGAGAGACTGCTATTGTCGGGAGATCATCTTACTGTTTTCCGGTTTTACCTTTAGTGTTGATTCTATCTCTGAGGAAGTTGCAGGGTTTTCTCCTTTATGGTTTCCCCGAGGAAAATTCTTTCTGTCTCTTGTCTCTTGTGTTGTGCTTATGTTTTATTGCTGTGGTTGTTATTCTCTCAGTTAAAAGATCCTAAGATCATAATGCTAGCTTGAATGATAAAAATCTAACAGACAATTATAGGGTCTTGGTTAAAATCAAGGGGTAGGGAAGGGCATGGCGGCACGCTAAAAAGTTATAACTATGGTAGTGACAAGCAACAAAAGAAGGATTTTGGTTTAAATTAATGAAAAATAGCTTTAAAGTGGGAAGAATGCCAAGAATCGTGGTTTGTAAAACAGATTGAGGAGTTGATGTTAATGACCAATAATAATGTTGCAATTAAAATCAATGAAATGAGTTTAAAGGAAGGAAGAACATGTGGAATTCATTATGTAAAAATATGATTGACGTAATATAAATAGAGAAATAAAAGTGCTCATTAAGGTTAGTTCGATGGAGCTAGGGTTGCCATAGTCTATGTTCTGAGGTATGGTTACGATAGGTTCAAGTCAGAATGATCAAAAGTAATAGAGACTAAGCTTTTGGATTACAATGATGATGACATCTAGCGGTCACCTACCTTTTTTCATATAGATGAAGAGTTATGTGAGATCCTCCGGAGTTCACAAGATTTTAACAAGGAACTTAGGTCAAAACGGATTCCTCGCCAAATGGTAGGGGAGACAACCAACATAGGCTTGGTGGTATGGAATCCATTGTGTTTCAAACAGATCCTTTGGAAATGAATTCATAAGTTAATTGCCTTGGCAAGTCGGGTGTGAATCCCTCCCTGGTTTCTCGTTTGAGCAGTTTTGAAGGAGGTGGTAGCACGAAGAGGAAAAGGAAATGTAGGAAGGCGTGGGCAGAACAAGTGAGTATGGTGTTAGGTTTAGATGTTGGTATGGAGAAGGTGGAGGTGTTGCCTTCCATAACTCTATTGGAAAAATTCATGGGGATGGTGGTGAAGAGAGCTAATCTTATTGGATGGATGGAAGTTAGCGAAAAGAAGGCAATTGGATATGTTTTGGTCTTTCATCTTCTAGTGAAAGGATGGATTTGTTTCAAGTTTATGAAATAAAGGGATTTGAGGTTATTTGCTCAAGCCCTTGGTTATGGGGATCTTCGAGTTTGGTGATGCACAAATGGAACTCGATCTTGGACCTTAGGTCTGGATCCTGCGTGGTACAACATGTCTAGTTACTACTTCTAGGACTTACTTTAGAATTGTTGATAGGGAAGGTTCTCAAAGACATTGATAACTTGGTGGGTAGGTTTGCCATTTTTTTATGAGCAAGTGCTCCTTCAAGAATACAACAAAGTTGTGAAGGTTCTAATAGAAGTCAATTTTAGTAAAGTTCTATTGGCATAGATTGTTGTGACGTGGAAGTCTTGTCTTTAGATTATTGGAAGATCTCATTTCGCTGTAATTTTTGCATGAAGGTTGGTCATTTGATGCACGATTGTCTAGATGCTTCGCTTTGTTTGGGGGAAAAGTATAAGAGGATAAAAACATTAGCTAACGAGCCTCTGAAGAAGAAGAAAGAGAGCTCAAAGTTGAAATCTTGTAGTCTGTATATGGAAGGAGGTCAAGCTCTTCAACCGATGCAGGGGCTAGAAAAGAAAGGTTGTGGAATGGATGGTTCAAGATCTGGTTTGGTTGAGCATCCAGTCCTTGAAGATATTGGTAAGATTCAAAGTCTTGTTCTCTCCTCTCTATCGATTGTTTATGGTTTCAGTGAGAAATTTGTTATTGTTGGTTTGGAGAAAGAAGTTTTAAAAGAGAATTCTTGTAGTCAATGGGATGGGGAACTTGAGGCGATATAGAAAGGTTTAAATCTTTTAGGTCGAGTCTATGGAAGGATTAGGGGTTCAAAAGAAAATCATTCCCAACATGTAGGACATCATGATCCCCCTTGCTCCATATGACCTTTGATCAAAAAAATCAAAGCCTTTGTTGGGAGCAAGGGTTATGGAAGTCCCAACTACATTGGGGTGCAAGTCTTTTATTTCTAAAGCCAAAGTGAAAGCATCATGTGAGGTGCAATGAGGGATACAATTAACCATCGATAAGGCACTTGGAGTAGAGAAGCTCTCTGACAAAGTGCATCCATGATTATTTTGTCCTTGAAGGTGAGAGGAGTGGGGGGTTCCCCCAAAAATATAGCTCTCGAGCAATTCTTTAGTTTACATAAACTTGGTGTCATTTTTCTCTGAGAAACTATGGCCTTTGGGACCAAAGTTGCAGAGTTTCTTTCTTCTTTATTGCATGAATGGAGTTGTAGTTATGTTGATGTTTTTTGGAATGTCTAGTGGTTTGGTCATTGGCTCGAATTCTACATTTGAAGCTATTAAGTCTAGCAGGATTAGTGTAGGTATTATATCGGAGGGGGATGCGAAACCCCTTGAAAGAAGATTAAAAATATTGAATCTCTATGGGTCGTGTGCAAATTGTAGGCCCTTTTGGGAGGGGTTGGTGGCTCAAGGGATCTTATAGAACCATGATCTAATTATTGGAGGTAATTTGAATTAACTTTGTTAACAAGAGAGATATGGGGGTCATCGACTATACTAGACAATTTGGTTCCTTTCTTTATGTATTTGTTTGAGGCTTTGAATTTGGTGGATATTGAGTTGGTTCCTTCAGCACCAACTTGGAGGAATGGTCAAAGAGGCGAATTGAGGGTCTTAAAACATTTGAACATATTCTTATGGTCGATGCCCTTATGTAGGATTGTAAAAAGTATAGGTCATGGATAGGTGAAAGGGGGCTTTTGATCATAACCCTATCATATTACAGTTGGGTCAGGATGATGAAAAACCACTGTAGTCATTTAAGTTAAATCACAGTTGGTTGATAGAGGAGGGTTTTAGAAGCTCATGTTTGCGAATTTGAGGCCTTTTAACTCTCAGTTCGAGGGTTCAACTACTTCACAATTATTGGCTAATTTAAAGTCAGTGAAATGGTTAGCGGCTACATGGGATAAAAAGAAAAAGGCAATGGTACAGTAGAGTTTATGGAGATTGAGGATAAGATATGTAGATTGTTTCAAAATAATTCAGCAGGTGTTTTCTTGTATTATGAACAGTTTGACCCAAGGTGTTTGGAAGAGTGCAAGGTTTAATTGTTGGCTCAATAATAAACCACATGGCAAGTAAAAATTTAGGCAATTTGGTTTGAAGAGGGAAACAATAATACCAAGTTCTTTCACAAGTACACAACTCATAGAAAATCCATTAGTAATATTTGGGAGTTGGATCCCCCATAAGGAAATAAGATTAGACCTTTTAAAGAAATATTTGAAGTTGGACGTAATTACTTTGAAAGCCTCTTCAAGGATCTTGAAGAAAATCACGTTGTGGATCAGTTTAGGGTTATTCATTTTTTTTAGATTCTTTAATCCTCCAACTAATCATAGGGTGGGGGGTCCAATCTCAAAATGGGAACTAAAAGAGGTGCTTATAGGTCTTAAGCCATCCAAAAGCGCAGGGTTGGATAGGTGGATCCTAGAATTCTACCTTGTTGTTTTTAGTATAAAAGATAATTAGGGTAGTAGAGGAGTATAGGGTTTCAAGGAGAATCTCAGGGGCTCTTGATGCCACTTTCTTGACTATCATTCCTAAAAAGGCAAACCCCTATTCGTTTGTTGACTTTAGACCTATTTATCTTTGTAAATTTCTATGCAAAGTGATAACAAATATACTAGCTAATATATTGAAGAAGGTGTTATTGGAATGTATTTCAAAAGATCAGTATGAGTTTTTGTTCAATAGAAAAAATCCTGGATGTGGTCAGATCAACCTAAGAAGGATTGCATTTAATCAAGGTGAAAAAATAAGTGGCGATGTCTATGAAATTGGATTTAGCAAAAGCTTATCACAAGGTTAGTTGGACTTACCTTCATTTAGTTTTGTTGCAAACAATGTTGAATTTGGAGATAGTAAATTGGATTATGGGGTGTGTTACTTTGACAAATTTTATTGTCCTTGTTCATGGTTTTCCTTCCTAGCTATTCAAGGCTTCACACGAATTGCAACAAGGATGCCCGCTCTCTCTATTTACGTTTCTTTTAATTACAGAGGGATTGGGCAGACTGCTTATCTCAACTAGGGATGAAGGAAGGTTGAAGGGTATTGTGGTGGCAAAGATGGTAAGAGTGACCCACCTTCTATCAACAACAACTTGGAGGAATGGTTGAAGAGGTGAATTGGGGATCTTGAAACATTTGGACATATTCTTAATGGTCGATGCCCTTCTGTAGGGTTCTAAAAAGTATAGGCCATGGATAGGATAAAGGGGAATTTTGATCATAACCTTGTCCTATTACAATTGGGTAAGGATGATGAGAAACCACCGAATTCATTTAGGTTCAATCATAGTTGGTTGATAGAGGAGGGTTTTAGAAGCCTCATGCTTGCAAATTGGAGGCCTTTCAACTCTCAGCTGGAGGGTTCAACTACTTCACAATTTTTGGCTAATTTAAAGTTATTGAAATGGTTAGCAGCTGCATGGGATAAAAAGCAAAAGGCAATGGGAGAGATAGAGTTGATGGAGATTGAGAATAAGATCTGTAGATTGTTTCAAAATAATTCAGCAGACGTTTTTTTGTATTATGAACAGGTTGACCTAAGGTATTTGGAAGAGTGCAAGGCTTGATTGTTGGTTCAATAGGAAACCACCTAGCAACTAAAAATTGAGGTAATTTGGTTTGAAGAGGGCAACAATAATACTAATTTATTTCACAAGTACACAAACCATAGAAAAACCATTAGTACTATTTGGGAGTTGGATTCCCCATAAGGAAATAAGATTAGACCTTTCTTTGAAGTTGGGTGTAATTACTTTGAAATCCTCTACAAGGATCCTTAAGAAAGTAGTTGTGAATCGAGTTAGGGTTCTTAAAAAAAATTGAGATTCTTTGATCCTCCAGCTAATGATAGGGTGGGGGGTCCAATCTCAAAAGGGGAACTAAAAGATGTGCTTACAAGTTTTAAGTCGTCCAAAAGCCCAAGGTTTGATAGGTGGATTGTACCTTTTTTTTTTAGTAGAAGAGATGTTGAAGGTAATAGAGGAGTCTAGGGTTTCAGGGAGAATCTTGGGGGATCTTGATGCCACTTTCTTGACTCTCATTCCTAAAAAGACAAACCCATATTCGTTTGTTGACTTTAGACCTATTTCTCTTTGAAAATTTCTATGCAAAGTGATAGCAAGTATACTAGCTAATAGATTGAGGAAGGTGTTATTGGAATGTATTTCAAAAGAACAATTTGACTTTTTGTTCAATATACAAATCCTAGACGTGGCCAAATCAACCCGAGAAGGATTGCATTCAATCAAGGTGAAAAAATAAGTGGTGGTGTCTATGAAATTGGATTTAGAAAAAGCTTGTGATGGGGTTATTTGGACTTACCTTCATTTAGTATTATTGCAAAAAAGGTTGAATTTGGAGATAATAAATTGGATTATGGGGTGTGTTACTTTGGAAAATTTTATTGTCCTTGTCCATGGTTCTCCTTCCCAGTTCTTCAAGGATTCACACAGATTGCAACAAGGATGCTTGCTCTCTCCATTTATGTTTCTTTTAATTGCAGAGGGATTGGGCAGACTGCTTATCTCGACTAGGGATGAAGGAAGATTGAAGGGTATTGTGGTGGTAGAGATGGTAAGAGTGACCCACCTTTTATTTGCATGTGACATATTATTGTTTGGTGAAGGATAAGTAAGAGAAGGGAGGATCATTAAACAAACTCTTGATTTGTTATGCTCAACTACATGGATTAATATTAGTCATGAGAATATCCAATGCTTTGTAATAGATTGGATTCGAAGGTGGAAACTTAGTTCCTTTAGCATGGAGTTAGATGATTGTGGGATGGAGTACTTGGTATATTTAATAAAACCAAATGATCATAGGGTAGTTTATTGGATGTAGTTTGTGCAAAAGGTTGAAGATAGGTTAGTTATGGTTAAAGTTACATTTTAAAAGTGTTCCAATTTATTGGATTTCTTTGGATTATGTGCCAAAACAAATGTTGGACCTGCTTATAAGAAAGTGATTTAGTTTTTTATGGTCTAGAAGGAAAGAAAATGAATTTATTCCTCTAGTAAAATGGAGTTCTATAGCCAAACATAAAAAAGGAGGTGGATGGAGTTTGAAGAATATATACTTGTTTGGTAAAGCTCCAACGCCTTTTTTTCTTGTGGTTTTTGGGGAAAGATTATGAAATTGAAGTATCTCATTTCTCACTCTATTGAGCAATGGATTCAAATTGAATCGAAGTTGTCAAGGAATGCCCCAATATCTAGAAGAATTTGATCAATGCCTTCATTGTACTTGGGATGTGGATGAAATGGAAGATTGGCAAGGGTAAGCATGTACTTTTAGGAGATCCATGGGTGGGGGCATCAGATTAGTATCGTCTGTCACAAGACCTGAGACAACATTTAAGGCATAGAGGCTTGTTTGTGTTAGTTGAAGAAAAAAAAGTTGAATTTTATGTAGGTCAGTTCCAATCATGGATCTATGAGACCAATTTGGGTTTGGATGGTAGCATGACGCAAGAATGGAGAAATTTTATTCAAGTTCTAAAACATAATGTTGTTGTCATGTTTGAGGAAGATGACCAATTGGTATGGTCTTGGAATAAAGTAGCATGCATATTAACAACTAAATTAGGTTATGAAGCATCAGTGGACTCAAATGAGGTAGAAGAGGGCACTTGGTGATGGTCAGTTTTATGGAAGTGGAAAGGCCTTTAAATGCTTGTGTTTTTGTTTGGATGGTGATGGAAAATAAATATTTGACCTCAGACAATGGTCAAAAGCGTGGTTGGCAAGGCCCAGACAGTTGTGAGGTGTGTGAGGTGGATGAGGAATCAAATAATCATCTCTTTGTCTCGTTCTCATTTGTTGTTCAAGTGTGGAATAAGGTTCCTCGATCATTAAACTATCCAAGAGTTTGGAGTGATGGTGATCTAGAGCAGTGTATGCGTTTATGGGTTCAGGATCTGAGGGTAATGTCCTTTATTGAGTTGTCATCACATGCGATTTGGGGACTGTGGTTGAATAGAAATAAGGTGATATTTGAAGGGATTAATTGAAAATTGGTTATGTTTCTCACAAGATAAGGATGGTGTATACATACAAAAAGAAGGATGAGGCAAAAGTTATAGTAAAGATTCGAAGGCGATCTTGTTTAACTCTAATTCTCTGTGGGGTTTTTCCTTTTGGGAGAAAGTATGGGGTATTGTTGTGCAGTAAGTATAGGTTTTCCTTTTAGTATAGATCTTGTTTATTTGTTAAAGTTAGGAGCATGTTGAGGCATCAATATGAGGGAATAATTAGTCGTGATTTGGGTTGCTATATTCTTCAAAATAAAAGAGATTCATTCTTTACATGTTGCAAGGGATTCTAAAACAATCATCGACGACTTTAAAGTTGTCACACATTTGGACAACTTGGTTTTTCCTCCCTGAGAACTAGATATTCGGGAATTGCATGAAGCTTTTGATGAATCTCTATTATGCATGTAAATCACGAGTTCAACCAACAGACGGATGTTCTCTCTACAAGGCGTTTTTCTAATTAATGAAGGGATATTCAAATGCATAGAAGTTTGATGAGATGAATTGCTTCCGAAGATAGAGACTTGGTATTTTTAATGAGAAGTCTTCGAGTGGGGTCTTTTGTGAAATTTGTGTTTTTGGTTAATATTGGCAGGGAGACATAGCTGCAACATATTGAAAGATTTTGATTTGTAGTTTTGGGAGTGATTTTTTTAAAGTAATGTTTGGATAATTTTCCAAAGTTTTTGTAGGAGCTCACTTGAGCTGATTGGTAAATGTATATTTTGATTTCTATGGAAATAAAAAAATATATGATTTTTTTTCTTGATAAAAAAAGAGAAAGAAAAGTGTTGAGTAGATGCAAAGGAGCTAAAAAATCATGTACAAAAGACTATTATGAGAAGAAGAATGGACAAAACCAAGAATGCAAAGCCACTTGAAGCTTAATATTCCATGGTATGAAAAACAAGTAATGACTCAACTAAGAATGAATGCCCATGAGTTAAGATTTGAGATGGAAAGATGGGAACAACCCAAGGAGCCATGGGAGGAAACATTAAGTCAAATATGTGGAAAGGTGGAGATGGAAATCAAGAAGAATTTTCTACCAAGTTGTGCAACAAGCCAAAAAATCAAGGTGAAATCAAACATGCACATAAATTATTGGGAAACAACATTTTAAAAGGACTCGGTGGGGTGTACAACAATGGTGGTTGTCATAGTGATGTAGGCAAGAAGTAAGGTGATGAAAGTAGAGTTGTCAGGGAAATAAATCCTTGATGTGAAGTAAGGAAAATCAAATCTAGACAAGTTGATTAGGACCATTACTTAGTTATTACAAATACATCATTATATTTTTTATTGTAATATTTTGCTTTAATCTATTTGAAAGTGTTGCATGGGATGTAATTTGCTTTGTCTTGTCTTGTATGGCAATGATATGCACGATCCAATACAAATTATCTATCACACCATCGATTCATGACTAACATATGCCATGAACACATACCTATATAAAGCGAGGATTGTTACACACCTTTCTTGAGATTATATATACATATATTGTGTGCAAGAACACTATAAGCAAGAAGATAAATGTAGACAATACATGCATAAATGTTGAACTCATTATTAATGTTCTAATGTTGTGTCTTTAAAAATATAAATATTGGGAGTCCATTGGGTTGTGGTTAAGACAAGGTGTTGTTGAATTAACAACCCTAGATTATAAGTTAGTTGAGTTGTATAGCTGCGTGGGTTAGCTAAAGAAGCCACAATCCAAACATGAGGTCTCTCCTCAAAGTTGGGGCGATCATGGGTTTGAATCTCTTGATCGCTTTGGGGAAAGGTGCTTGGAATTTAGCCATTAGTGGTTGACCCTAGTAACCACTCATCGACAACAATGAAGTCAGTAAGGGTTTCACATGCTTAGTTATAAGATAATAAAAGTTAGTCAAGTTTGATCAAATCAAATTTCTTATTGGCTTCCACTTGTCATGACACAGCTATAACGCTTAATGCCACCTAGGAGTGAGTGAAACTAACAACATTCAAATTATAACCATTTAGTTAATAGGTCACAAGTGAGGAGTATTTCTTCTGATAAAGATACTTAAGACTTGCACCTAGCCCCAACCGTTATCACAAGTATTAATGTACAATTAACATGAGTACACACATCTCATTGCAATACTAATTATATTGACAACAACCCATTTTCATCAACTTAACAAGCCATCAAACTAAATTAAATTTTAATGATATCTATACAACACACATGTATAATATTTAATTTCAATTATGTTTACATCAAAATTCAAAAATAAATTTGATGCCACTCGTTGTATAAAACCAGAGAAAAAACTCCCATACATATCGTACTATGGTAAACCTCAATGTAATGCAAGTGGATAATTGAAATGAAATTGAACTACTAAGCATTCTCTAAACATTTTTGTGCTTCAGGGCAGTATCCAACAATAGATGCAGCCCTTTCCCCTTCCAATTGAAACCTCCTTAATGCAGATTACAACCTGGAATATCAGAGGCAGTAACAACGCGCTTAAGAAGCGCCTTCTTAAAAGAAGAATAGACAAAGAAAAATCAGGGATAATCTTCCTGCAAGAAACTAAATGCTCGGGAGAAGATCTTGCAAGTATAGCCCAAAAAGTGTGGAAGGGTTGCGAGTTGATTGCAATCGATGCCAGAGGGGCTGCGGGTGGTCTGGGAATCCTATGGAACCCTCGTGCGGTGTCCTTATCGGGTTTTCTTACCACCAATTGTACTATCTTAGTAGAATTCCACATTCTCGGCACTAGAATAAGAGGATTCATCTCCAATGTTTACAGCCCCCCGAGGGCGGACCAGAAGCCTGCATTTCTAGAATCATTCTCAGACCTAAAAACTTTAGTTCAGGACAAAGCATGGATTATAGGAGGTGACTTTAACTTGATAAGAAACCTCGACGAAAAAAAAGGAGGTATTCGAAAATTAAATGCTGCGAGTACTCTTTTCAATAACACCATCAATGAATTGGACCTGATTGATGTCAGAACTTCCAATGGTATCTTCACATGCAACAATAAACAGTCTGGGGACAGAGGAATAGCCTGCAGACTTGACAGATTCCTGCTTTCAGAATCGATCATGATGGTCAGGGGCACCCTCAAAGCGGTAATCCTACCAGCGGCAGGATCGGACCATTGGCCCATTAGTCTAGAATGGGACAATGTCAGAGTCAACCCTTGTAGACTATTCAGATTTGAAAAATTCTAGCTCCTCCATCCGGAATTTCAGGAGAAACTTAAAGAATGGTGGGAAATTTCCCCTCCTATTAGGGGCACCCGCATGTTTCAATTCCAACAAAAGCTTAAACTTCTTAAATACCACATCAAGAAATGGAATAAGGAGTCCTTCGGCAACATATTCCAAGAAAAGAAGGCATTAGAGATCAAGATCCAGCAACACCAGTCACAAGTAATGCTCAGCGGTTACACTGAAGAATTGAGGCTTCAGGAAAAGACCTTATTGATGGACTTCAATCAAAGAGAGATACAAGAGGAAGTCTACTGGAACCAAAACTCTAGAATTAAATGGCTTCAAGAAGGGGAATGAAACACTAGTTTTTTCCATAAAGCGGCCATTCAACATAGGCAGGGTAACATGATGGACAGATTAAAGAAGGAGGATGGAAGCATCGTCGAATCCCAAGAAGATCTGGAGAACACCCTAAACTCTTACTTTGCCAAGCCCCTTCAGGAACCGAAAAAAGACAGGGAGGAAGGTCAAAGAGAGGTGTTAAGCCACATTCCCAAGCTCATTACAGAGGACCATAACCAAATACTTGTTAAAGCCATCGAGATGGTTGAGGTAGAAAATGTTGTTAATCAAATGGCCAAAGATAAGGCTCCGGGCCTGGATGGCTTCACCACAAACTTTTTCCACGTCGGCTGGGAATGGTTGAAAGAAGAAATAGTGGCCTTGGTGGAGGACTCCAGGAAAATGGGAAGTGTTGTTAGAGCTCTTAATTCGACTTTCCTGGCTCTCATTCCAAAAGAAAGTGGAACCGAAGACCCTAGCAAACTAAGACCGATCGCCTTGTGCAATGTGATCTATAAAATCATCTCCAAGGTAATAGCTAATCATCTAAAACCTCTCCTTCCTCTTATCATTTCTCCAGAGCAAGCTGGGTTCGTGGAAGGAAGACAGATCCTGGATGGCATAATTCTAGTCCATGAAACTATCCACTCCCTCAAAGCAACCAGGACTCCAGGTATGCTTCTGAAACTCAACCTCTCCAAAGCTTACGATAAATTGAATTGGCAATTCTCGGCTGGCATCTTAAAAGCCTTTGGATTTGCGGAAGATTGGTCTAACTGGATTATGAATATGGTCTCCTCTGTTTTTTTCTCTATTTTGGTTAATGGATCTCCCTCGAGTCCCTTCAATGCAACCCGAGGTATTAGACAGGGAGACCCCCTTTCTCCTTTCCTCTTCATAATTGCGGCTGAAGGGCTAGGTAGGATGCTCAAGAACAGGAGAGCAGAGAATAGAATGAAGGGATTGTCCCTAACAGAAGTGATGGATCCCCAAACCCACCAACAATTCGTGGACGATAACATGCTGATGGGCCCATCCTCGGTGCACGAAGCCAGGGGAATAAAAGATTGCTTGAATATTTTATGGAAGCTAGTGGCCTCGAAATCAACAAGGAGAAATCTCAGACCTACTTCTTCAACACCCCCAGGATTACCAAGAGAAACATCCTCAGGATCTTGGAATTTCCAGAAGGCAGCCTTCCCTTTAAGTATCTCAGAGCTCCAATGGCAGAATCAAATATTAAACAAGTCTCATGGAAAGAACTGGTGGACAAAATTAACAAAAAGCTAAGTCTCTGGACCTTCAGAGCCCTCAATTTATCGAGCAGGTTAATCCTGGTAAAATCGGTCCTGCAGGCCATGCCCATTTATCTATTCTCAGTGCTGGCAGCCCCAAAATCCATCATCAAACAAATCAGGAATATCCATAGGAACTTCCTCTGGGGGGGAACGAAAGACAATAGAAAATGGCCTCTGGTGGATTGGCAAACCATCTGCACCCTGAAGGATAAGGGAGGATTGGGCCTCAGAGACCCACTTGATAACAACAAAGTTATGAGTGCAAAGATCCGGTGGAGATGGGTGAACTATAAAGATGAACCATGGGCCAAACTGTGGCATTTGAAATATGCGCCACACTGGCCACAACAAACCCTAGTAAGGTTCGGAGAAAACCTACCAGGCTCCATCATCTGGAAGATTGCCCAGGAAAACAGGGGGTTGGTTAAAAAACACAGCTTCTGGGAAGTTCAGAACGGCCAAAATGCAAGATTTGCAAGCGAAGCTTTGAACCAGGAACCTGCTATCTCCTGTGGGGAAGACACGCCTCTATTACGCTCCTCCCTCCAAAATAACTCCATGGTTAAGGTGGCGAAGTTCTGGGATAACAACAATGCAGACCAGAGGTTCAGAAGATGGAAGGAAAAAAGATGGTGGCAAGACAAAGCACCAGGGGAGGACATCGAAAGTTTTTTATCGGAGCTCTACAAGAAAAGGTTCTCCGAGAATGAGGCTCCTAGCAAGCTTAAATGGGGGTATACGATCTCAGGCAACTTCAATCCAAAAGAAGCCCTAGGATTGCTAACCGAAACCCAGAACATTGCTCTAGAAGCCAAATGGATTAAAATCTGGAAGGGAGGATGGTGGCCCAAAATCTATGTTTTTTGCTGGCTGGTCATAAAACACCGCATCCTAACTTGGGACAACCTACAAGTCAGAGGATTCCATGGCCTGTCCCGCTGCTGCCTGTGCGAAGATAATTTCAAGTCAATAAATCACTTGCTAGATGAATGTAGGATTGCTAACTCCTTATGGGAGAAAGGGGCGACAATCTTCAGAAAAGATCACATGCACAAGGGACGACCGGGCATCACAATTGCTGACTGGCCCATAAACAGTTTCAAAAACAAAATTGTGAATCGCCTGTGGGAACTTTTTTCCAGGATTCACACTATGGGAAATTTGGAAATCTAGAAACAAACAAACTTTCGAGAACAAAGCTAGGAAACTTGAAGAAATATGGAATTCTATAGAAAGCCACATGGAAGCAACCATATCACTTCAATCATGGACACAGGAAGAATTTTTAGCTGAAAGAAATGAATGTAGTATTCTGCATGATCTTGGGATAGGAGAAATACCTCCCAACAGCTCGATTGCTCGTTCGCATCCTGTGCATGCCTCCATCCCGCATTTTTAGAACGCTCCCCCAGCAGGGACCTTCAAACTCAACGTAGATGGGGCGGCCAAAGGCAACCGAGGGCCTACCGGATACAGAGGTGTCATCATAGATTTGAAGGGAGGCATCCTAAGTCTATTCTGGGGTTCCATAGGAACCAACACGAACAACATGGCCGAGTTGGAAGGATTAATCAACGGCTTGAATTAGGCAAAGAAAACAGGTAAAACACCTTTGGTGGTGGAGGGTGACTCTCAGATCATAGTTAACATTACTTGCAGACTTCAAGAAGGATCCTTAACAACCCAAGTTTCCAAAAATTGGAGATTGGAGAGCAAGTTAAGTGCCCTCAGGCAGATCCTTACAGTTACAGGAGAGGAAGCCTTTCTGCTAACGCATGTAAAGCGGGAAGGGAATAAGGTGGCGGATGCCATGGCTAACGTAGGGGTGGAGAGTGATTTCTCTTTCCATGCAGAGTAAGATGAGGACGATGGAAAAACCATCAAATCTGGAATAGTTGCTCAAAGCTGGCGGATGATGATGCGAGGCAACACGTATTGCATTACGCATGCGAATGACAGAAGGCTCCGTGTCATTCTGAAGGAAGGCAATCAGCCGGCGTGTCGACATCTAGAGAGGGCCCACAAATGTCTAGTCAATAAATTCGGCAAGACAAGTGAGTTTCTGATTGCCAACTAGGGTACGATAAGGCATGTCTTAACCCATGATTATGCTTGTCTTAACACACGGTACTCCCATGATAATTCTTGCCTTACACGCGACCCTGGTACGGATCACGTGAAAGCCAAGCAAGGCAGTCTCAAGTCTAGAAGGAGGGAGCATCTTTATATAAGATGCCAGGGTCGCCTTAAAGTTAGATCCGTGGGAATGAGGAAGGTAGGAAATGCAGGTACAACACCTGCCACTGAACTGGATAGATTGATATCTATGACGGAGGCCCGTAGCCTTTGGCCTGCCGCAAATCACAAGGATGCAAATCATTCGCAAAAGGTGAGAGATTGGCTTGAGCATGGAGAGTGGCAAGGCATTATGGCAGGCTCGAGGGGAGTTAAGGAATATGGATGCAGGAGGAAAACTTCAGCCTTGGATGGCCCTATTTATTGGCATTCAGAGGAGTCTAAGGATCTATTCAAGTTTCTGTTCATCCTTCTGCTTCTGCCCACTTTTTGCCTGTGTGACTGCACCATGCCGAGGCTTTGGAGAGCTCGAGCCAGAGCGAGAGGTCCTGATCGGGGTGGTAATCCCAACGATGCTTCTCCCAGTGCTAAGGAGGATTTGATGCCCCATGACAGGGGAATACCAACCGCTGCTCCCTTCAACTGGGGAGACCAGTACATGGTAGAGACACCAACTGCTGTCGAGGCATTTATAGCTATCATGGAGATTGATCTCCTCTAGGATTTTGAGGTGTTAATGGGATGCCCATTGCTTCCTAATCCATTCTGGACGGTGCGCATCTTGCTCGCCAGAGACATCCAAGCCAACATTCTTACTGCTCAGGGCATCCATGATGCCATGGAAATTATCCGAAGAGGACAACAACAAAGCGCTACGGGGTTTAGACTTTTGGAGCAATTGGCCCAAAATATGCTTGTCAACCCTGGTGTTGAATCTCCCAACGTAGGGAATACACCAGCTAACTCTCCAGCTTCTGCCATGCCGCCCCCTCGGGAGGATCAATCTCATAATCCACTCAGCGAGGCTGGAAGCTAGGGAGGTCCCTATGGGGGTTCTTGGGCCTTGGCATCTCTCTTAGTAATGTTGTTCAGGGAGGTTTCCTTTTCTTTGGTTTGTTTATCGTCAATGGTATGTTCAACTATCGGGCTGTCTATGTAATAGATCCTAGAGCTATTTTGTCTTTCAGTGATGATAGACACCATTTCTGGGTTGTCTATAGAGACAGGCATTTCCAAGCCTGGTCATTTTCTTGGTTTTGTTAGAAGAGATAGGCATTTCTAAGCCTGGTTTCAGTTGGATGAAGGTTAAGCTCTATCGACCTTGGGAATATCCCCTCTTTGTAACTTTTTGTATCATAATAGAATCTCCTACTTACTCAAAAAAAAGGGTTTAAGCTTCGTCATGGAGACTTAATTTTAATTAGTGGAGTGGTGATTTAGTGAAAAGATTCATTTTCCTGAATTAGCACCATGAGGAGTAGTTACCAAAAACTAAGGAGCGGAGCCATGAAGAGCACATGGAGGCACACTAATGCATAAGGGGGGTTACAAAACATTAAGGAGGGTGAAATAGGTGAGAGAAAGCATCCAATAGGGTCCATAAATATCATGGAAGCACAAAAATAGGATCATCAATGCACAATGTAAGAGTGGAAGCTAGAAAATAGCTTACAACCCCTAAAGATGAGAAAGGGGCTCATAATGACCAAAAACACATGAATGTGAAGGAAAATCTTCCCAAGAAGGGCACCCTAGGCAAGAGGGTTCCACTAAGGTATTCAAAAGATGCAATATTATCTTTGTAGTCCATAAGTATCAAGAACAGGGTTCGTTGTATAAGGTTTCAGTGACCAACATTATTAATGTCACCAAGGTGTAAATTTGAACTAGGGTGGACAAACTTAAGCAAGCAACAAGTTATAAGGTGTTAGGGATGTCCCCATTCCTCCTCACTTTGTGGAATCCATGGTCCCCCATACTCTTTAGTTTCCATTATTGATCAAATTATTTATTAAATAAATAGTAACAACATTCAAAAATAGCAATGATGTCATTAATAACATCAATATTAATAATAATGCCAAAGTCCAAAGTCACATTATCAAACAATGATCATAAATATTTAATTACATTAATCATGTAAAGAAACATAAATCCGCAACTACATAAAATACCATAAATCCATAATACAAAAAACATAAGTCGCATAAAAGATCATAAATTTAAGACTTACAACTTAACAACTAAGGTATTACAAAGATATATTGGCAATCATAAAATTATTATAAAGAAAAATTAGTATGTACCCATTAAAGAATAAAAAATCAAAACATACCACTTATAAAAGAAAAATCCACTATGAAAAAACATGCTTAAATAATATTGTAAATTATTTTTAGATTATATTGAACGTTTTATTTGGATGGTAATGAACAATCTAACAACACATTTAATTCCATAGATGTTCATTGGTGGGAAATAAAATCCACTATCAAAATCTCTTTGGATAATATTGAACAATTCAATCATCTTTTGGATTGTATTGAACAATCTAATACCACGTCCAATCATCTAATATTAAATGTTTGTTGGTACTACCCTCATGGAGTCTCTAGTGTAAGTGAATACATGTAACATATCTTCATTGTGAGGCTACCTTTTTCTAGATTTTTGTGAGATATTTCACTTTAGTATCCACATTTAGTTAGGGCCATTAAAATTCTTTGGAGCATCGTTTAATTTTAGCCTTTAAATATTTTTTATTTTTGTTATTTATCTTCATTTATGAGGGGTTATTTTCGACAAGGGGATTATATGAACTGCTCAGGTCTATTAATTGGGGGTTTATATGAGAAATTTTTTGTGTTTTATAAAGTTATTGCATAGTTTGATTTTCAAGTGTATTAAATAATATTTTTTTGCATGTTCATTGGTTTCTGCAGGTGACGTTTCTCTAGGGTCTTGTGCCCTAAGACCTGGCGGCGAGCTTTCATCAGCAAAATTTTAATACAACCAATATTTGTAAACATTAGCATTAAATGCATGCAAACATGAAAATTTAAATACTCGCAGCCCATTAAGTGCACCACTACTAATGTATATTGAATACAAACCAATATTGAACATGGCAGGGAGTTTGTGCTAGTTTGCAGATTTCAATGTGAGCGCGTTGCCAGACTATCCAAGCTATGCGTCGGGGTTCAAGCTACGCTTCCGGTTTCAACCAACACTTTGTTGAAATTGATTTGTGTTTGGCGTTAATAGGCGACGAATGTAAGTATTATTCATTATTCATTGTGTTAGCTGACATATTTTTTTGGCTCAGATATCTGGGATTTTTCCAGGATGCTGCACAAAAGAGGGAGGTTATGCCATGGAAGGATTTGTTAGTTTTTAGTCATGCTTGTATACCAAAAGGTTGAGGGAAAGCCTTTCAAAATTCTGCATTGGCTCTATACGCAACAAACAAAGTTCTACCGACATTACTTCTATGTGGCTTTGGATTTACGACCGCCTCTATATACAGTATTCGATTTTAAGGCTCCATTAATAGTTTACTAGGATCATACCTTAATATTATTTATGCAATATTTGATACACGTAAGGAGTGTCGAATGCATCTGTGGTAACAAGTAGACGAGGCTTTGTGTGGTTACATGCCAAAAAACTGTGTCCCTAGGTGCTGTACAAACCAAATTTTCTGCATCGTGAATGGAACCTGTATATATGTTAATATTCTTAAGTTCTTTTTACTGTACATACTTCTTACGTGTGTGTGTATTTCTGTCATTATATGCTTTGGATTTTATTTACATGACATGAACGGGATTTTTGATTATGATACACATACACAGACATGCATTTGCCAAAGTTGACAAGAGCACTGAAGTGGATCTTTTTGCCTGGTTTTCAGTAATTGTCCATAAAATTCCCTCTGCAGTGATTTATGAGGAGCTCTAACTTGGCGAGGAGGATTGGGTCTATGAAGAAGAGATTTTGAAGAACCCTTTCACATTGAAGCTATGGTTGTCGTACTTAGTGGCTCGCCAAGATGCTCCTTTCAAGAAGAAGGCCTTTTGTTTTATATGTGATTATTGCTTTCACACTGGCACTCACTATGTTCGTTATGATCAAGTTCAACCCCTTGAGAAGAATGGATGGGACATTATTCATCAGTCTGTTGGGAGTTGTGTAATGTTGGGGAGTTGTGTACTTCTTCTCATTTCTTGTAAATTTTAGAATAAGGAGTTGTGTACTGCTTCTCATTTCTTGTAAATTTTAGCTTATTCCCAGCTGAAGTTTTGGGTTTTATGACGTGCCTCTATTTCTTGCTCTGGGAGATATTGTATGCCTATGTCATTGATCGACTTCATAACTAGACTCAAATTATTAAATGGGCACTTGGAAATTACATATTTTGGTCATTGGTTATTATCTATTAGATTATTGCACTCCAAGATACTATACATTTATGTGAACTACATCCTTAGGAATCGACCATTTGGCTTCTACCTTTCAAAACCCATAAAGATCTGACGATTAAATTGGTAACCAAAACCAATAAAGACCAGACTAGTAAATTGATAGCAGAGTTTACATCTTACTACGTGGATAAGAATCATTTTTGAGAGCTAAAGTTGAGTTTATGAGGTAAGATTTCTCTGAACACGCTTTGCCTTTTTTTTCTCATTCTTTCTTTTTCCTTGATTTTTGAGTGTTTGGTCTAAAATGGTAAAATGGTATGGTATTACATACATGTTTAAATCATTACAGAGGATGATAAATATAGAATTTACGTAAATTGTCAGGGTTTGCAGTTTGTTAAACCAAGGCCCTCATTTGCAAACCTTTAGAACGTTGCATGCAAGGATTGAGAAGTACTTTAGGGAAGTTATTTTAGTTTCGCCGATTTTTAGCTATGGTTAATCTAGGGCATGGATGTTTCAAGCTCCGAAGATTGTTGTTATTTCAATTATTTTGTTATATGTGAATTTATGGCAGAACAATAAAAAATGTTGTACATTAGGCCTTAGGCCTTTTCTTCTTTTGTCATTACGTCTATATTGCCAATGGAAGAGAAATTGCAGTGATAGGGGATGCTGAGGTTTTTATATTAAGTTTTATTTTATTTTATTTTATTTTATGGCCTTGACAAATAATACATTTGTTGTCATTCGTATGCAAGTTGTTATTTCTATGCATGCATCATTATCTTTGTGCAGAGGTATGTCTTAGGTTCTTTTTAGTGCATATTTTCGTTGGATGTTTCTACTGTGTATTCTAATGGAAAACAAATGCCAACATGTCAATCCATGAAATCTCTGAATTCAGAGATAGTGGCCCGATTTTGGACCCTTTCTTTCCACATTTTATTTATTTATTTATTTGATTTTCTGATGTCTCCTTGTAGCACATTTGGATGGGTTTTTTACTTTTCATTGAAATGTTGATGTTTGTTAGTGGCATATGGTTGATGATTGTTTTTTTTCAAGGATCAATTTGGCAGGAAATCTTTTTCTTTTGAGTGCTTTTCCATGATTTATGGGTGGCAAATGAGGTAAACTGTTAACCCCGATTACATAACCTAATCCCGAGGGGATCAAGAGAATTGAACCCGTTAACTCTCTAACTTTGAGAGAAATTCATAGTTGAGGATTGCTTATATAGGAGTTTTTTATAATACAATGTAGTCTTGAAAGAATAATGTTTCGTTGTTTTTCCCTTTTAACCGATGTTTTCGTTTTCATTTCCAGTACTGCATTATGGAAATATACAATATCGTTAAGGAAAATAAAATCGTTTAAGAGTTTTTATAATACAATGTAGTCTTGTAAGACTAATGTTTCATTGTTTTTCCCTTCTAACTGATGTTTTCGTTTCCATTACTGCATTATAGAAATATACGATATCGTTAAAGAAAATAAAATAGTTTACCAAAATGTTCCTGCAAGATTTCAAGATAAATGTGTATGCCATTTAATGTTGTTTTGAACTTTTGAGTCATAGTTGATAGTAATTTACAAAGTGAATGATAACTGTTGTTAAATTCTGGATTTCATTCCATTATCCATTATTACTGCCAATCATATCCACACTAATTACTAAAACTCACAATCAGATGAATCATGAAACTCACAACTCGAATCCATTTGATGTTGCTTATCTTAAAAAAGCAAGAATGTCATTGTGCCATTTGTGGTTGGCATGTTCCATTGTGCCGATTTGCATGATTTTTATTGTGCTCACAAATAATCATATCGTGTTTGTTTGATTTATTTAGGGCTAAAAATCATGTCAAGAAACAAAATTCTTTGTTCTTTTTAGTAGTCAACATGAGGGCTTTTGCTTGGTTGAGTTCCATATTTCCGAATAAAGTTTGTTGTTTCAACTTCGCAACCTGGTACAATCCAAAAGAAGTTTACAAAATATATGTTGTTCAGGACAACCGTTTTCATCATATTACTATAAACTTCATCCAATGAAATCAGTCTATACAACAACCAACTCTAAGTTAGAAGCAACACTGATAGGTGTCTTAAGTGGACTGATTTCCGCTGGGGCCTTAATTGGTTTTCAAGAAGGTTCTAGCATCCTCAAAATAAATTGGAAGGTAGTTCAACCTCTTCCCCACAACTTAGGTAAAAAATCCAATTTTTTGTGTTGTAATAGTTGAGAATCATTCTCGACTCTCTACTATGATAGCTTCATGAAATCTCCAAAGCTAGAGAAATTAATCAAATAGACTTTATGTGGTCAAAGGAGACAAAGGAAGGATTAATTTTGATCAATATATGTATATATAAAATGTTGATGTTTATAACGAATCTATTTTAGATAACATTTTTTTTTTATAATCAACTTCACAATTTATATTAAAAGATAAAATATGTATATATAAAAAATGATGTTTATAAACATCAATAACTAATCTATTTTATATAACTATTTTTTTATAATAAAATTCACAAAATTTATATTAAAATAAGAATCGGGTAAAGAATAAGATATATAATGAAAAATCATTATTCATTGAGATGCAGTCTTTCCAATATGAAATTGCTTCCAGCTGTAATCTATTTTCTTTCCAACAGATAATATTAATGATCAAGCTACTTTGCACAACTACTCTCACAGTCAATCTTACAAAATTTATGATAAATATAATAATAAAATGAAGAACTCTTATATGAAAATATGTATGCAATCCATTTAGTGCATTTATAGATACCCTGTCATACGAAATCACTTGAAAAAATGGCATGGACAAAAATCTCAGCACGACCTTCACTTGGAGGTAAACCATGTTTGATGACCTTCATTTTTAACAAAAATGAACCAAAATCTCAACACAAATTTCAACTGGAGGCAAATTATACTTGATGATCTTCATAAATGCACTAAAATAGAAATTATGATTTGATTTCCCAGCGTCAAGAATAAAACAATTACATTAAAAACTGAAAATAGGAAGATGATAAAACTGCCCAAATCTAATGAATATGTTTGGGACTTCAATTCTATGGGGCAGCACTGTATTGAGAATGGACTTCGCCTTCAAGCTAATTTGAAACAAACTCCATTTTTCATATATATTTTGCAAACTTGATTATATTTTCCTTTTGCTGATGTAGTATGAAGTATGAACACTCCAAATTCTGTAGATATATGAAAAGAAAACTTGATTATATTTGCCTTTTGCTGATGTAGTATGAAGTATGAACCTTGTAGAATTTGTAGAAAGAAGGATTTGCAAAGTAGTGAATGAGTGGAAAGAAAGTGACCAATGCTAATTTCCTTCCCAAACAAACCTTGCTTTGATACCACTTACAGTGGCAACATTTAAGATGCCAAAGCTGAGATCACAATGTCTAGACAATATGCAGTTTCAACTATACAAAGAGAGAAAAGGGTGTGGTCTAGCAGATTCAGATTGTGTTAATGTCAATGTTGAGATCTGAGTTTAAAATTCAAAATTATCAGTATTTTAGAATGTTTTTTTCTAAATCTTTTTTACCATATAAATAATATTTGACAACCATCCAAGTAATCTTCTTAAAGTCCAATGTCCCATAAATATGAGTTGGTTAAAGTCCAATGTACCATAAATTTGAGTTGATTAAAAGTTGGATGTCCAATAACCCTGGATTGGAATTCCCAAATGATAAGAGCCACCACTATATACTAAGGTGGGTGATCCCAAATCTTTCCAACATTTTGGTGACATAACACAAAAGGGAGGATGGTTGCATTGATCTTGGAGTAATCTCGAAGAAGAATGTGTCTCAAGCATAGGGTAGACATCACCTACTTTTAGATTTAACAAAAAAATCCAATACAAATAAATTAGGGTAGACATTACCCGCTTTTAGATTTTTTATCCCTAAAACCTTATCAAATTTTACACCTCTCTAGAAGGGTCATATGTCATTTCAATAGATTTTCCCTATATGCAAAAGGCTATTTTTTTTGCTAATAACTTCTTGTCATTTCATATTATAACAACATCTATTAACAACGTCGGGGACATTGCCACCTAGTGGCTCTTGTTTAAATATTAGTAAAATATATACACTTAATGATTTTCATGGTTGAAAAAATATGAAAAAATATTTTAATAATATTTGGATATTTTTAGTTACAATAAATTTAAGTTTTTTATTTTATTATTTAATGTTTTTCAAGGATATAATTAATTAGCTAAACTTACATGCTGGTTATAACTATAATTCACTTGTAAAAAATAAAATCACTCTTATTAAGGGTTAAAATAATGTTTTTTTGGAATCTATGTGATATGTTTGTTTGTTTTTTGCGTGGTTCACAACCTCGTTAATTATGAGCAGGGCTCGCTACATTCACAATAATAATTCTAAGGGGCCCACTTGAAGGGTCCTCACCCTATCAACTCCAGTTTTGGGAGTCTAACCTCGAAGGACCTAGAGAATTGGATTCGTGAGAATTGAAACCTCCGACCTCAACAACTAATGGTCTTTGGACATGGAACTCCAACCAACTAAGCTACCCCTTAAGGCTATAAATCACATGTTTGATGAGGATCAAAGTACGTCTTTAGAATATTACAATACATCTCTCTTGAACCACAATATAACTCTCTTTAGCCACAACACTTCCCTGCATGCTCATTTTGTGGGGGGTTATAATTTCCCATTTGTAGGGCTTACAATATCTCTCTCTCAAGTCACAATACATCTCTCTCCTTGGTCACAACACTTGCCTGCATGCCCATTTCACGGGGAGGATTGTATTAAGATGTGTGTGTGTGTGTGAAGTAATTTATGTGACAAAGATGTATGAGTTATTTGATTAAGTTGGTAGCAGACTCTTGTATTTGTATGAAATTTTGAAGGATTCGCCCCTTGCTTTATCCATTTGTGAACCTCTCTTTCCTGTTTAAATTAAATCTATATTATTTTTATTCATTATGTTTTTCTTAACAAAGACTAAAAAACATGTGTATTAAATGGGTTGTGCACAACCATTCAGAAAAGATTACAACAGTAGTAATTGTAAGAATTTGGTAGTAGATAAGAAAATGAAACAAAATAAGGCCAAGGTGGAGACCTCCAAGTGGCATTGGAGTGGTTTCTACTCTGAAAATTCCCCAATGTATTATATACTCGACTAAATTGCTGATTTAAGACTATACAAAAAAACATGGACTAAACAGGGTAGGTAGGTTGGGTGTCTGTGTCTTCTTCCATTCTTTGAACTGTTGATTCTAAGTTATCCTGGACGTGTCCTCCTTGGATTAGTTGCCCCATTTTTTTAATATCCTCCTGCTTTTGATCTATCTTACTCTCCAGCTGGTTTATGGATTGGGATTCTCTCAATTCCCAATACACCCTATCGCCAACTATATAGACAATCAGGATGAGATCCTTTTGCCGCTCCCAAACAATAGATGAATCCTATGCAAGTTGCAGTCCCTCATTTGAGAGTTGATCGGCTATGTTATTCCTATGTCTGTAAATATGTTGAAAATAAATATGATTGAAAGATCCAACCAAATGACTAATAGCCTAAAAAATGGGAATGAGATAGATGTTTGAAGGGTTTCTATTGAAGTGTAACCAGTCAATAACAATTTGGGAGTCCTAAGACCAAAAAACTCATGCGCTGGATCTCTTAAGCTGCCGCCGACCTGCTGTAGGGTTTGTTGGTGCTCACGCGCCTCAGGGCATCCATGGCTGCACCTGGGGGAGGGCTCTCCCCTCCCTCTGCTTCGATCTCTGCGACAGAAGCCTTCAGAAGGTTACTAAAGTCTCCAGGCTTCAAACCGGTGGCCCCTTCCATCCCGAAGTTCATCAAAAAACTGGATGAAGTTCCTGAAATCGACCTCCCAAGTGAACAACCCATCAAGATAGCCCTCGCTCTGGCAGAGAGAGGACTGGTAGGCCAGTTCATGGGCTTATGGCCCTCATCAAGAACCACAGATGATTAGATCCAAAGAAACTGGAGACCACAGCTCAAAAACAGTGTTACCTGCTACCCAGTTGGACGAGGGTTTTAATTTATTTTTGAATTTATAGCCAAAGAAGACCGGGATCTAATCTTTAGAAATGGCCCATATTTCATGGGCTCCCAGGGTTTGTATCTCAATAGGTGGACTCCATATTTCAATGCTGAAGTTGATGTTCCGAAAGAAGTTCTAGTGTGGGTAAGGCTACCAAATCTCCCAGTTCACTGCTGGAATGTTCAAACCCTCAAAAAAGTAGGAAATGCTCTGGGGAGATACATAGACAAAGTAGAGAATAAGGGCCAATATTCCTGTGCCAGAATCTTTGTAGAGGTAGATCTCGAAGCCGGACTGCCTGAGGCAGTTAAACTAAAAGTTGGAGACTGGCACCATTATCAGAAGCTGGATTATGAACAACTTCCGTTCAAGTGCCGGCAATGACATGAACATGGTCACTTCCAGAGAAACTGCCCCAAAACAAATGCTTCAGAAGAAGGAGAGGGATGGAAAAAAGCTAAGAAAGGGAAAAAAATCCCAAAAACCAGGGAAAAAAGGCTACGGGAGAAATACAGAACCAACTGCCTAGCTCAAATAAATCCAATCAGGAAAGCACAAAACTCGCCCCAATCATTATACAAAATGATGAGGAACCACAGAAAACCAACGATATAGATGGGAAAGATCCAGCTGGTGCAAGCATTGAAGAAAATCAAATGGTAACTCAACCTAGCTGTAAAGAAGCAGAGTCCCAGATCGCAGATCCGCTGGAACCTGGGGAAATACCCCGTCATGAATCAGCGTGGGCTGATGAGATCCCCGGAACCTCCAAAGAGGCAAATGAAGATCCCATGCTTCTAGAAACTGATCCAGGTGAAGAAATGGACGAAGGTGCTTCATCTAGCAGTCTGCATGCCTTACCTTTCAAAAATCCAAGAGGAAGGAAATCAAAAAAAAAGAAAAGAGAAGAAGCAACCTACCTAACTGTCCTCGAAGGTTCACAAAAAACTCTAAAAGGCATTATGAATACCAAAACCAAAAAAGGAATTGATCTGGCCTCAAAAGGGGCCAACCCCATTCCCCACAGTAATTAATGCGGTACATTTCTTGGAATTGTAGAGGACTAGGATCCACTCCAAAAGAAGAAGCTATGAAAGATCTTGTTTGAATTCATACCCCTGAGATTCTGCTAGTCCAGGAAACGAAAATGGAGGAAGCTGCTGCCCTCCTAGCTGGGAAAAAGTTCTGAAAAAAAGGCCCTGGAATTGGCATCAACTCCAGAGGTGCTTCTGGAGGCATCGCTACCTTCTGGGACTCAAATCTATATAACCTCGAAGCTGAGGAACGGACATTGCATTGGGTTTTCACCAAACTCAGCCACAAACCCTCTGGTCGCTCTGTAAGTCTGTTCAACCTTTATGTTCCCGTTCTGCATTTAGAGAAAAAAGATTGCTGGAACACGTTAGAATCCTTTCTTAATTCCCAGCATTTAGAAAATATCATTATAGCAGGTGACTTGAATGTCGCCCTTGCTTCCAATGAGAAAAAAGGAGGCATGCCGGTCAGAGACCCATCAAGAGAATGGGTGGAAGACATCATTCTCGGCTGGGATCTGTTAGATATAAAGCCTGTCAAAGGAAAATTTACTTGGACCAACAAGAGAAATGGGCCTGGCCATGTTGCAGCCCGCCTTGATAGGTTCTTAGTCCACTCTACTTTTCTTTCCCTAGGCCTTTTAGCTTCTTCCAAAATCCTTCCTCATTGCACTTCCGATCACAAACCCATCCTCCTTGAGCTGGCCCTTGACCAAGACCTTGGCCTGATCCCCTTCCGCTTTAGCCCTCTCTGGATCCATCATGAAGACTTTCTGCAAGTAGTGTCTGACTCTTGGGATAACCAAATAAAAGGCTCTCCATCCTTCATTTGGGAAGCTAAAATAAAAAGACTCAAACTTGATCTGAAAAGATGGGCTAGGAGCATCACCTCCCCCATCTCAAAAAGAAAAACAGCGCAGGAAGATCTGGAAGCTCATCAACTTCACATGGACGCCTCTTCCATCTCAGACTTTCACCTAAAAAAAGAAGAGACCCTTCAGAAAGCCTACTTCTCGGCCTGCAGGTTAGAAGAAGAGTATTGGAGGCAAAAATCCCGAAATCTCTGGCACTTAAGTGGGGACAAAAATACCAAGTACTTCCATAAGCAAGCCAAGGCACATAAGAACTATAAAGCGGTCACTGAAATAAATTTTCAAGGAGATCTGATCAAAGAATTCGAAGGCATCAAGAAAGCAGCCGTGGCCACGTTCCAAGAGCTTTACACAGCCCCAATAGAGAAGCCGCTTGACACCTCCTCCCACCCTTTTGGTCTCATCCCTCACCTTATTAAACCTGATGAAAATAACCTTCTTACTGTCCCAATCACCATGAATGAAGTTAAAGAAGCTATTGCGCTCATGAATCCTGACATTGCCCCCGGCCCTAATGGTTTCACAACTAGATTCTTCACGAGCTGCTGGCCAATAATCAAGATTGATCTCTTAAAAATGATCCGGTACTCTCAAAAGGTAAACAAGCTGGGAGGTAGCACTAAATCTTCCTTCCTTGCTCTGATTCTGAAAGAAAAAGGTGCCAATACCTTCAACAGGTTCAGGCCTATTTCTTTGTGCAACACAGGGTACAAGATAATAACCAAGATTATAGGTACCAGATTGAAAAGAATTCTGCCCAGCATTATCCCGGAAAATCAAGGAGGCTTCACAAAAGGTAGGAAAATTCTCGACAACATCATTCTCGTCCAAGAGGCAATTCATTCAAGCTATCAACGCAAGGAGAAAGGTATGGTCATCAAACTTGATTTAGCTAATGCTTTTGACCGTGTTAGGCATGATTTTCTATTTGCAGTCATGGAAAAGTTTGGCTTCTCATGTGCCTTCATAAGCTGGATCAAAGGCTGTGTTGGTGATCCGTGGATAGCCCCTCTAGTTAACGGAAGGCCCACAAGTTTCTTCAAAGCCTCAAGAGGTTTAAGGCAGGGCTGTCCACTGTCCCCTCTCCTCTACGCTATCCAAGCTTCAATGCTCAACTTTCAACTCAACCTGAGCCAAGAAATCCATTTGTTGCCAGGGCTAAGAATAGTGAATAATGTCAGAGACATAAATCATGCTCAATTTGCTGATGACACTCTGTTCTTAGGGGGAGCAAGCATCCACTCAGCTGAACAATTCAAACGAGAACTGGATTTATTTAGAGAGGTGTCAGGAAGTAAAATAAACTTCCACAAAAGCAAAATTTACAGCTGGAAGTGCTCAGCAAGAGAGCTAATGGAAATATCCAGAATGCTTGGGATGGAAGGCACTATGGACTGGGACAATTTCATTTATCTAGGCATCCCAATATGCAAAACCAAAATCAACTCTGCTAATTGGGAACCTATTTTAGACAAGCTTAAAGTCAAAATCCAAAGATGGAGCGCCAACTGGCTTAATCTTGTAGGGAAGACAGTCCTTATAAAAGCTTTTCTGAATAGTATGCCTATTTATCAGTCCTCAATTCTGCTGGCCCCAAAAGCGGTAATTCGAAAGATAGAAGGACTGCTCAAAAAATTCATTTGGGAAGGGGGCAAAGGGAATGAAAAAAAGATTCATCTAGTCAGATGGGACAAGATCCAGAAATCTCATGAGGAAGGAGGGCTTCAAATTCGAAATTTAACCATCCAAAATCAGGCGTTAGGAGCTAAGCTACTATGGCAAATGATCACAGGGAAAGAGAGCTGGAGCAAGGCAGTCCTCTGCAAAAAATACTTTCTTGGAACGAGAAAGAGATGCTTGGACAAGCATCCCCCCACCAGAAGTGGTTCTTAGGTCTATAATTTATGTAGGAAAGCGCTGGAGGCATTCAAAAGGGACCTTTACTGGATACCTGGAAATGGGAAATCAATCAAAGTCTAGGAAGACTCCATCCTGGGAGAAATTCCTATTGGATTACACATGGAAGTGAGCAACATCAAACATTGGTTTCTGGATAAAGGAGCCACCACGTTATGGGATCTCTCTGCTTGGGATGACAATATCTGGATCGGTTGGGATCTAGGCAATATCCCTCCTGATCTTTGCAAATGAAGCTGAAATTCTGACTAACCGCCTCCAAGGCAAATCTCCAATTAAAAAAGACTCCAGAGATAGAAGAGGGTGGGGCAACACTTCAGGAAAGTACTCAACTGCAGAAGGTTTCAAGAATTTCCAAGCCATCCCTTATGCTGCCCCCAACCCTGTGGTTTGGAACTTCATCTGGTCTAAAGCTTTCATCCCAAAGATTGACACCTTCTGCTGGACGCTGGCCCACAAGAGCATTCTCTCAGGCGAAAATCTAAAGAAAAGAGGAATGGCAAGCCCAACTCGTTGCCCCCTCTGCAAAAATAAGTAAGAATCCTCGGACCATCTCCTCCTTGGCTGTCACTTCTCAAAAAAGGTCTGGTTGGAAGCCATGAACCTAAACCCCGGCATCAACATGCTTGAAACTATCCAAGAGCTGTTCTCAAACTGGATGAATCTAGCTCCCTTTCAGCTAGCCAAGAAAACGCAGCTTCGAACAGCCTGGAATTGGCTTCCAAAAACCATTTGCTGGAAAATCTGGCTTGAAAGAAACAACCGTATTTTTAGAGAACAGGAAAACAATCCAGCTAAAATTGCTATCCAAGCCAGATCAATTCTAGGTGAAGCGCTGGATCACAACCTGTCTCTGAAAGACACTTCAAAGCTGCTACCGCAAGAGTCACATTGGTTAGGCAAGATAGTCTCCAATCTCCATAATCGAACCTGGCCTTCTCATCCTCAGACTACTTAGTGGGAAATCAGGCTTGAGGAACGAGACTTCATCAAGTGGAAGGCTTCTCTGATTAAGCCTTGTCTATTCTTCGATGGAGCCTCGAAAGGCAACCCAGGAGTAGCTGGATGCGGAGGAGTAATTATCTCGGCTAATGGTGATGTGATTAGCAATTACTCCTGGGGGCTTGGCACTGAATCTAACAACATAGCTGAATTCTGCGGGCTCTTTCAAGGTTTAAAAATCACTCAGTCCAAAGGAATTGGAAAGATATCAGTCTTTGGCAATTCAAGAGTATTGATCCACGCTCTCACTAGAAAAAGGCGCCCTTCTCAAATTAATTTGGCTCAACTTTATCAAAAAATTTGTCTGATTAACAAAAAATTTCAAAGCATTAGATTCTATCATGTGCTCCGTGATCTGAACTACTTGGCAGACAAAGCAACAAACTGTGGCACTCTCTTGGGCAGAGGAATATTAATTAAAGATGGATATGAGCATCGACGCGACATCCCCTAGCTGCAGAAGATCTAGGATCTTATTCCAACGATGCCATTTGATGAACAACAAACATGAGAACCACGTTTTTGCAGAAATGGGCAGAAAATCTCCTCAAAATGGCAGGAAATCTCTGCAAAATCGCACCCTTGGAAGATCTGCTCGTGACTGTGATTCCCATCCCTCCAGTTATTTAAGAATTGCTATGCTCTTCCTCCATTTCAGAAACGAAGAGAAAGTCTCAGCTGATAGCAAGCCCGGTGAAATTTCAGACTCTTTATTTAGCATCAAGACCAAAAGAAAGCCTTGATCTTTCAAAGCCTCCGCTGCCTTCTTCCCAGTGCTGCCTCTCTCGGTGAAAATCCTCTCCCTGTCCACCCCTTCACTGAGCAAAGAGGCCGACTCGATGGCTGCACAGGGTTCATCTTCAAGCTCCGGAATCTCAGTGGGAGACAGAATCGACTCTCTGGAAACTTCTTTGGGAAGACTAAGAGCCCGTCTAGACAACCAGGACAAGCTTCTGCAAGCAATAGCCAAAGCAGGAGAGCAATTGTGGGACCTGATCAACGAAGACTTAAGGAAGCTTAGGGCAGATCATGAGGCCTCAACTGAGAACGTAGAAGATTTCAAAGATGAAACTCAAACCAGCTTCAAAGACGCAGCAAATATCCATGGAGACTTTGGTAAGCGAATAAGTGCCCTGGAAATGGCTATCTCCAAATTGATGGCCAAAATTGGTAAATGACAAGCACAACCGGTGCTGCAGTCCCCTATTTCACGTCGCTTTCTGTTCTTTAGATCTGCCTTAGTTTCTTCTATGTCTTAAATTTTATGTTTTCCCTCGGTCTGGAGCTTCGGATACTTTTATCCATTTTGAATTAGCTCTACTTTGAAGCAGTGTAGCTCTGTAAAAGTCCACGGTTGCTGGTTTACTGCTTTTAATCTATTCTACCCCCATGTTTAAGTAAAAAAAAAACTATATAGACAATCAGGCTCTGAATAATCTTCACACTTATAAGCAAAATTCGATCCACTTCCTGTTTTGCACCTACAGAGATTAATGTCGAGTCTCTTCCCATGAAAATAGACCAGGAGAGGAGCTTAATCGAGTCTCTAAAAACATCAACCTGCTGGAAGAGAAGCATGGAGGTAACCGTGGCTGACAACACCCTTACAACAAGCTTAAAAAAACAGAATTGGGACCCACTGTTCCACGCTGAGAGAGTTTTCACCTTCTTGCATAGACAGAGGATAACTTTTGTGAAAAAGACAGTGCATACTAAGTCATTGAGGAGCCAATTCACGTGCAGAGGACTGTGTATTGATCTCTGAGAGAGAAAATGACCCTTTGGTTTGATATGACGGGCATTTAGCTGGGTGGAATGTTCTACTAAAGCTGCCAAGAGACAATGGAAAATAAAAAAAACATGAATATGTTAGTCAATCAAGACTCCACGGCATGGCTTAGCTGGATAATGAGTGATCCTTTTTGAAACTTAGGGGATATATTTGACACTAGTTGCCTCATCATTTAATAAAATGGAGCCTTGAGGGAGAGAAGCCCCCTAGTTTTCCAATGAGTCTTCTTTAGCGTTGTTCACTCTTAAAATATGGAAGAAAGTCATGTTCTCAGGAAGATGTAGCTGAGATATTCTGTTGTAAATCCTTATGCATCCGAATGGATCCCGTTGGGTAGCCATTTTTTTCATTTTAAGAATTACCTGACGAGAGTCTCCAAAGACTATTAAATTTGAGATGGAACGTGTGCCTACCATTTCTAATCCTTGGAAAAGAGCTAGCCACTCAACCTCGTTATTAGTCTTGTTTCCTAATCCCCATGCAAAGGTTTTTATCATTTGTCCTCTTGGGTCCAGAATGACCCCCCTGCTCCTGCCTCCCCTGGGTTGCCTCTTGAGGCACCATCAAAGAATAAAGAGTAGGAGTTTTGCTCCTTAATCCATCTTGTAAGGTCAGTAAAGTTTTCCCTGATCTCCCAAGGCTGAATGGAGTAGAAACTTTTGGACCGAGGGGAACTCCTTTGAAAGAAAATGCCACACCACTTGGAAACATGAGCCAAAATGTCCTCTAAATCTGGGGATCCCAAACCTCTCGTAGCTAATTTTAATGCTGTCATTCCTATAGTCTTTGAGACTATCCGGCTTATGACCACCCTTTTTTCTTTGAATATTGATCCGTTCCTTGCCAACCAAATCTGCCAGCATATATTTTTTGGTATGACATTCCAAAGTCTTTTTAAGTTTGGTTTTTTCCTGAGAGTTCATGTATAGAGTCTATCCCAGGCTATTAAAAGATGACCAAGGGAGTTTGGGGGTTTGAAATGAGCACAAACCGGATGTAATATGGACCTCCAAACTTGAAGGGAGACTTTGCAGTGAAGAAATAGATGCTGGGCGGTATCCATATCTGCATTACATAGGGCACATCGGGAGGGGCCTTCTATTCCTCTTCTTCTGAGATTATCTGCAGTTAGAAGGTTATCCTGCATTAACTGCCATATAAAACAATTTACTTTGGGAATACATTCCGGGTTCCAAACCTTTTTCCAGAGATTTGTTGATGCGATGACTGTATTTTTTTGCAGTAATTTGTAGCTTTCTTTGACATTGTAAAGGCTATTGCTGCCCCACCCAATGGAGTCTCTGGAAATTTTTCTGATGGGGGCCATACCATCGAGGAATGGTAGCAGGTGATCAACATCATGTTTTAAATGTTCAGGTGGATGGATCACTTTCCATCCATTCGAATTTCCTTGCCAATCCCAGGTGGATAGATAAAAATGGTTAGAAAACTATTATTGATTTCCCATTTGGAAAGGTTCTCCATTGAAGGGAGGGAAGATAATAAAGGGTTGCCAAGAATTCTGTCATCCTAGACTTTGATATTCTTACCATTACCGAGAGTCCAATAGAAGTCTGTTTGTATCGAATTAAGAGAGATTTTACAGAGCTACCAGATTGAAGCGCCTTGCCCTTCCCAAGGATGACTGAGAATTGTGGAACGTGGCTTCCTTATATATTTTTTTCTAATAACCTCTTTCCACCAATCCCTATTTCCTGTAGCCAATATCCATACCAATTTAGCTCCAAGAGATTTATTCATCTATTCCGGATCTCTGATGCCCAATCCTCCTTTTAGTTTAGGAGCATTAACGACATCCCATTTAACTAGGTGAATTTTTTTATTCTGAATTTTTCCTACCTGCCAAAGAAACTTTCTTATTTCCATGCTTATAATATTTGTGATCATCTTAGGGGCGAGGATCATAGAGCTGATATATATGGGATAGGATGACAGGATTGACTAGATAAGAGTGATTTTCCCTGTGATGTTGAGCCAACGTGAACCTAGGAAGAGAATCTTATTTTTGATTTTTTGGATTACCGGTCTCCACATGGCTGATATTAAGGATTTCTTAGTGATAGGTATTCCCAGATAACTGAAGTGTGTCTAGTCGTGGTTGAATTTTATGTTAAGAATCTGTGAGATATATTTGAGGGTGTTTACATTACTATGCCACTCGTAGAGTTGACATTTATCCAAATTCACCTTACTGCTCGATGAAAGAAGGAAGAGATCCAAATATTTTATAAAGTTCCTAGCGATTTGTGTGGATGCACTCCCCAACAAGATGGAGTCATCAACGAAGAGCGTGTGGTTAATAGGTCGAATCCTTGCTTTAAAGGAGAGCCCTGGGATCGTTCCTTCCTCGAGGAATCTATTGAGTCTTCTACTCAAAGAATCAACCACTAATATGTAGAGGAAAGGAGAAAGAGGGCAACTCTTCCTGATCCCTCTTTTGGCTTTGAAGAAGTTCGAAGGCCTTCCATTGATTAGAGGAGCTATCCAGGGGGACTTATGCAGGATTAGATTTGGTTGACAAAGGTAGGAGGGAAACCAAACTTTTCCAAAATCAGGAAGATGTAGTCATGTCTTAGTCTGTCGAAGGCATTTGCTAAATCGAGCTTGATAGCCCTTCCAGGATCCTTCTTTTTTCAGACTAGAATGTATTGCTTCTTGGACAAGGAGGATATTGTCACTTATATGACGGCCTGCTATGAAGCCTCCCTGATTTGGAGAGATTAAGGAAGGGATGATGAGTTTCATCCTGAGAGATAGGACTTTAGAGAAGATCTTGTAGGAGGCATTGCAAAGGAAGATAGGCCTGAAACGTTTTATAGCGGTGGGGTTGTGCTTTTTTGGGATTAAAGCTAGGAAGGTGGAGTTAGTCCCATCCTTCCTTTGGATATCTAAGAAATGTGGCGAACCAAATATTTTTTAATAAAATGCCAACACATTCTGTAAAAACGAATTGGAAAACCATCTAGCCCAGGGGCTTTATTCGGGTGAAAGGACCAGACGACCTTTTTAATATCCTCTTCAGAGATGGGAGCTTCTAAAACTTTTGAATCTTCTGCCCTAATGAGAAGGGGGATGCATTTTACCATTTCATCCATGTCCTCATTGGAGACTTCCTCTTCATTATTATAAATATTTTCAAAAAAACTTCTTACCTCGTTAATGATCTCGGTCTGATCGGTGGTGGTTGCTCCGTCGTCCTTTTTAAGCTCCTGAATTGTGTTCCTTCATTGTCTTTCTTTGCATTGATTTTGGAAGAATTTGGTGTTTTGATCTCCACCAATTAACCAAATATTTCTAGACCTCAGCCTCAAGCTTTCCTCCTCCTGCCTTAGAGTAGATTGCAATTGTTTTTCCAACTCTATTTCTTATATCAATAATTCCTTAGTTTCCTCTCTTTGCTACATACTTCTTTGCAATGTTTCCATCTTCTTGATGAGTTCTATCTTTCTGATATTGGGCTCCTGATAGTTCCTAGTGATCCATTGTTTGAGAGCAATTTTAACCCTCTTTAGCTTTTGCTCCCAGATGTAGGTCGGGGATCTCGGAATAAAACAGTTCCAGGCATTGTGGATGATGTCCATAACTCCCTCTGTCTCCAACTAGATATGGTTAAAGTGAAAGGGGATAGGTCCAAGTTTTCCCATGGAAGAGAGGAAAAAGCAAATAGGCTTGTGGTCTGAAACAACTGAGCAAAGAAGCTTTGATTCTGGAACAACCATTTTCTTTAGGATATGAGTGCTAATCAGCACTCTGTCAAGTCTTTCAGCAATGTGACCCGGTCCAGTCCTTTTGTTATTCCATGTGAAGTTACCGTTTTTGGGCTTCATGTCTGATAAGCCCCAAAGAGAGATCAGGTCTTCCATCCTTTCACCAAATGGATCTCTGATTTTGGAGCCTCCCCTGCGTTCTTCAACTGATGTGGTAACATTGAAATCACCAGCAATAATACAGGGAGAGTGTTTTTTCCCTATCATTTTATCTTCTAAAGAGTTCCAAAAAGTTTATTTCTGAGCTTGAATGATAGGTCCATAAATGTTCCCCACCCAGAGGACTTCCTTATTATACTTGTCTACTAGCTCCACAAAGAGATAGTTCCTGCTCTCAATTGCTGAGCGCATTGAAAATTTGTCCTCATCCCACCAAATGAGAATCACTCCTGAAGCCGCCATCGCGCTTACAGCTTTCCCTTCGCCTTTTGGCCAAACTTTTTTCATTGTTGAAAGACTGTCTTCAGTAGTCTTCTTTGTCTCTTGGATGAGGAGGATGGAGTTGGCTTCCATTGATTTTATTCTTTTTACAACTTCTATCTTCTGGTTCCCTCCTAGTCCTCCATAATTCCAAGAGACCAGCTTCATTATTTCCTATGCTGGTGTAGAGCCCTTTCCTTTTCCTTTTTCTCTTCTTCAGGGGTAAGAAGGTATTTATTGGACTGTGGGTTTCTTACCAAAAAATCTAGGTTGGACTGCTTTCCTACTGCTCTATTCCTTGCTGCTTCCTACTCTCTAACTATTTTATTGGGACTCCTTCGTTTTTTTTATTGTGACTCTGGCTCTTCATTGGAGTTTTCTAAGGTTTCCTCCATTGTTTCCTTTGACCTTGACCGGGTGTTAGTACCTTCATTATTTGTTGATGATTCAGGTCGTGTTTCGGATTGCGTTTAAGCTGGAGTGCCCTTATCCCCCTGTTCATCCAGCCTAAGAGGAGGCATTTCCTTTGGGGCTTCCTCCTCCTATGGGATGTTTGTTTCTTCTCCCTCAACGAGTTCTACAACTTCAATTTCTTCGTTTGCTAGAGATTGAAACTTATTTCCGGTTGCATTCTTTGCCGAAGAGGTGGATGGTTTTGTTGGGGCTGCTCTTGCTCCCTTTTTTTGCTTGCTACATTCCATCCTTCTTCAGGGATCTCTTCCACATTGGATTTGTTTGGATTTTTTGTACAAAAATTGGCAAAATGCCCATATTCGTGATAGTACCTACATTTAAAGGGTATCTGCTCATAATCTACAGTTTGCATATGGTTCCATCTGTCTATTGACAAATTTATGGCTTATGGAAACCCTTTCTCCAGATTGACTTCCACACATATCCTTGCACATGCGAACATTGGGGCTTTTGGCTCTGATTTGTCTATGTATTTCCCTAGAGTGTTCCCTATTGCGCATAAATCCTCATCACTCCAACAATGTAATGGGATATGGGGTAGATTCACCCATATCGGCACTGCCTTAGGAATGTCTTTTACAGGATCAAATGAGAGATCCCATTTGTTAAGATACATCCCTCTTGGCCCCATGAAATATGGCCCATTCCTGAATATAAGATCTCGATCCTCCTTTTTTTCAAAGATGAAAATGAAATACCCCTTTTCCACAAAAGATTTGTTGCACTTCCCCTTGAATGAGGGGTCTCTATTTTTTATTGAGCCATACTTCTACATATCTGGGGGAGGGCCACAGCCCCGTGAACAATCCTATAAATCCTTTTTTAGATAAGGTAACTACCTTCCTCTTAGAGGCAATAGAAGAAAATTTAACATTCAGAACTTTTGAGCGCTTGACAAAGCGAGGGGAGGAAGGAACATTGGACAGCGGGGGTGCAGAAGATGCGACTATTCAGTGAAAGCGTTCATCAAAGCCTTCAAGATCAGGGGGATCCATGGCCATCAACGGCCAAAGTCGATCCCACGATTAACCCTAGATTTTGCTCAGTGCCCCAAAACACGATTTTGCTAGGGCATAATCATAATGAGGAGATGGGTGGTAGATTTGATGGAACGGTGAAGGATTCATTGGTTTATTCATTAGTTAGCTCTCAAGTTATAATTAAATATGTTTTAATGAGATGAATGACATGCTCATTGTCTATTAAATGTTTTCTATCTAATGTTTGGCTTTGGTTTATATGGCATGGATTTGAATGTTGAAAAATATTTACTATTACAATATTCCGTGTGCTTTTGAACTATTTCTGAATGAAAGATTCTTAAAGATAGAATCACTGGTGAAGTCTATGTTTCCTAATATATATTATTGTTGCATATCTCTATTGTGTCAATGAGCTTTCTTTGGAGCATTATGACTTGGCATGTTTACTTTGTGAATGAAATTTAAGATGCAAGTAACTATCATGTGATGCCTTATACATCTTCTTACTAGTTTGATATTACTGGCTTCCACCTCCCAATGATATTTAAATCATATTTGTTATGCTTGTCTTATAACATGTTGGTATTTGAAGTACTCTCTTTAACTCTTCTTTCATATCTTCGAGCCCGATACATAATAAAGTGAGATAATGATGCTCGTTTAAATGAATGAAATATGCAAGTGTTCTTGTTATGCCTATCTAATCAGTTAATGTGTAGTCCCAACCTATTGATAAATTATTGCCACCATTTTGGTGTAATATTGAATATATGTCAAATTGAGGGTTACCCCCTCTCACTACTAAATTCTTTCAATATATCCTAAAGTAGGAAAGGTCTTCACAGCTTTAAGTGGATACCTTGGTGTTGGAAACTTAATCCATTAGGGTTATGATATTTTGCATTATTATTTACTATTCAAGTGTGAGGATGAATATGAAGCATCATAGTGAATAGGAAGAGTCATCGGGAGTCCAAGAGACCTCTTGGAATATGAAACAAGGGTCATATCTTGATGTATGTATACATGTACCATCTTAATGAAAAAACATCTCACACTTATCTTTTGTTTTGAGGGTTCCATTAGTGGTAATAGAGCCCCATAATTCTTAGCGCTTGGAGGAAGTTATGGTAGTTGTCCAAAACATGCTATCCACGAGAGTTCTTTCTCTTGTTGGGAGAATTTAATTACCTTGGTGATTTCATTGTTAGGAAAATTGAAGAGAAGGTTGAATTCATTACTAGGAGGACTCCTTGTTGGGAAATTTCATCAGCTTGAAGAAGAATCCATGGAAAACTACAGTTGGAAATGCACAAAATTCGAGGAGAAAATGTATTTGTAGAGGATGATATAGCATGATTTGCCACACCTTATGCATCATGCCTTGATGGCCTTCCCTTGTCCCTATACAGACTCACTATACCCTCGTTACTCAGTATATCCCTAATGCTTCAGTTTAACCCTACAAAAGTCATTTTTGAAGACACACGCGGGTCAACAGTTATGCAGCCCGTGTATACGCAGCTTGCACCATTACAGCCAGCGTACATCAGGTTTTGTGCTAAAAAACAAAAAAATATTTGGAGTTTTCCTCATCAAATAACGAATAGCTTGATCCTTGGCCTTCCATATGCCTAGAAACGCTCATTTTCTACCCTCCATTTCCCATTTGAGGGCTAAGTATTGAACCATTGTGAAACATTGGAGGAGGAGAAACTTTGAGAGTAAGGAAACTATAGCAACATTTTTCCCCATTACCATATGCTTGAGTCTACATCCCTTTATCCTTGTTGATAGAACTCTTTATGTCCATCTCCCAAGCTCTCCATTGTCCCCGTGAGCTTAACTTGCTATGGAGGATTGAAGTGGTGGAGGCATAGGTGGACAAACTTGGTTTCTCAGTTTCGACGAGTTGTTGATAGAGGTTTTCACATTGTATCTCTCTTTTTATATTAATAGAGATATCCATTTCTCGTCCAAATTTCATGTGCAATTGTTTATATTTCTATCCATGGGTATATTTTCTTTATACATGTTTAAATGGATTATGCTAGTTTGAATGCTAAAATTTAATACATTTCATATGCTTGGATATATATTTGTTGTTGAGGGAAAATTGTAGGGAACCAACATTTGATCATAAGCTCAACGGTGGTCTTCTTCAAACATTATGTTGAGGTACGAACTCTATCCCTTAGTCGTTAGATTCTTTAATTTATCTAGCATATTTGAGAATGGATGTGATTTTTGGTGTCATCTCATTTGTTGTGGTCCACCCCAATCCATAGGAAGATTTTATCTGTAACATAATTAGCAACTCTGCTAGGGAAGTCTCATTTTTCATTGGGGTTTCTGGGTGCATTTTTGCTTAAATTTCTCTATCTTTCTGTGTCACATTTGGTAGTATAGTCATATGTTGATAGTTCCTTGGAGTGGTTTGGCCTTAAGATTGCCTTTTTACCCTCTTTTTCTTTGTATACGCGGGTCACAGTATTGGCAGTCGTGTATATATACGAGTTTTCCTTTGGTAGTTCACATACATACGTTGTTGTTCTCTGAATAGCCGTGTACACCTCAAGTTTTGTTTGATATCTTGATTTGAGGATTTCTGGGTGGGTTGTGAGTATTGCTAAGTCTTACATGAACTCTATCTTGTCTGTTGGCTACTTCTTTTGTGACTGGAAACCTCCTTTTTATTAGCTTTTAGAGAAGTTGTTCTTGTCATTTTCTCCCTTTTTGTTTTGCTTTTAGTGCATGAATAATTGAATCTTGGTGTCTTGCTAGCTTTGTGTCTTTATACTTGTTGTTGGGGGCTGAGAGTTTAGTGGTTCTCATTTTCACTTTAATTCATTTATTGTGAAAATACAAAAATATTTACAGTATTGCATGTTCATTTGCATTTTGTATTTGCATTGAAAGAAGCACTTGCATCGGTTTGCTTGGAATGGAATTAGTCTAGGCTTTCATTTAGGAAAGATTGCATTTGAAAGGAAAGGAAATTATTTTTGTGCATTTCATTTAGTGGCATACCATATTTTCATTTGGAAAACAAGATAACACTTGGCATGTTTTTAGGTGCGCATATTTAATTTTATCGTTGAGTCATAACATCATTAGTTTCATGACCATATCCCTTGAGTAAGCACACCCTATTAAAATGAATGTTTAATTTAAATATGAGTAGGAAGTTTTTATTTTAAAGGGTGCACCAACAAGATTAGGTTTTAGAGTCTTGGAATAAGATTGTGTGAGTAAACTTCTCCAAGACTATAAAATATAAACAATTAGGTGTCTGACTAAGGAGAGAATAAATCCATAATTGGTGTTCTTAGGAAGCTCCTCTTACACAGGAGTTAAGCACGAGGTAGCACGCGCGTTGATGGTGGGGATAACTCTCCCCTATCTTCAGTGACCATTGGAGATATTTCCAGGATCCTATTTGTATCTTGGGGATTTTGAGGTACCTTGGTGCTTTTGAGCTTCAAGCTTAATTACCCTGCCCATACAACTGGGTAGGGTATACTTTATGGATCCCTCTTACAACTGTCTGCTTGAGCATCAGTTATATTGAGGTGACCTTAGTTGCTTTTCCTATGTATCACAGGGGGTACTTGCAAAGGTTATTTTGCGAGTGTCTTAGCCAGGTAGGTGTCGAATGGTACAATCACTTTATGCATTAAATCTAAGGGCCACTATAATTGATCACACACATCTACTTGTAGTGTATGGGAGTCTTAGGCCTCTCCTAGGCGAGACATACCCTCTACATTCAAGAGCTCATTGGTCCTCATTCCTTGCTTGTGTGCATTTATCCTAGCTTATTTAGGGGTGTGCTTTATGTTTTCTAGTAGGCCTAAGGGATCGTGGTTACTTGAATTTCTCTTTGTAGAGTCATCATGGATCGAGTTCTGGCTCCTTGTCGATCTCATTGTTTAGCAAGTTTACCACCTTTTGATCCTACACAACCTCTTTACAAGAGGAGGAGACATGATATTAGTCCTGTTTTCCAGAGGGGACTTATTAGACTTTTAGGGATGCGTACTATATCCGAGACATCAGAGCTCCCTCTGACCCGTTGTCTGCATTAGGAGGAGAAGCCCATGGTGTTCCTTCTACCACCACCTTATGGATCCTAGGGAATTCAACTTACACCAACCTGAATGCTTCTAGTCCTTCTCACCTCGTAGGAACAAATCCTTTTGAATTCACATGGTCTTCGGATCACATACTGAACTTTTCCTCGAGGCGGTCAAGTACTGAACCTCAGACCATTCCCTTTGCCACAAATCCTTTTAGTTTTGGCATGTCGAATGTTTCATCCAGTATTCCATCGTCCATCCATGTTCCTAGTAGTAAACCTAGTGTTGGAGTGGGGGACATGACAAATACTTACATTGCATATCAGTTCGAAGGTGGTCATATCCCTCCTTTTACTCCGTTTGTTGGAGGGGAGCCACCCCCTTCATTAGTTCTCACACTAGTGTTAATCCTTTTTTGGGTGGTGGTGGATATGTGAACATTGGGTCTACAACTTATATCCCATCTTTTGTCCCATAATCCACTACACCTATCCCTTTGAATGTGTTTCTCATGACGAATCCTCCCCATACTTCGAGTGGGTCCTTAGGAGGGCATGGTCCCTTTCATATGGTTCCTTCGTCATATGGAATCCTTGTTTCTGGAGGCTACGTGCCTCCCCAGGTGTATGGGGGCCATCCAATACACCATATAGGTAATTTTTGTAATATGGTTCACCTTTGCCAAGGAATTCCTTACATGTAAATGCTCGTGCATCCTTACATGGGTCATATGGGAGGAGGTTAATATCTGAATGGTCAAGGTCATGGCCTTTACCAAAACCCTCTGTATCAAAACTAATATTTCCAAGGGGCATGGAATCAAATGCCACAACCCAGGATCCCTTTTTTAGTTACGTTGAATCTACCTGATCTTTCTAGACTCATGAATGACTAGATGTGTCATGATTTGGCATGACCTTCGATCCCTGATAAGATTCCTTCAGACATTCTGAAGTTTGAAGGTAAAAAGGGTGAGGATCCTAGTGATCACGTTACGAATTTTAATCTCTGGTGCTCTTTGAATTCATTGAATCACAATTCTATTTGATTGAGACTATTTCAACGCACCCTTACTGATCCAACTGCAAAATGGTATATAGAGTTGCATGGGGGCACATACAACACCTTTAAAAATTTGACCATGGTATTCCTTAATCACTTTTCATTGTCAGTTCGCTACAATGTCAATGCTGAACTCTTGTCGACATTTCGGCAAGAAAAGGCCAATCATATTTCCAACCATATTCAACAATGGAATAGGTGAAATCAATTGATTAAGGCCAACATTTAAGTGGAATTCCTATTGGAGTGGTTCCTTAAGTCCTTATTGCTTTATATCGCGAAGGATGTTTCGACGTCTAGAGTTGTTATTGAGGAACATGCCATTTTTCGAGCTTAACAACTATACTTGTTTTATGCTCAATCTGGCTCTTTTATGAGATTATTCCTGACACACCGAGGTTGAATCATGACCCCAAGTTTAAAATTGAGACGCATGTCAATGGCATTGTTGGCTCTGCGAGTGTGAAAGCTATGGACCATGTTACACATAAAATGCAAAATTTGTTGATTAACTAGTTTGCGACTTTGTCCACCCCCACCCAATCGACGGATGTACATTATGTGTAGTTGTCGAACTAGAAGGGTAACTAACAACCTAGACGGAATAGGAAAAAGGGGAAGAATAATAAGAAGGGTAGGAATAAAAAGGAGAACATTAATTACGACAAGAATGACAAAAATGATGGTGGGGACAAGAAGATTAAATGGAAGCTCAAATTCCCATGTAAACTTTGTGGAGGAGACCATCTTACATACTTATGCCCTAGGATTGATGAGGCCTTGAATTTTATCGCACAAAGCCCAATTGTGATGACTGATCCCCTCCAAATAATAAAAATATTACTTCAAGGACTCTGACCATTAGAAGTGGTGGGAATCAAAACCCACCAGTCCCAGAAAGTGGTCATGGTTGTATCAATATGCTATTGGTTGTACATGTTGCAACTCGTTCACATGATTATGGTCAATTGCAACCGACCATAGGTAAATATCCTCCGCCTCTAAAGATCTTTTACAGATTGACAATCCTGTAACTATACCACATGTACCGAAAGGAGTCCTTAAGTGCTCGGTGCACAATCCTAATTCCCGAGCCACCCAACACTATTCTGTTGTTGAGGATTTAGGCTAGACTCCTTGTACAATGTCAACCTTAGTGGTGCTTCAGACTTGTCCCTTCCCCAGAAAGCATTGTTAGCTACTTTAGGAGTGGCTAACCCGAATGGCCCCAGTGTTGTCAAGTTCGAGACTCACAATGTCCAACCTTGCTTTCCTTACCATGTGGATTTTCAAGTCCATGTGGAGTGTTTGAATAACACCATTAAACATACAATTATTGATGAAGGTTCTGGGAACTTCGTGATGTCTTTGGCTTGTTGGAAGGACCTTGGATCTCCTGTGTTGTATAAATCCATGACTATGTTGACAACTTTTAATGGACGTTGCTTTCGACCGCAAGGCATTATTCCTTCCCTCCAGGTCCAGTTGGGGGGAAGACCATACCAATCAAGGTTGGGGTGGTTGATGCACCCCTTAACTATATCTCTTACTGGGCCAGAACTAAATTTATGCGATGAAGGCGATCGTGTCATCGGTATTCAGTGTCATAGAATATGCAGTCACTAAAATGCAAATTATAGCTAGTATACACAATGTATTTGAGTAAATAATATGGTGTTGGAAATATTTTTTAGAGACAGATGAAATCCTTCTAAAGAATTACTGCAAAGTTCATATTTGAAAGATAAACTATTCCTACATAAATCTTCCCACAATAGGAGATAAGAATGATTCCAATTAAAAATATGTTTTTCTCAGCATATATATATATTAGATAACACTTGCAAAGAGGATGTCCAAGGAAATATTCAAATGGGTATCTTTCCTTTTTTCAATCCACTTCTGATTAATGAGATCTTATCAATGATTACGGTTTTGTCAAAGTTATGAAATGGTTTCATGGAAGATTTGCATATTGTACAATAGATTTTGGGCAATGTGAACATTTATTTAAGATACCTTTACTGATATCTCTAATGTGTTCTCTCTATTTTTTCATTTGTTGTTGAATTCATGAGGCTTACATGGATAAATTCCAAGAGGAATCAAATTGTGTCACAATGAAAATACTTACATTTCCACATAGGTAAAGCATTCACTTTTTGAATTTCAATTCAACATCAAAATCACCATCAAATTGTAACTTGCAAACAATGATGTGGCATGTGTTCTTGTATTTTGGTACTTGCAATAGTTATTTGTAAGTGTCAAATCAAATCAAGTTAAATTGTGTTTGTAATTGGGGGCATTGTTGGTTAAACACAACACCTTGTTGGAACCCTCAACAATACTGAGAGTGGGGGGGGGGGGGGNTCTAATATTGCAAATCATCATCACATAAAAGATACACGGTACACACGATGTAACGTGGAAAACCCTAAAAGGAAAAAAAAAAGAAAATCTATTTCTTTATTGTTCATTCATTACAATGTTAGGCTCCAACCTGAGAGGGACACCCATCCTTGATGCAATCTATAGATTACATAAATACATACTTCAATTAGTTTATAGTAAGCACCCATTCACTGATTTGGTGAAGGCTTCAACCCTCACTGCAAGCTCCAACTTGCAAAACAAACTTCATTATGTGGCAGTAAGCTCCAACTGATTGATTTGGGCAAGCACCAACTTGTGGACAAGCTGAAACCTATCACTAGGAAGAGGACACCAATCCTCGTGAGTTGCAATTCAACTGCCCTGCACCACCCTATTACCCTAAAGCGAGTTTAACTATCAACCTTGATCCTTTTGTTGTTTGTGCACCTGCACAACTATTTTTGTACTTATTTTGCTAATCATTAATTCACAAGGTTGTGTCCTTTTGTCAACCCACAATGTATATGTTCGTGTAATTGCATTCAAATTTTCACTCTAGAACTTATTCAATGTTATATTAAAAAAAATTAACATAATACAATATGTATATATATATAACAACAACAACAACAACAACAACAACAAACAATAATAATATAATAATATAATATTAATTAGTGAAAAGGTTTAAGTCTTTATTGAAGAGTTTCATTAGACACCTTTTAAATAATTATATATACGGGAAAGTCTATCTTGTAAAATATCATATCTATTTTATCAACTTTTATATATATTCATGGATTATTTGTGTTTTCGAAAGTGGAAGTTCGAGAAGTTCTAGTAAATAGATTTTTACCGTTACAATAGTCTCATAACCCCTTCTTGGGCTTTTACGTTTGCCTTTGGCTAGAACTTTGGGACATTGTCTTATCTATTTCATAGTTTTTTAATTAATTAGGTCTTTGACCTTACTAAAAAAAAGAGAAAATATACAAGGGGAAAAAAGAAGAAAGGGGGAAAAACAAAAGAAAAAAAGGAAGGGAAAAGTAAAAACAATAGAAACCACACTTAGAAACAACACATGGTTTATTTTCCAACAAGTGGTTTATTAGATGCATTAGCCTTAAGGGAAAAACAATATAAAAGTGCATAATATTTACTAAAGCTACTAAGGAACAAGTGAGATTTGAACTTGGGTGGGGAAGGTAACAATCATTCCTCCCAACCACCCAATCTACAAGAAGTATTTAGGGGAAGAAATTAATTATTGAAAAGTATAATATACTATACAAGTTAAAATATGTATTTCTTTGATATATCTTGGGATAAGAAGCATAATAAAATGGAGTCTCGTGATGAAAAACAAGGAAGATTCCCACAAACTTTTAAAAAATATGCATCACCAATATTAAAAACTTATGGGATTATTCAATAGAAGTCAGTTCGCATTGCTATTTTCCCGACAACCAAGAAGAATTGTATAAATGTTGACCTAGAAAAGCAATTAATGCTTTCCGAGTCATATATAATTGACAATAACACAATTCTTTTTGATGAGAAATGTGAGCTTAAGAACCTACAACTATATGTTGATGATTACAAGGTCCTTCCTAACTCAATTCAGTATTGCTACATTAGTATCATTGGAGCAAGACAAGGTTGATATAATTCTAGGGTCAGCGTGGTTAGATACATTGGGTACCTTCATGTTCAAGACACAGAAAAATTTCTTGACATTTCCTTACAAAAAGAAGAAAGCCACATTCTAGGATGTTACAATGAATTCAAGTACAAGAGTTGTTTCGACTGAAGACATTAAAGACATCTCGAAGGTGCTTTCATAAGAAGATTAGAAATCGATACAAAAGATGCATAATGAATTTGATAAAGTCATCATGGACAAAGAAGAAGATATCTCTTGTCTAAGAGATCATAATCAGAAGTTGCTTCTTCAGGTCAAGAAGGCGAAGGATAAGGCACAATACAATCAAAAGTTAGAAGAGGAGAATCAAGATCTTCAGAAGAAACTATTAGAAAATATCGAAGAGAATAATCACCTTAAGAAGCGTAAATAAGATCTAATAGATCATATTTCAAAGCTTAAATATGAAGAGAAAGCACAAGATGAAATGATAAGGAACCTTAAGAATGATAATTATTTGTTAGAAAAAGAAGCAAATGCAAATATAGTCCTTGTCACAGATCAAGAAGAAGCCAATCTAGTAAAAAAACAAACAACAAGAAATCCTTACCGACACCCAAATTATAAGACTCATTTTGACCAACGATAGGGTCAAAATGAACATAAACAAAGGAGTTATGATTTAAGAACAGAAAGAACACAAAATCAACAAACTAAGCAGAAAACAAGAAGTTCCATCCAACAAAACCACCAACAAACAACTCTAGTGAAGATAAATATTGGATGGACCACTTCACAAATGATGCGACATTTTTTCTTGGGAATTCGTAACTTATCGTTTTGTTTCATCAAGTGTTGCAGTTACTAACACAAGGAAGAAATCAGACGCAAGCCTTATCTTCAAAAAGCTTTGAGGGAAAAGATTCCCTTAAGGGGAACACAATGTTATATAAAAAAATATAACATAATACAATATATATATATATATATATATATATATATATATATATAGAGAGAGAGAGAGAGAGAGAGAGAGAGAGNGAGACATTGGTCTCAGAAGATTCCTCATCCTTAGAAGATTCGTGCAAATAGAATCTTAGCACGTGTCAGTTCACTTCAGTGCTAACGGACTGGAAAATAAGCGATGGATTTCAGGGGCACGGATTTTGGGGGTTTGGAAGGGACGAATTCAGACTTACTGAGCCCTTGGAAATTTAACTTGAGGTCCCTCGGTCACTGCCAAATTTAGCGGCCTTATAGATGATCCACTATAAAACGTTCTCCATCCTTGAACCCGGTTGCACCCCTCTAGAGGTGAGAAAATTTTGCTTCTTGCAATAGCTTGCATTTTCTCTTTGGTTCTTTTTCTTCTTCCTGCAAATTGTACCAATTTAGAGGCCAAAATCTCCACCAAATTTAGAGGCAGATGGATAAGAAAGAACGCAGAGAGAGTTTAAAATAAGGATGGACTTGGAAGAGGAAGAAGTTACGCGAAAAGAATAAGAACAGACAGAATAAATCCTGAGCATTTTCAAAATGTGTATTTAACCGATCCCTGATGATGACAAGGGTTCATATCCCTGGGAGGCTCTCTATATCCATTGCTAACTGTTGAACTATTTGCCTTTAGAACCATTGTTTCATCTCAATTTTCAGGGTTGGGGATAATAGGATCGCCTTATGCAATGCGGAGGAAAAACCAATGAAGTAAATGCAGAAGAGAGTAAGTGAAAGTAGAAAGACTGGAAAATAGCCAATCAGTCAGTCGTATATTGCTAAAGTCAAGTGTACCCACATCCCAGAAGGGCGAAGAACGGGGAATCCAATTAATGGATGTACTCTTACATTAAAGTATTGATACATAAGTCCATGGTGAAGGTGCACATGTCATATTGTCTGTAAAGATGTTTGAAGATTGCAATTGTCATGGCAATGGATGGGCTATGAGGGAAGAAATGAAAAGATATCTTATATTCATACACATTTCCAACCAATTACACACTTAAAAGAGAGGATGATTGAAGGGATTAAATAAGCATTATAGTCAAATCGCGAGGTTCCTTGTTTTATAAATAAAGTATTTTTTATACATCAATTATATTTTACATCAAATTAATGTTTTCATATTAGTATTTTTTATTACATCAATTATATTTTACATCAAATTAATGTTTTCAAATTATATTAGATGATTTTTTTAGACAAAAACGGTTATATTTATAGGTGGTTTAACCACAAAAACATAGATCCATAAATAACATAGGTTCCCTTGTGGAAGCGGCACAATAGTTCAATTAATCAAGTCTTCCTATAGTTCAGACAATGCCATTCTACTTACAGCTTACATCATAAAGAGTTCTATTAAAAAACAGTAAACAAAGGTACTTCTAGTTAACCACAGGAACAACGACCAGACATCTGAAATCCAAATTTGAGTCTAAATGCTCGAAATTCATTTGGGTTTCTCGCCATGGCAAGAAGAGGAACCTAGGAAATTCTCCACTTCCAGCTTTGTCACCTTCAACTCCAACTTCTTGAACTTGATCTCTAAGTCAGCTAGCATCCCTGTCAAAACATTCTTAGTGCATGAAATTGAGCAGTCACATTCTTTCTTCAAATGGGCCATGTCCCTGTAAACATTATCAAACCAATGACCACCCTCAGAATCGATCCTGCCGAGAACCCTGTTAATTCCTCTGATCTTCTTCTTCATCTCCTTAATGTCTATTTCAATGAATTGAGTAGGCGGGGAGGAGCCAGTGGATTCAGAGGAAGCTTCCATATTGCATATGACAAACAAAACCTAAACACAGTCCTTCACTAATGCAAACGAACCAACAAATTCCTTGCAGATCGAAACAAACCAGAGCACAAATTCCTTGCTGGAGCAGTGGACCCAAATCATAAAATGTTGATCAATTCGCATGTCCTGTCTAATAAACAAGCCACCGAAGATGCCCCACTTGTCCATAATTGCTTGTGAATTCATGCTTGGGTTCACATTAGGTGGATTGGACGGGAAACCAGCAACGGGATGAGTGAAAACACTCGGACGTATAGGCATTAAATCTCCAAGTCCTTGAACACACACCACTACGGAAGGTGCCATCATGCCACGTGATGTGGCATTTGTCACACAGGCCAGCAAGGCTTTTGCCACAAGGGGGATAGATAGTGCCTTAAGCCCCTTGGGCCAGGTCAAGGTCCTATTGGGGTTGGCAGAAGGAGATGACCCCATTACACATTAAGATTTTGAAACCAAGAGCTGAGCCTATGTTTGCAACTCGGTTTTCTTTTCCATTGAACTTCCTTAAAACATGAAAAAACTCAATTTTGCGAAAGGAGGAGACCAAACTTGGATTTTCCTAATCATCTGTCGGAGATGCATCTGGGATAGAAGAGTGTTTTTAGTAGGGATTGAATTATTACTCACGAGCCCCCAACATGATAATTTCATTAATTCCTAGAGTTTTGGCAATCTGAAGTTCCTGCCCTAGTGCCAAAGCTTCCGCTATGTTATTAGTTTCCCTTCCAAGTCCCCAAGAAAAATTGATTTATGTTTCTCCATCCACGGTGATGAAAACCTCGCCCCCCCTAGCGCCCCATATATTAGATGATTATTATTATTATTATTTAAACATATTAAAATATAAAATAAAAGAATTATTTAAAAATAAACCTTTTTCTCAAATGTAAAAGACAGAGTTAAAAATATAAATCTTGTCATTTTTGAGGTTATAAGCAACAATGCTTTCAAGTTGGATACCAAACAATTATGTCCTATCCATTTAAAAAGATGATGAAAAATTGTCTTGGACATAAATGATATAACCACTAGCCAAAACACGAGTGGTGATAAATAATTTGCTTCGGAATTTAGATTGGGTGACTTCTTATAACTTGGCACGAATGCAATTGCATAAAGTTTCTAAAGAAACACAAAATTCGTGTGACTTAAATCACATAAAAGAGTTGTATGAGTAAATTGCATAAAGTTTATAAACAAACACAAAATTCTTGTGAAGTAAATCACATTAAATAGTTTTATGATTACTCATACACCAAATGGATTGTTAGATTAGCCAACTACTACAAAGTTGCATCATTACTCACAATGTCGATGCTTTATTTCTTATTTAGTCTCATACTACACTATTTTGACACAATGCCATTACATTATAAGCATTCCTTTAATTCATTCAATATACATAAAGGGGCCTTTCACACCATTTGTGTTGTTGATATTACTACAGAACGCTGTTTTTTTTTCATTTTTATTGATATAGAATTGAAAGGGCCTTCGCCCATTTACATATGTTCCGAAAATTCAGCTTCATAACTTCAAAAACAAAAAAATTCCTTATCAAGGAGTAGAATTCATCAAACTAGGGCCATCATTCAAGCTTAACATTCCTGCTGAAAGAAGGAATCCCTGATTGGATTTGAAATCTACCAGCTTATTAAAGTCACGAAGAATGTGATAAGAAGTAATTGAATCACAATCAATTAGAATGAAATGCAGCCTTTGCATGGTTACATTCAAACTAGTATTGTTGAACTTTGAATTGAAATTTAAAGCCTTGATGATGATTTCAGAATCTTCAAAAATTTGAATGTTGCTGTGACCTGCTGCCTTTGCAAGTTAACAAGCTTTGAGAAGAGCATATAATTTTGCTTGGTTATTTGAGAGGTGTCTTACTCCCCAGCTGAAAATTGTTTCTAGAATTCCACCAGGATAATATATCAAGCCCCCTGCTCCAGCTTTCCCTGGATTTCTTTTTGACACTCCATCGAAGAAAATTGTAACTTTGTTTTTCAAATGCCACCATTCTGAAAATTCCTTCTCTCTCATTCTAATTTGCCAGTATGGTTTAATAACTGGCTTACTTGCTCCCAATTGAGCTTTAATCTCTTATGTCACCCCCAACCAATTATGCTCAACTTCTAATTTAATTTCTTCAAGTTGAGGATTTCCCACTACTTCCAGAAGAAAAGCCTTCTCTTTTAGAGGTACATTTTCAGTCTTCGATTTTTTACTATTAAAAATCAAGTCATTCCTTGCCAACCAAATTTTCCACGATACAAATTTGGGAACGGTTTGCCATATTTTCCTCCATGCTTGACTGATTGCAGAGCCTGGATACCTAGATTGCTAGTTTTTAAAAAAAATGACAGGGTCAGAATGAAGAGGAACATAAGAAGGCAACCCATGCATAAAATGTTCCCAAACTTCCTGAGCAAAATTACAACCAACAAAGATATCAGCCAAAGACGCTACATTTTGAAGACAAAGACAACATCTATATGGACCTAGGAAGCCACATTTTAATAAGTTTTCCCCATTTAATACTTTCTCATGGATTACAGTCCAAGTAAAAAAATTCACTTTTGGTACGTTGGGAGAATTCCACACCAGCTTCCAAGTGTCTCCGTTGATAGAGCCAATAGAGGGAAACAATGTAGTCTGTGATTTTTGAAATACCTTATAAACTTTGGCAGCAGAGTATTCACCTGTGTTACCCCATCCCCACTCATCCCTACTAGAGCTGTGAATTGGAGCGCTACCAGTTAATTTCTGAATCAACAATTTATGATGCAAATGCAAATTTTGTTCGCATTCAGGCAGTTCTGGAAATGACCACGATTTCCAATTTCCTTCATAATCCCAGGTTATAAAATTAGAGAGTTGATGGAGTTCTTTATCTGATAGCCATCTCTTAATCTCATTGAAGGAGTTATCTAAATTCAGTGGAGCGTTCCCTAAAATCTTATCTTCCCACAAAAATGTATGCCTACCATTTCCTGGAATTCTATATAAATGTTGTGAGAAAAATTCAATAGATCTTCTACACAGATTCCAAATAATGGATCCTTTTGTTGTGTTTATCATTTGAAAATTTCTTAGATTTCCTCCATGGAGATATTTTTTCCAGAAGATTTGGCTCACAGGATGCTTTTTATTGGAGAATAGTTGCCATAACAATTTACTGTTGATGTATTTGTAACTTCAGAATGTATTCGCTTGTATATCTCTCATTATACCCCGATGTTCCTATCAGGAGAGTCATTTATAGAATAAAGTAATGTAAAGTCAATGAGGTTAACCCTCCATTGTAATTCAGGGCAATAGTCCCCACAATTGATTTAAGGTTAACCCTCCTTGTTGATCGGAGGGTAAAGTCCCCACAGTTGTGGGGCACTAGGGTTATTAGACTCTCCTAGAGAAGTCAGCCCTGGTAAGTAATTGTTAAGTGAGGCTGACTTGTTGGAGTGGAAATAAAGTGAACGCAAGAATATAAATAGAAGTGAAGGTCTCCTCATTTCTATAGAATACACTCTCACTCAACTGGGGTGCATGAGTGAGAGAGGAAGTGCTCACACAAGTGAGAGAGGGAACAATTGTTGGAGATCATCTTTTCTGTCTTTGGGTTTTACTGTTGCTATTGGTGATCATTCTATCTCCAAGGAAGTTGCGGGGTTTTCTCCTTTATGGTTTCCTCGAGGAAAATTCTTTGTGTCTCGTGTCTCTTATGATTATTGTTGTGCATGTTATTCTCTCAGATAAGATCCTAAGATCATATTGTTTAAATGATAAAAATCTAACATGGTATTAGAGCTAACTTGAGAAGAAGACATTGTGCAACTGCATAAGTTAGGGCTTCTTACTTTTTGGGTCTCTCTCCACAATCTATCGACAAAAGGATGCTAGGATAACTCTCCATTGAAGGGCGCATCTTTTTGTCGAAGTAGAATTTGATTCCGGGCATTTTCAGTTTTTGCTGCGGGAAATTAGGGCTTTTCACAGAAGAGGAATTTTTGAGTGATTCTAGCATAGGATTTATCTCCTCCTCAAATTAGAAATTTAGATACCAAGGTGAAGATTTTTGGTTGGGTAAAACTCCAGGAAAGTCAAACCCTAGTTTGACCCCGGGCCTGAAAAACCCTAAAATACTAAAAATGGTAGTTTTGGTACATTCACTATATCCCGGGATTGAAGAAGTCTCATGGACGAAATTTTCATAGGTCGAAGATGAAATCTTGATGTACCTTATGTAAAAATTTCAGCCTCAGATTCGCTAAAATCTGGGAGATATGATTCCTCCAAATCAAGGTTCCACCCTCTTCCAGGATTCATACCTAAACATGACACCTACGGAGAATTGTAATATCTCGGGCTACAAAGGTCCAAATGAAATTTAACAAGATGGTATAGATAGGGTACAGACTGTACTTTATGTGGTAAAAGTTTCAGACCTTGATGATGAAACAAGGACATGTGGCTGTCCGTACAAGTTCACTATGCTGAATAGTTCTGGACTAAGTCACCTTGGGAAAACTCTCATAAGTCTCAATTGGTAAAACTTGTGGTTTTGGAAAGAGTAAAGATGAGGTTACCTTAGTTCTAAATTTTAGACACATAGGAGTAGTTCGTTTGGAGATACCGTAGAAACAATATAAGGAATTTCTGCAGAAGAAATTGGTAAACTAGGGCTTCCTGTTTCGGGAGCTTCCCTCCACTATTTTTAGAAAAGAAGTACATTGGAAAGCTTTCCTTGAAGAGGCCTATATTTATATCCAATAAGAAGTTTGAAATTCCAAGTTTTGAAAATTAGAGTTTCTATAACAAACCCTAGACCAGCCAGCTCCGGAACCAGGATGGACACCTCAAATCGGTAAGATCTAATCTTTTACTATTTACAGTTGAGGTTCTCATTTAAAAATGACTAATCACACCAGCTTGATGCCAAGCTTGGTGAGGCTGACAACTTCCAAGCATGGAAGTATAGGATCTCACTAGTTCTTGAAGGAAATGAATTAAACACATACATAAGTAGAGAGGTTCCAGTTCTAGAGGGAGATGAGGCTAAAAGCCTTACACAAGAAGAACTTGGTCAAGGCCAAGAAGATCATTGCATATTCAATCAAGGATCAACTTATACCACAAGTGTCTTCCCTAAAGACACCTAAAGAGATGTTTGATTCCTTGACCAAGCTATTTGAAGGGAAGAACATAAATCAGAAGATGACTTTAAGAAACCGGTTGAAGAATGTGAAGATCCAGAATGTAGAGACCATACAATCATACTTTGCAAGGGTCTCTCAAATCAAAGAACAACTTGAAGTGGTAGAAGAAGTGGAGAATGCAGAAGTTGTGATAACCACCTTGAATGGCCTCCTTGGATCATGGGATTCATTCGTTCGAGGAATGTGTGCCAAAAGGAAGTGATTACTTTCAACAGACTCTAGGAAGAAGAATAAGCTTGACTCCTAATAAGAGAAAAGAAGATGGGAGCAACTAAAGATCAAGCTCTCATGATTCAAAGAAGATCCCTCAAGCAATGAGGAATATGAAGAACTCAATTCTTGAAGAACCTCTTATCAATCTTGAGCATTTGGATAAGAAATGATGCTATTATGAATTAAGAAGATGATGAAGCTAAAAGGAGTCTACCCATGAAAACAAATAAAGATAAGTATTCAATTGTCATTTCATGATATTGTTTTGTTATGCATTTGTTTATATTCAGTTGATCTATTATGCATGATAGAATGTTTGCATTAATGACAATATACTACTAATATGCATGTGATGGGTAAGTAGTTCATGGTACTATACAAATCTCCATTGCTACTTATCTAGAATGAAACCTCTTTGCTGACATATTGGATCAGTGCACAATCTCAATGATGTCTTGGTAGAGATGGAAGGCATCTAGAAAAGTTTCTGTGAGATATGGATGAATGTTGTATTGGCTAAAATAGTTGCATGATTATATCTGTATGCATCAAAATTTTCCATTATGAATATGCTTTATGAAATGTTTCTAACCATACAGCTAACGCATTTGACTTGTAGGAAAGATTGTGTACAATCGCCTACAAGAAAAGAAGGATGAGACTCATTTTGAAGAACATGTGACGACAGTGCAAGAAATAATCCAAAATAAAGAATAGTATGACGAGACTTCAAGAGGCCTCAGACACAGTATAGTTATGTAACACTGTTGAGCAACATCATTGATGAAGAACCTTCCAGCTATGAAGAAGAAGCCAAGAAGAAAGGGAAGGAGAGTACTAGTTCAAGAAGAATGATGTCTAGGATGCGGCATCGAAACTTGAAGGTAAGTCCATAGTATCTTCCATATGGATCTACAATATCCAGCATGCAGTAGATGACAACATCGTGGGATACAAGGGATGATTCGTAGCACGAGGCTTCTCATCGAAAGAAGGCATAGACTACGAAGAGACATTTGCAACCACTGGAAGTTAAGACACATGACATGCATAATCATGTGTGCAAAATTAAAGAAGGCCTTGTACGAGCTCAGAAGGCACCCATTGGATAATACATACATGAGAAGCTTGAAGTCACCTAGAGTGATGGAGATCTTAACCTTTAGTACAAGGTTGAATATGAAAGCCTATAGAGGATGACAAGCTCACAGATGGGTGTGAGAAGAATGTTTTCAAGATAGAGGATCTTAGTATCCAGTGACCCTAGATGGAAACACAGAATATTAGTAGTAGAGGAAGCTACTTGTCACTCCAGTACAGAATGTTTCAATACATAGAGTATGAAAGGAAGAGGGATAATGATGGTCCACTTCAGAGGGAGTGGCTGCAAAAAGATCCCAAGGTTCGACATGGTACGATAGGATGGACAGATTACTGATGGCTCTAGGCTTTACTGAGAGTAAAGCGGATTCCAACCTTTACTTCAAGCTTGAATACCAGTGATGATCCTATTATATGTCGATAACTTATTCTTGACAGAAAAGAGGAACTCATTAAAGTTGCAAGAAGGAGACTTGCTACCGAGTTCGAGATGAAGGACTTGGATATGATGCACTACTTTCGAGGCATGGAGGTGTGGAAAAATGTGGATGGAATCTCCCTGGGACAAGGGAAGTATGCAGTGGAGATCCTGAAGAGGTTCGAGATGATGGACTGCAAGTCCATGACCACACCTATGGCATTGAACCTGAAGCTATTGAGTGATGCTTCATCAGAGTCAGTTGATGCTATGATGTATCGCTAGATGATTGGGGCCTTGATGTACCTGGTGAATAAGAGACCATATATTTGCTTTGTTGTGAAGACATTGAGCCAGTTCCTGATGAATCCGAGACATGTTCACCTGATGGTTGCAAAGCATGCAGTGAGGTACCTAAAGGGTACAATTGATTATGGGCTCAAGTATGAGGTGAATCAGAAGATTAACGGAAGGGTTATGTTGATTTAGATTAGGCAGTAGTGCCATTGATAGCAAGAGCACTTCGAGGTGCTGCTTCAGTATGGGATCATGTGTGACCTCTTGGTTTGGAAGGATGGAGTCCTGCATGGTGCCGAGTACAGCCGGGGCAAAATATGTTGCCACTCATGAGAGAGTAGAAGTGAAGCTCCAATTTGTGAGCCAGATTGAGATCTCTCGAAAGAAGGATTTCTAGCATAGCTGGTGAGACAAGTTGTCTGAGCATAAAATCCTGGCAAAGCTCGTAGGTTGCTCAGACGTAAATGGTCCTGTAGGTTGTCCTTGGATGTAATCGGTCCTAGCGAAGCTCGTAGGCTATCCTTGGACGTAATCATCCTTGATATGATTCTATGCTAGAAATGGCCAGAGTGAAGTTTAAGTACTTCAGGGAGAAGCTTGGTGTTCTCTATATTGAGGTTCCTTCCAAGGGGAATTGATGAGTTCAAGAGCCTTTTTGACATGGTAGGATTGGTTCCTTCCATGGTCAGATGTAAGTGCAGAGCCATTCTGATATGACTGTGGGAGTGGCTTCCACATGATTAGATTTAAGTGTAGAGCCATTCTGATATGACTGTGGGATTGGCTCCCACATTATTAGATGTAAGTGCAAAGCCATTCTGATATGATTGTGGGATTGGCTCCCACATGATCAGTTGTAAGTGCAGGGCCTTTCCACATATGATAGTAGGTGTGTCCTATCATGTTGATGGTTGTAAGAGCTAGGCCTTTCCACATATGATAGTAGGTGTGTTCTATCATGCTGATGGTTGTAATAGCTGGGCCTTTTCACAGATGGTAGTAGGTGTGTCCTACCATGTTAGTGATTGTAAGTGCTAGGCATTTTTGTAGATCATAGTAGGTGTGTCCTATCACTCTAGTGAATATAAGTGCTGGGACTTTCTGACATGGTTCTTGGATGTGTTCCTCCCATGGTCAGATGTGAGTGTTGGGTGTGCCTTTCTGACATGGTGGTGGCTGTGTTCCTCCCATGGTCAGATGTTAGTGCTGGGCGATCCTTTCTGATTGGGTTAGATATAAGTGCTGAAGAAGATGAAGGCCTACATGGAGGCTAGGCCTACAACCAACATGAAAAAGGGTTGGCTCTGTAGAAATTCATATGACAAGAAGAATTGAGAGATAACACCATTTGATTGAGATGCGGAAGCAGTGATGTTGATGATGATCCAGTGATGACCCAGACTTGATGTTGATCCAATGATGATCCGGGGCTGAGAGAATTGATTTTATAAAAATGAGTTTTCCTGCCTTCATCAACCAATTGCCTCCCTATGATGAAATATTAGCTTTTATCTTACCGATGATATCCAACTAGAGAGAAGGGATATTTTTCCCCAGGGTTAATGGGAGCCCCAAATAGATCACCTTGTCCCAAGAAACATAACCTTCAAAACCCAAAACTTGAGAAGTGTTTGCCATTGCTATTTGATCCATATTCCGACAATACACTGCACTCTTACGAATATGAATAAGTGCTCTTGAAATAATACAAAAATGATTCATAATGTCTGAAAAAACTCTTGCAATATTTAAAGAAACCCCACCCAACAGTAGAGTATCATATGCAAAGAGTGCATGGTTAATAGGCTCCACTCTAGCTGAAGAAGATATGCTCGGGATGGTCCCAACATGTTTCCCATCTGTTAACTTTCTACTTAAGGTATTAGCCATAATAATATACAAAAATGGCGAAAGAGGGCAGCCTTGACGAAGGCCCTTGGTAGCTTGAAAAAAATTAGTTGGTCTGCCATTTACTAATGGCGCTATCCAAGGTTTATCAATGCATGCTTTAACCAAAATTATAAAGGCAGGGCTAAAGCCAAAAGAACGAAGCATTGAGTAAAGAAAGGAAAACTTTACCCTGTCAAATGCATTTGCCATATCAAGTTTGATTAGCATGCCCTTCTCCTTCCTTCGAAAACTTGAATGCATGGTTTCCTGTACTTGAATTACATTGTTCAAAATATGTCTTCCTTTGATAAACCCACCTTGAAGAGGTGAAATCAGCTTCCCAAGCAAAGGTTTTATCCTATTAGCCAAGAGTTTAGAGAAAATTTTATAAGATGCATTACATAGAGAAATAGGCCTGAATCGATCAAAAGAAGAAGGGTTAACTTCTTTAGGAATTAAAGCCAAGGAAGTGGAATTTGTGCATACACTAACTTTGGCTTTTAAATGAAAGGATTTTAACATCCGGAGAAGATATTTCCTTATAAATTTCCACCAGACTCGATAAAAATGAAAGGAGAAACCGTTAGGGCCTGGGGCTTTATCCGGTTCCATTTCCCATATAACATCAATAATTTCTTGTTCTGAAAATGGTTTCATTAAATCAACATTGTCTTCCTCACTCACCAAGCAAGGGATGTTGTACATGAAATCAGATGTTATATATGAATCTGAGGAGCCATATTCACAAAATAAATTTTGGAAATGAGCTTCAACCACTTGTTTTATTTGAGAAATTCCTGTTAAAGATTCACCATACTGAGTAGTAATTTTCGATATGCGATTTTGAGATATTCTGGCTCTACACTGCTTATGGAAAAAGGAAGTATTCCTATATCCAGCTAGAAGCCAAGTACTCCTTGACTTCAATCTCCAATACTCCTCTTCTCTCCTTAATGCTCTGAAGGAACAAAACTGAGCTCTTTTCTCTTTTTCCAATAGATGAGGGGTGATTTCGGATTCGTCCATTTCCATTTGATTTTCTTCCAGCTTTTTTACGGCTTCTTTCCTTTCACATGTTGGATTTTTTTGAGAAATTTTTACCCAATTATTCAACGCCATTTTTGTGTTTTTGAGCTTTCTCTCCCAAACATAATTTGTGGATCCTACAATAGGAATATCCCAAGCCAAAGAAACTATGTTCAGAAATCCTTCTTGTTCTTTCCATAATGGACTGAACCGAAAAGGAATTGGTCCTAAGTCCTCTTCATCCTCAATCGGCAGTATGTTTGGCTTATGATCAGAAGATAGCTTTTCCAATATACTGGAAGTAATTAATTTCCCCCCCTCCAACAGGAAAGAACTCTGCACTAGAAAACGATCTAGCCTGGCAGAAATATTTGCTGCTCCAACACGGTTATTGGTCCAGAAGCAACCTTTTTTAGGCTTAAAGTCAATTGACTCCCACGAAAGGATAAGATTTTCAACTGAAGTGATCATGGGATCTCTCCCACTAACGTCTCCTCTTTTCTCTTTTGCATCCAGAATTATAATAAAATCTCCAACCACGATAATATTGGAGAATGAATTAGCATATAGGAATGCTGACAATGAATTCCAACAATCACGTTTTTCATGATAGTTAACTGGAACGTAAAGATTAAAAAGGGATAGGGTAGTCTTACTTATAAAATGCTGAATTTCTGTGAAATTCCAATGCTGCGTTGCATGACAGTTGAGAAGAGAGAAAAGATTCTATGGCCACAAGGTTGCAATTCCACTAGCAGTACCTCTAGCACTTACAACCTTCCCAAAATTCATTTTCCAATTCTTTTTGCTTAAGGATAGAATATAATCCTCTTCAATTTTGGTCTCTTGGAGCGGAAGTATACCTGGAGAAGCCATTCTTATTAGATATTTAACAACTTCCTCTTTCATTGAGTTTTCGAGCCCTCTGCAATTCCAAGAGATGATGTTCCTTATTTAAGATTGATAGCAGGAGGAGGGCCTCCTTTTGAAGCCCTGTTTTCCTGGCAATTGGCATTTCAAGTGTAGGTTGGCTTCCTTGCATCTTCATCCTTTCTGCTTCTTCTTCCCTAACTATCTTATGATATTTCTGTCCTTTTTTTGAGGACCTCTCAATAGATTCATCATCATATGAGGCAGAATTGGCCATTGGTTTTTTTTTTCCATTTCCGCATATGTGGGAGAGAGACCATCAGCAGGAGATCCCTGGTTTGTCTCATATGTTGCTTTATTTTCTTCTCTCTGATCTTGATATTGAGGTAGTTCTCCCTCTTCAAGGGATGAAGGCACTTTCTCGTCAGGAGTATTCAAAACTTCGAAGATGTTTTGCGTTGATATTTCCTTCATTGTTACTTCATTTTCTTTGGGAATGGGGATACTACCCGTCCCTATTTCATATTTTGTTGTTTATGCTAAAGGTGTTTTCAAGAGATTCATTCGTAGATAGGTGCCTCTTGCTACATGGATCTTTTCTCCTTTCTACTACCACCACTTGAAGATATTTGATTGAATATTACACCCACTTTGCCTTAGATGACAAAAGAGAAGATCATTGCTCATTATTTGATGTAATATCCTTGAATGATTCAGACTGTGACTCCATTGCCAAGTGGTATCTGATATATGCCTGTCTTACAATCTTTAAATTTACAAACAAATTTGTTCCCGTCGGGAATCTAGCCTTCCGAATGCTTGCTTAAATCCATATGTGTATGTGAATGTTCTTGTGACAAAGAGAGAGCCCTCTTTGATTGTATAGTCTAGAATACAGTCTAAATAATGGTTTGAAATGGTTACCCCAGTGATCTCCTACCACAACCATAGGAAAATCATTGGGTGATAACACACCATATCATGGTAAGAGGGATTTTTTTATTACATCAAGCACATCACTTCAATGATTATTTGAATGTTCCTAACTCATAAAGGATGCAAGGATTAATTTTGCAATGGAATTGCCCAATTTAAACTCCCAACAAATCAGCCATTGATTTGAACCAAAGGAAACAAAAAATGTGAATTGGAAGCATGAGGGAGATGATTCCCTCTTTTACACAATTGAGTATTATGTTACGTTTTCAAAGCATCTAGAACCAAAACAAATAAGAACCACAACCTTGAGAGCCACAACACAATATGTTTAGCCATTGTATTAACCCATATGTGTCATTGAAATGCAACATCGTGCACCTAATTACAATTCACATAAGTGAGAAAAGGACTATAATAGTGAAATGTATTTGGTTCATAACTAGCTGTTGTTTCATTCTTGAATTTCTTGCCAAGTAGCTAGATATTAAATGGTTTGGCCTTTTGGGAAGAAATTTGTTTATAATTGCTCTAATAGTGAACATGTAATCTCCCATCACTGTTTCCACCTAAATTCTTTGGCATTTAAGGAGCAATAGACCTTTGTATACGGTTAATGCATAAAATTCATTATTCATGGCGGTCCTAAGCCCCCAATCATTCTTTACTTCTTGGTTTCACTCAAAGTGGATGATGACTCTTTGCACCTGCCACCATTGAATTATAATTATAATTTTCAATTATTATAATAAACAAATTTAAATTATTTGAGACGAGGGAATATAACATTGAAGAATGAACTATATAATCTGTCTCGAGCTTACAATTAGGCATGTGATGTCTATATTGTGCAGATGGGTTATAAAGCATTGTTCTCTCTACATCCACAGGGTCAATCCTAGTGGTGGAATCAATTTTGAAAGCTACATGCTCCATATAAAACAAGAATTTTATTATGTTTTTATTTGAAGAAAAGGATTTTAATGTGGGATATTTTTTAGGGATGATGGAAAAATGGACCAGGCATATGTCTTATATGTAGATAAATAGAGGAGAACGTTGTTCTTATGTTAGTGGATTGTTCTTATGCACAATATGTGAGGAAGAAGGATAAAGTTTTTACAAGAAAAAATGTATGGAGAGATGGTTTGATCAAACAATGTTTGAGCACTTAGTGTAGCAATCCTGAGCTCAAACACTTGAAGGCCTTTCCATGTTTGATATGTTGGAGTATTTGGCTTGCCATAATTTCTGACATCTTTGAATAAATATAGATAATGACATTTCAAACCATTTCAAGGATAGGTGCAATGGTGTATTTTGTCAAAATGGTTTCTAATCTTAGATTGGCTCGACAAATTTGTAATCTTGTAGTTGATAAAGTGATCCCTTGGGGATTTTTCAAGAATGCCTAGAATAGGAAACATCATATTTGCATTGTAGGAGGGGTCCTATATCTATCAATGTTGACTTCTTCAAATTCAAACATTGTATGGGATTTGGGACTAAGAATATGGAAGAGATATTGGTGGGCCTAAAATCCTTATTAAAATGTGTTATGGATAAGAATGCAAATGTTCAATGATTTTTTGGAGATCCACTACTAGTCACAACTAGATGAGGGTCTAACTTAGATATAAGACATTTTTCTAAGGCCTATAGAAGACTAGCTAAGGGTGGTTGTCCAAAGGTTGAAAACATATCATTATCCCATGTATTTTGAGAATTCAACAAGGAAGCTAACTAGTTATCAAGGATAGGTAGTTATAATGCAAAAATAAGACTATATTTGGAGATAATGGAGAGTGATTTTAAATTTTCACTTTATTTTCTTTAATTTTTGCTAACATGTTCATCGAGGTATTGTTGAAGGCACAACCTATTGTACATAACACTTGTGAACAAAAAAAATGTGGATTTTCTTTGTTGTTGATAGATAGGTTAGGATGTGGGTATGCATATAGAATATTTGAATCCTTATTTGGATATCTAGCATGTATAATTTCTATTGATATATAAAATATAAAACGAAGGGTGTACTTCTGTAGATACAAGTTTTGAAATTTTGTAAGTGTACTAGACTATGAGGTAGGCCAAACAAGGCCTATTTATTTTCTAGTGTACATCTAACACATTCAGAATCAAATTTTCATTTCACTATAATAATAATAATAAAATTGTGTTTTTCCCCTTGGAAAAATAAAATAAAATATGTATTAATAAGAATAAGAATAAATCCATGATATAGAAGTGATGCTTTTTTGTTTCAGTGACATATTTAATAATGTAGGATGATGGTATCATGGCATGGACCGATGTGGTGGTGACAATGAGACAACATGGTACAACATGTGTTTTATGTCAACATTGGCACAATTGATGCATTAACAAAGAGAGGTTGAGAAAAAGTAAAATAACGAAACAAAAGTAATCTTTGCATCGATCTCATTGTCCATTTCAAAGATAAGTTGAATTTTTTTTTTGGGGGGGAGGAGGTGTCTTGTTGGTTAATTTTTTTTCACCTATTCTTTGCTTGCAAATGGTTGCAAGGCATATACTAAATATATTTTAATATATGATATTAATGATAGGTGGGACCCCTTGGAAAAGGATGATGTTCACATAGCATGGCAAGATTTACATCCTAGGTTGCTCTTCATAAGCTTCAATTTGTTGATCGTGGTACATATCAATTTTGTTTATGTTGGTTCAATCGAAAAAATTTGATGAACAAGACATTCAAAATTATTTTGACGTGAAATCTTTCATCATGCTCTATATCTCTTTTGTTACATTGTTTTATGGAAAATGTTCATGATGTAAGTTATAATTTTAAACAAGGTTTAACATTCTGCATAAACCTAACATATGCTAGACCTAACATTACAAAGTTCTATCCTAGTACCAACTTACATGTACGCTTATGTTTTGGTATGATCAGTATTATGAAGAAAGCATTGTTTTTTTAAATTAAACATATGGTATATGGTTTACGGAAATGAGTTGTTAACCATTTGAAAGTTACAAAAGGTTGTAACATTGTTGTGATGATGGCCTTAAATGTAAATTTAGAATCAAACCCCGAAAGGACATGAAATGATTATTCTTATTTAATGGCATTTCCAGTCCCTCGCCCAACGTGGCCAAAGTTATGTTTTGTGTTCACCATACATGGCTTCATACTCAGAAAAGCTTTGTGGTTTTATAGGTTGATGGTCGTTTTGTTTTCGAAAGGTAATAGGACATGGAAAAGCACAAAGATTTAGAGTCAATGCTACAGGATGTGGGTTGTAAATGCACTAGTCCTCGATATTTTCACTAATGAATGAAGTTTGTTTTACCAGTTTTAGCTCCAAAATTTATCATTTTCACCTCCTGGAAGCATGCATTGTTGACTGTAACTACTTTTTTATACCATCAAAGGAAGGTCATTGAATACTCTGAGAGGTACATGTGATGACAGTGATCCGAATTTCAGGTGGCATATGGTCTAAATTCGGATGTATAAGTCACAAAAGCATTAAATGGAGAGGATGCCCTCTCCCTTTCATCATAAAAAAACATTAAATGGAGAGGCCACAATCTCCCATCCATGGTATTTGACAACCCATGGTTTTGTTCCATGGTATGGATTCAAGGCACATTGCACCTCTCCTATCCATGGTATAAGACAACCCATGGTTTTGGCCCATGGTATGGCCCCAAGGCACATTGTAATAATGTTATAAAAAGCCTCCATAACTTCTCAATAAATCATTCAAGTATTTTTTGTATCCAACATTTCTATTATTCTATTAAGTTATTTTTGAGTTATTGGTTATGAGTGTCTTTCTTAGTATAGTTTGAGGTGAGGCTCAAAGAACCCTCTTTGAGCCTTACCCCTCAGTGTGGCCTATTTACTCTATGTTACTCTATGGATCAATTGTTCACAGTTTTGCAGCTTTAATCTTTGCCTCTTTTAGCATTCAAGCCTCCTGGGTCTGAGCCCCCAAGATCTGGATTAGTGGTATCAGAGCAAGTAACCATTCCACATGAATGAGGGTTTGAAAATAGTTCGGATTCAAAGATCCGCAGGAATTTCCAACCTCCTTTTGGCACTCTCATAGTCTATTTTTTGGTCCACACAGTGGTTTATATGTTGCATATGTAGATTCCATGATCTCTACAACAGTCTATGTTGCTCTACAAACCCTTGACAACCTACACTCATCAATCTATGGAGAACGACCCACTTCTGCAAAATTTAGAGATATGTTGTGATCTCTCCAATATGTTTCAAGGGGTCTTATATAACTCATTTGAAAGGTTATTTTCATCTAAAATGGGTATTTCACAGTTTTTCATTTAGCTTCCTGGTTTGTGAGAAATTCTTGTTTGAAGCAACACATGTTTGTACACATTGCAGCCTCACGTACAACAAATTTAAACCGGTACCAAGAAATCCACATAACATCTCAACAAATTTAACATATCTCATTGGAAAAGTATTTTCGTCAGTTAAAATGGGTATTTCACAGTTTTTCATTTGGATTTTTGATTTGAGAGATATCATCGATTGAAGCAACACATGTTTGCAAAAGCAGTGTGTGCATGTCCCTGTAGCGTCAACAAACATTTTCTCATTCCTCAGGCCACCATAGAGAAAATATTTTATATAGATGGAAAGGTCTCTTTGATATCTCAAATGGGTATTCAATGGAATTTAATTTCATCATCTGCATCAAAATTATGAAAGGATTTGCAGTAAGACATCAATTGCACCAAAGATCATGAATTTTTCAATTTTTGGACTTCTATTAAATCCTATTGTAATTATGGTTATGGGTTAACCACACAAACACCATGGTTATGGGCCAACCACACAAAACCCACAATGTTGTATTATAATCACGGTTATGGGTCAACGATACAAAACCCACGATTATGGTTATGGGTCAACCACAACAAAACCCACAGTTATGGTTATGGGAAAACCACACAAAAACCATAGTTATGTATTGTAATCACGGTTATGGTTTAACCACACAAAACCCACGGTTGCGGGTCAACCACACAAAACCCATGGTTAGGGGTCAACCACACAAAACTCGCGGTCATGGTCACAATTACGGGTCAACCTCTCAAAACCCTTCTCTTCATTGGCAATTGACACATTGTAATCATGGGTCTCTTTTTAGCATGAAATGATGGGGACCATCATTTTCTAGAGGGGGGGGGGATAATCTGAATTTCAGGGGGCATATGGTCTAAATTCAAATATATAAGTCATAAAAGCATTAAATGGAGAGGGCACCCTCTCCCATTCATCATAAAAACATTAAATGGAGAGACCACCCTCTCCCATTCATTATAAAAAACATTAAATGGAGAGGCCACCCTCTCCCATCCATGGTATTTGACAACCCATGGTAAAAATTCAAGGCACATTGTACCTCTCCTATCCATGGTGTTTGACAACCCATGGTATGGCCCCAAGGCACATTGTAATAATGATATAAAAATGATCTATTCCTTCTCAATAAATCATTCAAGGATTTTTGGCATCCAACCTTTCTCTTATTCTATTAAGTTATTTTTGAGTCATTGGTTGTGAGTGTCTTTCTTAGTATATTTTGAGAGGTGAGGATCAAAGAACCCTCTTTGAGCCTCACCCGTCCATGTGGCCTATTTACTTTGTTTCTCTATGGATCAATTGTTAATAATTTTGCATCTTTAATCTCGTCCTCTTTCGGCATTCAAGCCTCCCAAGTCTCATCCCCCAAGATCCATATCATATAGAGAATTTCTTATCAAAATTTAAAAACCTTGCAAGGTAGTTTATAATGGCTAAGTTTGACTTTCTTTGTGTGCGCATGCTTCCTTTTTTACCCTGCTCCTTTGAGGAAGATTGTTGATATGGGAAATTCAAATTGTTATGGAAGTGTTTTGTTTCTTGAATGGTAATTAGATATTGATATAATGTTTCTTTAGAGTTGCATTCTAAAAAATGGTGGAATTGATAATCTTAGACAGTCTGGTTTACCCTTTCAACTCATGTCTCCCTACCTATAATTTAGTATAAAATGGACTGCGGATTGTTTAAGAGTTTTGTGAATTCAGTTAAAAAGAAAAAGTGTATCAGTTTAAAAAAATAGCTAGGGTCTTTTCTCTAACTCTTCATCAGAAAAACTTGAAGCTTAAACCCTTGAATAAGCCAATGAAATTTGCATTAGGGTTTATTTCTATGCATCTTGGCTATTTGTTTTAAGAGCTTCACTAAGTAGAATCCAAAAGGTTTAGGAGTGAAGTGATGAACTAAGGTGTACATATATTTTTCACTATTGATAGGGTGGTGATCCAAGTTAAATGGTGTATAATGGATCTAATTTGAATGTAGAGAATCTGTTCTGAAATCATGTATTGAGTTTTCTTAGATAGGTGATTGGTTTCATACCTCTATAAATTATGTCAACTAGATACTTTAACAAAGTAAATGACCTTTGCTAGCAATAACATTTATATCCAAACAATCCATCGTCGAACTCAATATTCAGAACTTTGTTTCATATTTTGTTTCCCAATTATAAGTTGTGGCTTGGTCTTTAGCCTTTAAAGTTGAAATTCCCTTTTAAGCTTAATATTTATTCAACTGTAGAATGGATAGAGGTTAATATTGGAATTAAAAATCTAGCAAATAGTGAAGCTAGTATTGTATGTTTTTTTAGTCTATGCTTCAAATTACGTGCATCTCGAAATTTTTGGTTTCACTACAATTTGAAGCGAATATGGAATTGCCATAATATGTTTCTATTTGGTTTTGAATTTAAGAAATTTTAGACTCTTGTAATTATGATGGTCATTATGCAAACCATGTTTGCTTATCTACAACTCAAACTTTTTTCTAAATTCAAGTGTTACATAAACTGGTCACGGGATTAAGGATTTGAAACGAAGTTCAAAATGAAATTAGTCTATGGTCTCAACGCTCAAGATCGTTGTCGAATGGTTTTAAAACCAAACTAGATATATTGACAGAGTTAACAAGTTGATTAAATTTGTTTTCAGTACATGATATGAAGATTCAACCACTTTGTTTATTCATTGCTATGGACATAATTGCTATGCAAAGATTTTCTGCAAAAAAAAAGATAAAAACAGTCATAGGAAGAGGATGTTTATGTTTGATTATTTCTAAAAGATAAGTGAGGCCATGAACTGATTTTGGAGCAAGTTTCATAGCTATTTCTTTGACTGTGTAAAATATTTTTAATTGAAACTGGTGACATATTAATGTATTTGGTAGAAACATGGATTGATTGTTTAAAATGGAACATTTGAACAAGTATCATGATCATTCGCTTCACTCTTTTATACCAGCTTTCCACCCATTCCTATTCATTTTCCTAAAATTTTCCCTTTTCCCCTTGTTCAAAGGACATAGCAGAAATAAATGATTTTGATTATTAATGGAAGGTGTTTGTGAAGTATATGATGATGATTTCCCTTCCTTGCCCCCATAAAATTTATGTGTGCATGAATGATTGTTTGAACCGAGCCATTTATGGACTACTCAAATTCAAGATTATTTGATATGATTTCTTGATATTTATGCTTGTACTGATCTTGTTTTCTTGACCATTAGACGAGTGTCTTTAGTAGGGGAGGTGGTAGAAATAATAACGAAGAGATAGGTAATTGGAAAAGAGGTTGGGAATATCACTGGAAAGGTAGAGGCAATAAGAGAATGAGATTCTCCATTCACTTTGATATAGATTTTGACGAATTGCATCAAATATTACAAACATGTTTCCTTAATCTTACTGGATAAGGTCAAATACCTCCCACACAACCTTATGTGATACCACCTCTCTTTCAGTCCCAGCCTAGTATTCTTGGAGTGCCAGTCCCACCTCATGTCTCTATGTAGCATGAACCTTATGCTAATGATGGTTGAAATCAAGTGATTTTGAACCAACCTTCTTTTGTTAGAGGATGGCCAACTTTATCTTTTCCAAGGACTCCTCCTATTGGCAAACATATTGATTGCAATGTAGCCTTTGTTGCTTCCAAGGATTTGTCATTACCTCAAGCATTTCCCAAAGCTACTCCTAGCCAATCACTCCAAACTAAAGGAAAAAAATTAGCAAAGGATGTTAGTCCTATCTCTTATAAGAGATCATCTCACTCCATTACTTCATATAAGAAGCAACATTCCAATAGATGTTGATCAACAAATCAAGCAGTGCAAGGTGAAAAACCAACAAAGAAGATCACTTCAACTTGAAGTGAAGGGAGACCAAATGCTTCTCACAAAGCATTAGGATTTTGATGTGATTATGAGGTTTTATTTTGATAGACTAACATGTTTATGGTTATGATATATGGGTTGAATTTTTACCAAGTGGTGAAGTTTCAGACAGTTTTTTACATTCTCGGGAACTTTGAGATATTCTTCATTTTTGGACCTTCTTCCCTTTGAATGTAAACCTATTTTATGGATGGCATATCTTGAGTTATGAATACATGGCGAAATGTTTGGGGTCATAATGTAATGGTTACATTTATTAATCATGATTTGTATACTTCGAGGAACCAAGAGAATGAGGAACATAAAAGTTCGTAAGGGGTCCCACCTATTATTGCTATTATTATTAATCTTTTATAATATTGTAATTACCTTACCTTAAATATCTTAACTACTTCCTAACTAGATGTATTTCCCAACTACCTAAACTTGTTTCTTCAGGAATGAAGAGGGAGGCATAAGGAGTTTTCAAGGCAAGAGTTGGAGTGGAATGATTTCTGAAAAAGGTAGCTCTTGATCAATTTGAGATACTTTTCTATTTCATTCATGTCTAAGTTTATTGAAGGCTTACGATTTTCTTGTTGACAGCAGAAGAGTATTGAAGGTGGCACAAGAGGATCCCATTCCAACATTGTGTTGGCATTATGATAGGTATTGCGATCATATGGAAACAAATCAGATTGTGATGCGGTTGTCATTGATGGCAACACATAAGTTCCAAGCATATGATCCAACAGCAAGGAGGACATATAAGCAAAGATCAGAGTGTAATCATGCTTTACGCTCATGTATGCAAGCAAACTAATTCCCTCGAGGAAGCAAACTATGACTCATCCTGGATGAATACCTTCAATACCTGCTTCATTTGTTTCTAGTTGTCAGTACTTCTTCTTCCAATGCTTCACATTAGAAATGTTCTCAATCTAACCTTCCAGAAGGCAAATTTTGTTCCATCAAACAGATGAACCTTATTGGTTAAAGTCCCTTCATGACTTGTCATGTTTAAGACTACAGATCTACCTTTAAATAAAATAAACTTGCTCTAATACCAATTGTTGAGATTATTCGAATAACTGAGAAGGCGGGGAGGGTTGAATCGGTTATTCCTAAGCTTAAACAATTTTTGACCTTTTAAAACTTTATTATTGTTCGTAGATTTACAACCATGATAATGCAACAAATATAAAACAACAATAATTGTTATTAATCACACAGATGATGGGGACAAAGACATATATTCATGAGGAAACTCATAAGAGAAAATTATTTTATTATAAATTAACTTTCTTTGAGCACCAACTCAAGTGAGGCTACAACCTTTGTTTTACAAGCAACAACTTGTGGAGAGCACCAACTCTCCTGGTTTTCTAGTACCCACTAGACTTATACAAGCCCCAACTTGCACACAAGAGACTACAAGTCATCCCGAGCACCACCCTACCACCATTATTCACTAGATTTAAACTTTGTTCAGTACAATATGCTGAAAACCAGATATAGCTATGCTTACCAACTCTATTACATTCTTCGATCTACTTCTACTTCTGCTCATTCAAACTTGGCTCCCTTCAATGTCTCTGTTATGTGTATTCTCCCCATTTCAGTGTTGGTCACACATTTCTCTCACCCATCATTTTATGCTTGCCAATCTTTATTCCATTCCCCTGTTCATATGCATGGATTTCAGTTTCATAATTGATAAAAAACCGTTCAATGACTCGTGGTAGGAAATGAACCCAATTGATAATCATTCTAAACTTCTTTAACCATCTGCCGACAGGTTCTTGAATTCATAACTACTCGAACCGAAGTTAGCAACGTGACAAAATATTTCTTCTGTAACTTCTATAATCTCGATTCCGCAACTTCTATCCCGCTGGCTATCTTTCCATAATACATCTTTCTGCAACCTTAGTCTTTCCGCAATTGAGTTTCCGCAACTTAGTTTCCACAATTTAGTTTCCACGACTTAGTTTCCGCAACTTGAGTTTCCGCAATTTAGTTTTTGCAACAACCTTTCCACAATTGCGGATTGCAGGTTGGGGGTATGCAATTCCCAATTTTGCCAGAAACTGACTTCTACAATCATGCAGGCGCAATGGTCCTTTCCATAATCGGATTGCAGATTGCGGATCCACCTTCCCACTTTTCCCAAAATTGGGCTTCCGCAATTTTCCTTTCGCAAGTCTCTTTCTGTAGTCGGGTTGCGGACATACCTTCAACTTTTCCCAAAATGGGATTCTGCAATTTTCCTTCTGCAATCGGGCTGTGAATTGCGGATTGCGGACATGCCTTGAGCATTTCCCGAAACGGGATTCCACAATTTCCTTCCGCAAACCTATTTCTGCAACTTCTGAGAGCTGTTGATTTCTTGCGGGCTCCTTCTTGACCTTTGATCTATGATCAAATGTGGATCTCACCTTAAAGTTGCAGATCTTCACTTTTATTTTGCGGATTGCTTATCTCCCGTACAGGTTCACTTTGTGAATCCTTTCCCCCCATCGATCCATCTTTCCTCCTTTAATCTGGTTCGTCCAATGTTTGTCAAGTGAATTGAATGTACTCTCTGGTGTTAGATTTTTATCATTTAAGCTAGCATTAACTTAGGATCTTAATTGAGAGAATAACAAGCACAACAATCAAACACATAAGACAATGAACGTAAACAATCAAGCACAATTTTCCTTTCGCAAGTCTCTTTCTGTAGTCGGGTTGCGGACGTACCTTCAACTTTTCCCAAAATGGGATTCTGCAATTTTCCTTCTGCAATCGGGCTGTGAATTGCGGATTGCGGACATGCCTTGAGCATTTCCCAAAACGGGATTCCACAATTTCCTTCCGCAAACCTATTTCTGCAACTTCTGAGAGCTGTTGATTTCTTGCGGGCTCCTTCTTGACCTTTGATCTATGATCAAATGTGGATCTCACCTTAAAGTTGCATATCTTCACTTTTATTTTGCGGATTGCTTATCTCCCGTACAGGTTCACTTTGTGAATCCTTTCCCCCCATCGATCCATCTTTCCTCCTTTAATCTGGTTCGTCCAATGTTTGTCAAGTGAATTGAATGTACTCTCTGGTGTTAGATTTTTATCATTTAAGCTAGCATTAACTTAGGATCTTAATTGAGAGAATAACAAGCACAACAATCAAACACATAAGACAATGAACAAAAATATTTTCCTTGGGGAAACCATAAAGGAGAAAACCCCGCAACTTCCTCAGAGATAGAATCAGAACCAAATAGCAAAGCCCCAAAAACAGTAAGATGATATCCTGACAGCATTAGCCTCTTTCTCTCTAGCCCCAGCAACTTCTTCTTCCTCAGCTATGTGCTACAACTAAGTGTGAGTGAGTGTGTGATAAATAAAGAGGCTCACTCTCTATTTATACTAATTCCTGACTTGACAATGACTCACTAGGGCCAACTTCTCTAGGAGAGTCTAATAACCCTAGTGTCCCGGAACTGCGGGGACTTTAACCCTTGGACAATAGGAGGGTTACCCAGAATGACTTGACATGACTTGTTTACATTATAGAACCTCTCGATAAGAACATCGGGGCATGACATGACTCAATTACATTACAGACACTTCCCAGAATAAAAATCGGGGTACAATACATGAAATATACAAGTGAATACATTTCGAAGTTACAAATACATCAACACTTCCTCTTAACTAGGAAGGTATTCTTTCGACACAATTTTCAGCACTGGTCTTCTTCTCTGTATCGACTGGATCATCTCGTCATCTTCATCTTCAAGTTGTCTT